>JAUBNY010000146.1:629091-644693 GCA_032275445.1 Crypturellus soui | reverse complement strand
TTCTTTTTATTTTTCTCATGCCTATAGTTTCTCTCCCCAGTCCAAGAATTCATCTTTACTCTCTATTTGTCAAACAAGTGGGTGTTTCTGGCTAAACCCATGTGTTCGCCAGGCGCTGAAAAGATTTTCCAGTCTCATTTGGTAGCTTCTGTGAAGTTCTCATCATCCTCAGCTCTGATTTGACTCACAGTGGTAGCTGTATAATTGTGATTAATGAGTTTCAGCACCCCAGATAGATCAGTAGGTCGTATATGGATCTCTGCATGAGATACATTTCCCAGTTTTAAAAGATGTAGCAAACGTTATCTTAAAAATAGTAGGCAGTCCAGTCCAGAGGTGAACTGTGAAATTTGAGTCTGTTCTTTCTATTTCTAAGTTGTTCAGTCTACTTTCCATTGTCTATGGATATTATTTTGTCAGCTAATTGTTGGCAGTTAGCCCAGAAAAGGTTCTTTTTTTTTTGCCTTCCATTCTGTTTGTTGATCCCTTTTGCAAGTGAGAGTCCTAATTTGGTTATTTGCTACCTGAGTGTTCAGCTCACTCTCATGAGCACGAGATAACCATCCGCCCAGACGAGCGGGAAGATGAGCCTCTGTGTGAGCACTCCATGGTCCTCCTGCAGTGCCGGTCTCTCCACAGTGGACTAAACATTTAACATCTGGTATCTTCAATCAGGCAAACTTTCAACAGGTCATGGGTTACCAGCATGAATTTGGCATTTTTTATCTTGTTGCTTTATCTTGTTCCATCCCCCACAACAGGACTAACCAACTCCTTGATCTATGGAGAGGACAGGAAGCTCCTCAGCTCCAGCTTTGAGGGTCTTATTTGTCCAAATTTGCAGTTCTGTCAAACTCTTGGCTGCAGTTCTACATTTCATATGTGAGGCTGTTATGATCCATTTAAATGCCTGTGGGGATCTCAACAAGCTTTTTGAAAAGATTAATGACTTAGCTGTGGTTTTTATGATAGTGTTTCTAAAGAAAAGCATGCCTACCTAATAAGGTTATTTCTACAAGCCAAAATTTGCATTGCTTACCATAAAAGAAAAATAGATAGACTTTAACTACAAAACATCTAAAGATTTGTTGCCTTTTTTTTTTCATTTTGTAGATTGGTTTTGCACAAGAAAAGGGGAATAAATAAGGGAAAAATGAAATAAATAAGAAATTAGGGTTGAAACAATTGGAAAAAATATTTTACTTTAGAATCTTCTGCTATATGTTAAAATGGTACTGTATGCAATCTTTCTTTTTGGATGTGACTATAAATAGGAGTTTAAAAGTTGAACTTTCAAAAAACTTATTTAAGTGACTGTTTGGAAAAACATTAATACAGTCATCAGATAAATTGCAAGACAGCCATCACACGGCAGAGGTATAAAGGACGAGAGGTTACACACATTTCTACACATCTGGGTGGCTTCCTCAGTGCAGTCGACACTCATGTGTTGTGCTCTTCGCTCCCTGGTGGTTAAACATCGCTCAGCTACCAGCGATCATCTCGTCTCACATGCAACAACTGCCATTGGCCAAAAACTGCCTGGTGCCGGTTCCAATTTTCCAAAAGTGACATGTACTTGTCCAACTTAAATCTTCTTCATTTATTGTGAACTTGAGTGTCCTGTAATGGCAATAGCTCCATTTATGAGTTGTTTCCATGTTAATAAGATCAGTATTCTGGCCTTTAATCTCTCTAATTTTCTTTCTCTCCCATTTGTGCAGTGCTGTTACATATTACTGAAGCTGATGGTTTAAATCAGAATTTTGCTCTCCTGCCTTTCTTAGACACTCTACAGTTTGAAAAGCTTAAGTGGTCATTTTTATTACCTCTTCCTTTAAGCACATTCTACAGCTGTATTCCTGTAGGGCTATTAGGCAAATTTGAAATTAGAAAATTGAAAATCTGTCATAATAGGAAACCTGCAAGGGGAAATAATAATTTAAAAAAATTCATCATATTTTACACTCACTTTCAGTATCTGAAAATGACATTAAATCTCTCCTCCTACATGAATGTGTGTTAGAAAGAATACCTCCATTTGTGAGTAAATTAAGAAAAAGTCATCCTGATTATAGAGAAATCAACCAAGGCAAAGCATACACACAATGTTGTGACCGCTCTTTTTTTCCCTCCAGCTAATTTTTCTAACCAGATAACCACATTTTTGTTTAGGGTATATAGCCCCTTTTATTAACCTATTCTAGTTGTTTCATAACATAAAATGGAGAAATTATTATATTAGCTATAGAAAATATCTTCCAATATTTGCAGAGCAAGTCTGCCTGGAAGAAAACATGTTTTATGAAACTGGATGTTCTGCATGTGCTGCTCGATGTGCTGTGGCCAAGAGCCATGCGGTAGTGGCTGCCCTGATACCGCCCGCGTTTCCCGGCTGATGGGTCTGCCCTGTCCCAGGCCATGAGGGGCACCTGGCGGCCATCAGTTCTTCCCCAGCACATCCCACCTCACGGTGTCCACGGATGCTCCCCGCTGGGAATCATCCCTGGCCAGCACCGCATAGGAGCCGCTCTGCCGCGGCCTCCAAGAGCCCGGAGCAACCTCTCCTCATGGCAACCCCCTCCGGAGATGCCATCTGGGGAGCTGCTTCTGAGGCACCCTCCTCCCGAACCCACAAAGAGATGCAGGGTTTTCCCTTGGTAGCGAGCATCGTTTCTCCAGTGCTCCTGTGTCAGATGGAAGGGAACAGTCCTGGTTAAGGCTGACAGTCTGTTCTGAGCCTCAGTGATATCTAAGAATGAAGGTGAAACATAAACATGATGGCATATAAAGGGAATGAGTCAGGGGTACAAGTAGCAGAAAATTGGTATTTCTTTGCTTCTTAGAAATTTCTGTCTGTGATTGCCAGCGTGTCGGCCTAGCTGGGTTCCCGGCACTGGCCTGCAGAATCTGGAGACTGCTGGAGTTGGGCAGTTCTTGGGGGACTCTCAGAGGGAGCTGCCTTCATGGCAGGCAGAAGAGATCTAGTGTGGAAAGCGGCTTTGTGAGGGGCAGGCATCTTGTCTTAGCCTGCCCGGCTTGTATTGCAGAGCCAGGATGCCCTGTGTGGCCGTTGCTTCCCGGTGAAGTTTCCCAGAGTGGTTTTAGTTGGAGGGCTGAGCTGAGTGCAGTCGCCCAGCACACTCCTCGGGAAGACACCAGCACCACCAAAGCTCCAGTGTGTGGAGCAAGGGAAAAGCCTCTGGTTTGAATCTGCTGTATTATTCACATCTCTGAAGAAGATTTTCCAAAGAAAAGCTCCTTTCCCCCCCATTGATAATGCGTGAAGGTTTGTTTCTCTATGCGCGTTACCATGGTGACGGGAGCACTGCCTGGCCTAGCGAGGCAGCCCTGGAACGGTTTGTCCTGCTCTTCCCGTACAGCACGTGGCCGCACGCAGAGCAGGAGCACAGGTGGCTGCGCCTGCCCCAAGCAGCCACGGGAACGACCAATGATGCTAAACTGTGCTTAAACTGTGCTTAAACTGCGCCCGTAAAAGGGAGGCTGCCTCTTGGAGTACGTCTGAAAGTTGTGTTTGCACCAAGCAGGCGCCCGAAGACCTCCAGAAGAGATCCCAAGGCCTCTGCACAGCCTTCCAGTTTGGAAACACCCTTCTTATCTTAGCTTTGTCTTTGGAAAACTTTGAATTCAACTTTCTTCGCAATATACTCTAAGTCATTAACAGTCACCTCCATTTATTATCAAGTAGTATTGTCTGGTTCTTCCACTGCCCCCACGAGCAACCGTGGTTGTTCTCTCTCATCTAAGTTGTGAGATTTGTGTTGGCACATTAAAAGAAATTAGATTATGTAGACTGTGAATCCTTATTTAATCGTGGAAAAATTAACTACTTAACCACTCATTTCTCATAAGCAAAAGTGGAAAACGTTAATGGTCTCTTTCATTGCTTTGTTTGTTCATGGCAAATGCAATCCATGGATATTTCTAATGCCTCTTATGCAGTAAGTGCATTATCCAGTTCCAACTATTTCATTTCAGATATCTCACATTTTCTTATGTAGGATCGTCAACATATTACATTAATAATTTAACTGCCATTTCCAATCTTTATAGTCAGGCATGCCTCTGCCTACTCAGAGCATAATTAGTGCCTAACTTATTCCAGTGTAAGTGAATAAAAAGTAATTTGCACATTTTATACACTGTTACATTTTGTTCTGAAAATCTTACCCTGAAAATTTGCCTTCAATTTCACATTAAGCCATTTCTGTTTTTCAAAATGGGATAAGTGAGGTTAGGCAGCGTTTTTCTTATTTTAGATTTTGTATTCCTGTTAAGAACTGTGTCTTGATTCTTGCCCCCTTCTCACCCAACAACAGCAAATAGACAATACAGCAAATAAGACATTTCTGAATTAGTATACAGGCTGAAATACCCTCTTTGGGACCAATTTAAGGGTTTGTTCACTGTTCTTGAGTTCTAGGCGTTACTATAATACTAATGAAAAGAGAGGGTAAATTCATAATCATATGTTAGTGATGTGGAAATCTGGCCATGAGGCGACTTGCAAATGTAAAATAAAACATGGCTATGCTATTTTTCTAAACATTTTGAGATCAGGAAAAAGTAAGGACACAGCAAAGTACATCAACAAGCAAGAAAACCATCGTAAGCTTGGGAAAAGTACTTACCTGCTCATTAGGAAGCAGGTCAACACTATTTTTCAACTTTTAATGGGATTGTAAAATGAAAAGGGACTTGCTTTATGACCTCTATTCATCTTTCTTATCTGAATTTCTGTTTGCTGTCCTGCAAAGCAAGTTTTTCACTCTTCTGGAATATTAACCTTGATTGTGCAGTAAGAGATAAGTTTCTGCTATTAATAATGCCATGCTGCTGTTTGCTGGCTCTCCCAGTAAATCTTTGACGGCCCTATTTTCCACAAGAGGAAATGGAGGAATCCCTCCAAACCAGAAAGAGCTCTGTTGTATTGCAAATGCGAAGAAGAGTGCTGCTTCCCCTCACAAAGATGTCCTCAGTTTTGGTAGTTAGCGAGATGAGTTTTAAGTGTTTTACAGCACAGAATTGTCATGGCACCTGAGCGGCTCTTTACCATAAATATCCAAAGCAGAGGAGAATGGTAAAACCACTGGGTTTGGGCTGTGCCTTCTTTTTCTCATGGTGTGTAGCAGTGAACTTCCTTCTCTATGGATCTTCTTGCTGCTGCTTTCAGGCAAGCAGGGTCTGGACAAGTCGGGAGAGACTCCTCATTTGTCCCCTCTGGAGATGGCTTGGTAGGACCTTCTGTGGAGCCAGCGCGGGAGGATTTAGAGGAGGCGCAGGCAGCAGGGATGCTCCTCCAGCAAGGCGTAAGGTGTTAGTGAAGGCCAGGCGCTCTCTGCAGCTTTGGTAACAATCATCTGTGAAAATAATTAGCTGCTTTGGGCCTCCTGCTTAGCACAGGCCAGTCAATATTCCAACTAGATTCCAAATATATTCACTTTCCTATCCTCACCTGGCAATACTCTCTGAGAATCTTGCAGCGGCAGCAAAGAATGAAAGAATGTCTCATCACTGTGTTAAGAAAACACCATTTTATGGCAGCATTAAATGAATATTTTTATGTTAAGGTGTTGCTCAGTATTTCTTTTGAAATATTCCTAAAAATGTTGCAGGAGAAGTCAGACTGCCCATTATGGAAGTGAGCAGTATGGGTCTTCAGAGAACCATATTGGGGGGAAAAATTATTACAAGATTTTTTGTTTACATGTTTGGGAATATTAATACAGAAATACATTTTAGCACTGGCCTATTTTTGGTTAATCGGTCACAACTAAAATTAATTGGGGCATGTGTTTAAAATCTAAATTTGCATTCAGTGTCTTGCTGAGTAGTGTTAATTAATTAAATAGTTTTTATAATGTTATGCTTTATGGTTTTATTTCCTATGGTAGGAAGACCCAGTGAGGATACTTCACGTGCTTCATTTCCATGGCAGGTGGCAGCAGTCTTGCTCTCTGGAAGACTGTATTGTTCTCTGGCTCTAGCTATGCTCTAGCTGTATATTTTGAGTTAAAATATTGTTTTTTCAAAAGTTAAAACTTTTACAGGGTCCCTAATGTGTTTCTTAATAATATTTATTTTACTATACATAAAGATGGAAGAAAAAAGAAAAGGTTATGTGAAATGAAGATTTTCCGCTTTCTTTATTTCTAGATGATTAAGTTTTGCTTTGAGTAATGTCATAAAGAAGTAATTCTATCAGCAAAGAAAAGCTAGATATTTTTCCAGGTTGTTATGCTTGAAATGCAAATAGCAAAATGGCACCTTCACAAGTATGTATGTATTTCCCTAATTTGTTCATTTTTCCTGCTGCTGATTATGAGTCTTCCTTCATGAAGGAATATTCTTTTATTAATGCAGCCCTAGAGAGTTGCTATTTGGCCATTTCTCCATTTTCCATCTACCTCCATGACTCAAATGGGATGAGCAGGGAGCAATCAGGACCCTCAAGAAGGGCTAACATTAAAGCAGCACTGTTTGTGCCACTAGTGCTACAACTCTGTGACCTTTAAAGCACGATCGCTGGGCTATCATAACTTAAAAAAAGTATTTTCTCCCCTTTTAATTTAGGGGAAAAGCTAACAATCAATTTACAGTATGAATTAATTGCTTTTCTTATTGTGAAAAAGAAATCTTAACAACTACCTTCTCTTGCTTTGAGAAAATGCTCTTCTGAATATGGAGGATGTGCTTTTTTTTCCATGGAAAATTTAGTGAAGCTCTTTAATTCTGTAAATGGATTTGCTATGTATCAGCAGCACCCACATTAACGCAGCAGACTGAAACAGCTCCATCCTTTGACTCAGTGGGCTGTGAAATAAAAACCTTCTCTCCATAAGCATTGACACAGGAGACCACGGTGGACTGAAGCTCCCATGATGAGTTATCAAGTGAATAATACTCTAACAGGCCCTTTTTTAGACCCTGACTTGACAGATGTACAGCACCAAGGAAATAGAATGAACTCTCATTTCTTCCAGAGCTCACCAGTTTAATGCATGTTTCATAGTTGCAGTAGTTATATTTGAAGGTCATTTCAATGATGTCCAGGCTTCAGGTGAAACTTTCACAAATGCCTTTTTTACGCCAGTGGCTAGATGTGATTTTCAGCAGACATATGGAGGACAGGCCCAGGCTCTCCTTGCAGCTGGCCAGAGCAGATCCTGCATCTTAAGGCCCTCAGTTCCTGCCTCTCTGCAGGGCTAGAGGAGAGTCAGGGAGCAGACTGCCACGTGATTGCAGAGTCCTCTTAATAAAAGTTGCCAGGGAGGGTGGTTTGAGTGGCTGACTTTGCCCTGTAGAGGATTAGGGAGTGATGCGTGTCCGATCCTGCTGGACGAGCCCTGGCAGTGGTAGTCCCTATGTGCTGGTGGGACTGTTAGACTCAGAAGGAGATGCTTTCCTTTGCCCCTGCAAATCAAGTCAAACGTGTGCTGATTTTTAAGAACATCTTGTGATTTCACTCTGAATCCACGCTCCTAACCCTGGATCCACTCAAGCCCGAGCTCTTCAGCTGGAGAGCTGGTGGCTTCGAGGGCAGCACCGTGTGCGTAAACAGTGCAGGTTGTGCTTGATGTGGAGTGTGTTGCCGGGGGCTGCTTGCCTTGTCTTGGAATATGCGGTAGTCAAAGCCTGTCTCTACACAGCCTTGTCCCTTGCTTTATATATATTTTATATATATATATGTGTATATATATTTTTCTCAGCAACCATATTGCTCCCAAAGGCAAAATCTCTTTGCTCTGGATCTGGTTATGAGATGTAATAGTGCAGAGAGGTGGCCGACGGGGAGGACAGAGCAGAATGGTTCTTGTGATGGCAGATGCGCCTGGACAGGGACTGCTCAGCCCTGGTCTGGGGCTGCTTGATTATAACTAACTCAGAGAGCAAAGCAGATCCCACTGTGTCCTCGTCAATAAAGAAGAGACATTTGGAGAAACTTTCAAAGGCTGCTGTGATTAGGAGGATTTTGCTGTGAGCCAAGATTAGCTGTACATAGTTAAAAAATAACAGGAAACTTGATGAGATAACTCGGATAAGGATCTCTGTTGAGAGGGGATTGCTGATTTCTGTCTTCTCCACTGCCTTTCCACGCTCACGGCCGCTGCAGCCTTACGAAAAGGAAGCCTAGCAGATAAGGAGTCCGCTTACTCTGGAGATTGGAGATTATTTTATTAATATAAAAATTATAATGCCTTAAATTTTATCTGCTGTAAATTGAAAAAATCCATCCATGATGCATTGGAGTGTTAATACATTTTCAATTAAATTTTCTTACTCATTTTTTTTCTTTCTATTACCAACTGTAAGGAACCCCTTGTACTACCAGTTGTCATCGTTGGACCCCAACTGCCACATCAAAATGTGATGATAATATAAAGCATGTTCTACAAAATATTCCTAATTGTGTGATTTGATGAGACTCCATAAGTGCTACTCTGCTATTATTCAGTTTTATATCTTTATTTACATGGAAGTTATTTCTAAGCATTCGCATCATTCTAGCACTAATTTGTATTTAATATCGTACGGTGCCTGCTTTTGATTATATTTTATAATAAGATGTGGCAGCATTAGTTATCAGATGGTGTTTAATTTGCGTGATGAGCTAATTGAATCTTCTGCATTCAGAAGTAATCGTACTGGAAACTCATTTCTGACAAGCACAGCCCAAAGGCAGGTGCAAACACGGTCCAAAAGGAAGTGTTTAGGGCCAGCGGCAACCAAACTCTGCAGGCATCCAGTTCAGGCGCTGTGTCGTTGTGAAGTAAGTCACAAGGTGACAGGGTGTGGAGTGTCTTATTTGGGAAAAAAACACCATTAGTGAAGCCAGAGCCCAGAAAAGCCCCAGATGGGGAGCCACAGGAGCCTTAAGGGAAGAGGAACCCGGATTGGGAGGCACAGGTTGTGCAGGGCTCTTCCTGCTGAAGGAAATGCTTTTTCCTGAGCATGAGATCAAACATTTGGTTCTTTGACCATTGTAGTCTTTGCATACCAGAACACTCAGCACTTATGTATTTATGTATGTATGTATTTTTGTACTGAATGAGGGAAGTGAAACAGCTTAATGAATTTAGTGTATGAAGTTTCAGGGTTTGACTAATACTGATCTGTTGTACAGCTTGGGAAAAACAACCCTTCAGAAAGATTCCTGTTATTTCTTGTTCCAGTGTCCAGACAGGTGTCTTTTTTACCTTTGGTATATGCTTACAAAACATGTATTTCCCGGTGAATGAAAATACTCTGCTCTTACAGATTTATGCAAATGCATGTGCTTGGGTCAGTGCTTCAAAGTGCAGAGTACTGAGAGATAACATAACAAATGTCTTTTTATATGTGTTTATTAATAGATATTTAATATAATTTAATGTTAATATAATTTAATATTAATAGGTATCTATATGTTCTTTAATAAGCAAGTGCTATGCCCAGTGGAAGTAAAATGGACTGTGCACGTGCTTAAAGGAAACCTATACACAAACATTTATGATCTCAGCAAACTACAAGCCACTTGGAAATTTTTGTTCTGAAAACTACAGATTTGTAGACTGATTTATTATTTTCTTATTTGTAATATATGTGCGATATGGGTACATTCACTGATTCTTTCCTCTTCAGAGTTCTGCAGAAGGGCAGACTGATACTAAAATTCTTGGCATAGGCTCTAAACTGTATTTTTGTGCATGTACTAAAATGATGAGTTTTCTTTCTGAAAGTTATCATGTAAAATTGCTTTCATTACCACTTTTCTCCAATAGTCTTCATCCAGTGTTGCATCCTTGTCCATAATTATTTAATCCAATGCACTAGAATTTGACCAGTTCAGACACTTTAATAGCTTTAAAAAGATCCTTATGGAATCAATTTGTAATTGATATGGGAATTGATGTTCTATATGGGAACATCATAAAATTATTACAATTTGAGTAAGCATTTTCCATTTCAGAAGAAAAGCAAAAAGTGAAAAGAAGCCCCCAACCCAAAGGAAACTGTCTGCATCCCCAGTTTTGGATTGTTAGTATTCAGAACTCAAAATATTAGGACCACCAGTGAAACCCACCCTGAAGTCTGCTCACTTCAACAGGAGTCCTTGCAGGGATACCTGCTCTGAAATGAGCTTGGGTTACGGGTGAAAATGCAGGAGATAAGGGCTCATGACCACACATTTTTATTATATATAGTTTGATTAGTTTGATATATATAGTTTGATTTATACAGTTTTATTATATATAGTTTGAATTGTCCAAGCAAGAAAATAAGGCTTTATGGATGTAGGCTTCCTTCCTACTGAATGAAATGTAATAAAAAAGGGCATTTCAAGGCATTTGACTTAGAATTTTGCCCCATATGACCAGTTTTAGTCTCTCATGTAGTTACAGGACAAGTTTGGCAACACATGGAACATAATTTTAAGATCTGTTTTGCTTTTCAATCAAGTTTTCAATCACAACCTTAAAAATCCTTTTAATGCTTTAAATATTTACTAAATCTAGAGCAGCTCAGGTAACTTTTATTGTATTTTGGCTTATCTGGTGGTTTGAAGTCTAGTTTTAAGCCAGTTAAGTACTAACCAAGTACAAGACTACACTGTTTCTCCATTACATCCAATATTAGAGCTGCTCCTATTGAAGTGAAGTTGTGTTGAGGCTCATCTTTCCTAATGTGTGAGGCTAACACAGTTTCCGTGAATATTCCTCCAAGCTAATCTCAAGGAGCTGGATCAGTGATTTCTACAGAAGAAAAATCACTGAGGGCTTGGGGAGGAATCAGAATTCACTGCTACTCTCTCTGTATTATTATCTCAAGGTCTCCTTGTCAGAATGTGTGCGAAATGGAAAGGGCAAAGGGTTTATTCTCCTGATTGAAGTCCCTCAGATCCCTTTAGGTCTTCATTGAGATACTGTCTCTCTTCCTCTGCTGTATCTTGAAGTCGCTGATCTGACGGATGGCGCCAAGTCTCAGCTCTGCGGTGGAAAAGTACAGCCAGCAAACGCTGCCTCCTGCAAATTAAATCCCTGTCTGTGCAAGGTGAATGCAAAGATGTCATCTAGTGGCTGTGGTGCTGCATTAGTATTGGGAAAACAACATTTCATGGGGCAGCTATGTGTTCCTGTGGAAGTGGCTTTGCGTCAGACCCCTAAACGTCTGTGAGTTGTCTTCTTGCCAGCACTGGTGGAATTTATGCATGTAAGATTCAGATTCTCACAGTCGTTTTGTCTTTTTTGTTGTTGTTGTCAGGAAAATCAGACTAATGGGATGCTATTTTGATAGGATAATTCTGCTGTTACCTTGGAGAGGTGTTATGAGCCCAAATACATTCAACTAGATCAACACAGACAAACAAAAATCAATTTGGGTAGGTTATATATGCAAAGAACTGTTAGATGGTGTTGTATTTAATGGTTGAAAGCACATTAAACCTCTAGGAACCAAATTTGATAGGTTTATTTATTCAAATATGTATGAGACAAAACATTTGTTTGAACTGGGGCTCTTTATGTTGGGTTTTACTTCAAAACGGATCATATGTTTCTAGCAGCAGAGTGTTAAAAGTGTAGAAGCCTCCCAGTTAAAGCAGAGTGCGGTTGGGTTACTAAATATGTGCATCTTGCACAAGGTCAAGTTTGCAAGAAAAGCGCCTGCAGAGATCAATTCATTCAAAAAAAAGGTAGAAATGCGTGAGATTATTATTGGAAATGGACTGTTAAGAGAAAGATGTCTTCTGTTTTTAGCACTTTTGCATTTTGGGTTCTAGATTTTGCTTCTCGGTTTTTGGTTGCTGGCTACAGGTGAACTGAGCAATACTGGGCTGTGTTCAGAAAACATTTACACAGCATCTACTGGGTAAATGTCTAAGCATTTCTTGCTGGATAGAAGAAAGCCTTGCCATCCTGGAAGAAATCTCTGGACAAAGTCGATCCCTTTGGCCAGATATGATAGGAAAGGTGGCGATATGAAAGGTAGAAGAGGTCTGGAAAGTTTAAATAAGCATCTAGTCTTAAGACTTTATTGCTGAAACTGAGCTTACAAATCTCCCTGCATTTGTTGGTGTTTTGTAGCTGTTTAGTCTGTATCTGTTTAGCCAGTGTTCAAATCAAGGGAGGAAGCGCCCCGAGGGAGTGAGATACGGCTGAAAAGGACAGTGTTGGCTGATGTGCAAGAAGACGTCGCTAAATTGAGAGTTTGCAATCGGTAGAGACCATCTGGCCCCAGCTCGGACTGGGAGGCTGAAAACAAGTAAGCAGGACTTGCAGTAAGACTGGCTTACTGCCAGTCTGGAGGAATTGCAGAGTAAGGACAAGCAGATGAATCTCCATAGGAGGAGGTGAAGCTCAAGCATGTTTGCTGTGTGTGCTGCAACTGGGAGTGTGTGCCGCAGGGCTGTCTGTCGCAGGTGGTCTTGACCCCAATAATTCATTCTGTGACCGCATTCGCTCTTGTTTGCTGCTAGGTCTGATATACACCTGAAGTAAACTCTGCTCTGGACTTCTGCACAAGACAACCAGGTGGCTTCATAACCTCGTGTGTCAAGAGAGCAGCGCCAGGTTTGTTCTGTGTCCTGGGCTCGCCATGAAAGCTTTCTGCAAGGAGAAGCATTATGTTCTGCTTGTAATTTCTTTTTTCACGTGTGTTTTTACTTTCAAAACAGCGTAGAATCCATATAACCCATAAACTGCAATAGGTTTTTCAACCTGCCCCTGCCATACAGAACATCGTACATCTGTAGATCACCTCCACGCTGCTGAAGTACAAATCTGTATTTCAGCGGCGCTGCCGCTTGTATGAATGTGTCTCTCCAGATGTACTGAAGAGCTAATGTGCAGGGGATTAAAAAATAAACACAGACAAAGCAATCTTTCACATCATTAGTAATAGATATTTTCTGTTATGTTGCCATTTCAGTTGAATTGCGAGCCTGCATAATTAGCCAGGCATTTACACAGATATGAAGTAAGCAGAATAAATTAGGTGAAGAAACAAAAGTGCAAAAGCAACAGTCTTGATTTACATAATATTCCTGCTCATAGCTTGGCTAATTTACTGTGGTAAATTACATGATAAACATATTATATTGGTTTCTTAGGTACTAGAGATTTTTTCTTCCAGAATTTTTCTTAAACGTGTGTGTATTCCTGTCCTGCAGCAAACAAGAATATTTAAGAATATGGTGCAGCACTATAATCTTTCTAGTTACTAGTATTTATCATTTATATTGTAGCAAAGCCTATTGCTGCCGCGCTGATGCTTCTGTGACTGCAGGGAATGTTTCTCAAGCTCAGCACACAGCTGCTATATGGAAGCTATGGAGAATCTTCAGGTTTATAAAAATGGAAATATTTTGTTTTGTGCCAAATAAGATGTTGTGTCTACTTACATTTTTGTTTATGTACAGCTTTCTTTCTTTGAAAAGACACTGTGGTGTTTTGCCCTTGCGGAACAGGAGTAGACAGCCCGTGTTGCGACCTGCCACAATGTCATACCCAGAAGATTCCCTCGAGCAGAGTTTAAATGCATTTCAGTAGTTTTTTGTTTCTGGGTTTTGACTCAGAAGTTTTCTTTCCGTGTCCCTGTGTGAGTTGTGCCTTCTTTCCAGGCCGGATGTAAAATAGCAGTGAATGTTGTTCTGCTATTTAGAATAATTCTCTGGGGTGCAGGTGGCTGTTTCTTGTAGACATTCATGGAGCTCCAGGTTCACCCTGTTCTCCAGGTTCAACTAGAATATTTTTTGTGTGAAGGAATACATTAAAGGAAGAGCTATTCTGGCTATTTTCTGGTTGTCTTAGATTTTTTCCCCACCCTTTTGACAGTGCAGCATTATTCTTTGGAGCCAGTGTGACCCAGCTCAGCTGTGGCCTCTTTGGAAGCGTGTTATTCAGGCCCAAATATCTTCAGGCCTTAGGTAAAGTAAAGTAATTCCTTCTGAGTAGGGTCTTCAGCCTTCACTCTCGCTGTGGAGGGATTGTAACTGGTACTGAATTGGGTGGAATTAAGGGGAAAGGACTGCAATGTTCCTCCAAGCAGCATTCCCAGGAACCCTGCTAGAGCTGAAGAGCACACGCTGGGTTTCCCACTCCCAACGAAACGTCTAGCGAACTACAACAAGTGCAGCAGTTAACAATGATACAGGTCTGTGGGGATGGGGGGCTGTTCGTTTTCTTGGGTTTTTTCTTTCTTTTGAGGGAATGGTATAAATGTTAACTCTGTAATCCATGTGGTAACCAAAAATGTTTAACGTGAGGCTTCCTTCTGTTACAGGTTAGTTGTCCACAAAAATAGCTTCATTCACATTTTCTCTGCTTGTTTCAGAGGGATAGATGAACACGTTAATAGTGCTGAAATCACAGATTCATTTGTGGCCCACTGAGTTTACCCACCAGGGCTGCCTTCACGCCCCAGCAATTTATTTAATAACGTTTTCCTATCTTGAAACATCCTGTATCATCCCAAATCATCTGTTTGAAGTGGCTGTCTCAGTTGCTCAGTTAACTCTTGCTAGTGTAATTTGACATTTTCATTAGCTCAGTAAAAGGAAGAATTTAGGGCCTTTTATAATTCAAAGGCACAGTGTGTGTCATGGTGGGAATCAGGTAGGAATTACTATTGTTTAATGAATCTTCACAGATCCTGTAAAGTAATTATATTCTGTAATTAAATTATTGGAAATTCAGTTTCTAACTTTGCTTCTTGAACAGACTCAATTTACTCTTTGAGTGGGGAATAACTTTCTTTCAGTTAAATCCTCTGTAGGTGGAGTAGAGAATTTGTCATTTGAACGTACATGGCTGGGGACCTCATGAGTAGGAAAGACAAAAGGTTTCCTTGTGTTGATCTATTTTCCATTTGAAGGCTTGTGTTCAGCATGGGGAAGTTACATAATTGCTATCAACTACTCCCCGAATTGGCTTATTTAAAATCTCTTTTGGTGAATACCTTATACAGTTATGAACAATGGGCTGGGAAGTAAAATAATATTTGTCTGCAGTTACTCCACGGGAGTTTCCATTTGCCACAGTAATGCATGCAAATCCTCCTACAGAAATTGTTCTTCACAATACAATATATACATTCACCTATAAACCAAGTATTTTAAAGCCCTGCTCACTTAACTCTTACTAAGGCAAACTGCCACAGCCCTGGGTGAGCGTGTCATTAATGGAGCTTTGAGGCATTTCGGACCTTGTAGGCACCCCCTTTTTGGAAGAATCCGAGCTGTGACTTCATGAATTACCAGCTTCCTGATCCTTTGGGCAGTCTGTGAGAAAAAGGAAAGCATTTGTGCCCTGTGCTATATCCAGGGGTTGCTGCGAGCACGCGGCCTTCCCAACGCCTCCATCTGGGCTCAACAACTTCCTTATGGTGGCCTAAAGACCCCACTTCTTGTGCCCACCACAACCTGTGACCCTGCCAACCACCATGGAATCACAGAACGGTTGAGGATGGAAGGGACCTCTAGGGATCATCCAGTCCAACCCCCGGCTCCAGCAGGGACACCCAGAGCACGGGGCACAGGGTGGCATCCAGGTGGGTTGGGAGATCTCCAGAGAAGGAGCCTCCACAGCCTCTCTGGGCAGCCTGTG
>JAUBNY010000146.1:568524-628991 GCA_032275445.1 Crypturellus soui | reverse complement strand
CCTCTCTGGGCAGCCTGTGCCAGGGCTCTGGCACCCTCACAGGAAAGTTCTTCCTCACATGGAGATGGAACTGCCTGAGTTTTAATTTATAGTCCTTGTCTACCTACATTGGGCCTCTGAACTAGTTCTCCGGGTGCCCTACAGGAGTGTAAAAATGAGTCAGGTATTTCTTATTTTTCAGAGTAGGAGAGAGCTCTATTCAGGATCCCCAGAACAAAACGTTATAAAATGATATACCTGAAAGTCTATAGCACAGTTACCACTTAATTAGAGCATGGTTTGTAGAGAGAATTTAAGAACATTCTCATGTTTAAAAATCTTTCCCTGCATAAAAGATTAGAGTCAGTTGTGAGTGTTCAGTTGGAATGTGAAATGCTTCTGAATCTGAAGTCTTGGTTCCAGCTCATCTCTCACTACACTTAGCAGTAAATAGAAAGGTTTTCATGGCTGATTAGAAGAGTTAGAAGGGCTGAGCCAGTAGGTAAACAGTCAGGGTCTGCGTATATCACAAAATGTCAGGGAATGAATTGTGCTCCTGAAGAAAGGAACCAGCCGTGGAGAGGACCCTCTTTGATGCGCTAGCCAGCTACTTACTGCAAAATCCACACCTTCACTTCCACAGAAATCTGTGCATTTAAAACATACTTGAAAATAAACAGTCCAGCTTTTTCATGTAAAATTAACTAACCATGTTAAAGGAAATCCTTTTATTTCTTTTTTTAAGAGTTTAAAGTAGGCGACTCGAATGAATTTCTTCTCTAATTTCGGTTTTAAAAGTGTGACTGTGTATTCAAGATGGGCCATAAGAGAAATGTAACCTGCCAGCTTAATTAAGTTTCTGGAATGCTTCTGGGCAAAATTAATATATGTGGATGAAAGCCAAAATCAGTCTGGCTGAACAGATTTTAGCTAGCACATAACAACTCCAAGAAACACAGGGACCTTAAAGCACCCAGCCTAGCAATATTAATTACAGTGGCTAGAGAACTGCCTATCCTTTTTGCGTTCGCCAATCTGCGTTTACTGTTGTTTATTTCCAAACCAATATGGTTATCAGAACAATCTTAGAGCTAAATTAAAAATTAAAAGATAATTTGCCAGTTTCCTGCTTTAAACTCTTAATAAAGAGAAGCTGATGAAAACAAAGTGCCAGACTTGACTCAGAGAGCCTGTGTATGACGCTGAGTTTTTCATAGTGCACTACAGGCAGCTGGTAAAAAATGTCCTTTGTGAACCTGGGCTCCTGTTTTGGCCTTTATTTCCTTCAGGAGGAGGGTCTCTAAACTACCCTGCTGGTGGGCAGTTCTACTACCTGATTCACTAATTCTTTGGAGGCACCGTGTTTTGTCCGGCCTTGGTGGCTTTCCTGCTCTCTGGCAATGATAAAATGGAGATAATGGGGCAAGGATGGATTTTCCGCTCCAGCAAAATCACAGAGCTCATCCTGGTGTCTGTATGGAAACACGTTGGCAGCTGAGGAGGTTGTATGCATGGAGGAAAGCCAGGATGGCACCTCCAGGGGAGAATTCTCAGATCCCTGTTGCCTGTTTTGAACTCATGTTATTGATCAGCTTTGGTGGGCAACCGTGGGAGCTTCTCATGCTGAAAACAGAGATTGAGCTGTGCTCTGTGCACATGGCTGTGATTACAGAGAGGCTGATGAGAGCGGAGGACAGAAATGCTTGGTGCCTATAATTCCCCCTTGAAGGAAGGTGCATGTTACCAATCTCTCTTCTGCTCGTGTGGGTAAGAAAGAGAAAAGGGTTTCAACAGAAGCTCCCCTCCTTGGTGTAGAGCAGTACAGGGATATTCTTGGTGCTCTGCAGGTATAGATCTTACCAAGCCTCTCCTTGGAACATAATGTTAAAAGTGGGGGTCCAGGTGACCACTGTGGCACCTCAACCAACTTAGCGATTCCAACCTGCTCTACAGATGCCCTAGGAAACTGTGATTAGATTTACAGATGAACATGAAAAAGACTTCACAAAGCTTCTGAAGCAACAACAACAAAAAATATTTATTTTCCTTTCAAAGTCCTGCATCCTCTTCTGGAGTGCAAAAATAATACTTGCACCATCATGGCAGCTGCCTCTCACTTTTTGGAGCTTTAGTGTGTTAAATTGCTATGAATAATGTAGGAAATATATCAATCCAAAGAAATAATTCAGTAGTAGTAGAGAGTCGAAAAAAAGAACTTTAGTGCTTTATAGAAGTAACAAACATATGTCAGGATTTTACATATAAAATGTACATATATATATACAATATGTAATTCACAAATATGTGCACAAACAAATTTTGACATCATGACATAACATAATAATGTAAAAAAATGTGAGTCTGGTATTTTAGCTCCTAATTTCTAATCACATCTCATTAAGATTATCAGCAATTTCTCTGCTTTGTGTTCATGTCACAGTTACTTTTAAATCATGTCTGTTATGTAGCCTGACAATTTTATGTGGAGTTACCTTTCAAGAAATAGTATGGCTGAACAATAAAGTATTAGCATGAAAGGCATCACTCTCTCTGGAATTAATTGTAAAAGTGCTAAATTTTGGCACTGTAAATCTGACTGTATAATGCTTAGTTTATGACCTGAGATTATATGTAAAGCAGGAAGGATTCTGAACTTTGACTTTGCTCAGGATGCTGTGCTTTTGAAGTTCTTTTTTTATTAGTGAAGGTTATATGTGGAGTTTTATAAAAGCATGCATAAAAATATGTAACCTCAAGACATATGAGCAAATTAATTTAGACAATTTGTCCCTGGGGTAGCTCATGAAAGTAGGTGGCAATAAGCCAGCCACTGATTTGGGCCATCAAATGTTATATTGTTTGCTTAGGAAGTTATTTCCAGCTCAAGCTGGTTTTGTGCAGGCTGGTTTAGGGAAGCTCCTTTGGGAGAGCGACTCTGGCAGAGCAGGAGGTCACGGGCTGCAGTAATGCCCGGGATTGCAGCCTTTGCACGGCAGGCCCTGCTAACTGGTTACGACAGCTCTGCTTTTCTTAATCCTTGTGAATATAAAGGGATATAAATATTGAAGAATACACTCTGCAGAGAGAAATAAGCTGCAGGCACAACAGACATAGTTATAAAATATTAGCAGATTCCATAAGCAAAATGTTCCTCATTTTTTACATATACTATTTGTAGCTGTTCCAGCTGCCTTTGAAGTCAGTTGCACCTTAAGTGGGAACTCTATGGAGCTCGGACAGTTCTAGTCATCCCTTTTTTACATTCCTCCCACTTCATTCCAGCAACTCTCAGCTGATACTAGTGCCTTTGAGAGGGGGACAAGTAATCTTTCTGCATCCATCCATCCATCCATGCATCCATCCATCCATGCATCCATCTCTTGGAGCTGTCAGCTGCTTGGAAACGATATCTAGGCTCAGAAAATCAGATGTAGGTTGGTGTCCAAGTGTGTTATTCCAATGAACTATGTCCAAAAGTTCTGAATTTTCACTGAAGTTTAGATTCACATCCATGTTTTCACTCTGGTGGACTTGGATGGTGAAATTTAACAAAGCAAAAAATGATCCTAAATTCTGTTCCAGAGCGATAGCGCTCATACTGTTTCTTTGCAAAGCACCAGTGTTTCTACTCTATCAGAAAATCATGATGAGTAAGTATTAGTTAATGTTTGTAAAGTGCTTTGAAGGTGAAATGTGCTATAAAGCGATACCTTCTCATCATTAATACTAATACTACAGTAAGCCTCAAGAAATAGCCATGGAACTGGATAGGAAATTAACTTTCCATAGTTTGTTTAAAAATGCCCCATAAAAGTTAATAGAAAATTACAGCCCGGCTCTAGGAGTCTAACATAATGGTTCAAAAGACCTACAGGAAGGGCATAATTATCCCTTTGGAGGATCTTGCAGTGAAACATTTTACATTTCTACGGAATTTCACTGGCTTCATTTCTGTTAAAACCTATAGATATTTTCTGTGTGGAAATGGATAGAACAAGAGAGACAGTCTGTCCAGGAGTCTGCTTTGCCAACTGTGTTTGGCAATTTTTATTACTTCTGCAGGAAATATTCAGTGAAATAAATAGAATGCGGAAGTTACTGGAAGGAGAAAAGCAAGAACACAGTTATTTTAGACACATTTTCAGTATTAGGTCATTTTTGTTTTTCTCCAGCAGTTCTTGCTTCTTTAACCAAAACAATCCAAAATTACATTTGAAATCCAAGGAAAGAAAAAAGATGGAATCAGGAAGAAGGGCTTTACATTTCTTATGAAGGCAAGAGGGAGCATTAAGAGGTACTTCATTAATTTCAGCCCTTTGTGAAAAGTCATCAGCCTTGAGACTGTTGGTACGGCAAAGAGTTTGAGAGCTGCAAATCCTTGGGATGCTCCATGGGGAGCTGATCTGCATAGAGCTTTGTCGGGCTTTATGGATCTTTGGAGGGCTGGTGACACTCGCTTTGTTGCCCAGCTTCAAATTAACTGCACTTTGCCCCTGCTGTCTCCTCGGAGTCAAGACGGCAGCAGTCAGCTCCCAAAGGCAGGAGAGGCAAGAAAAAAACAAAATGTTCAAAGCAGCTTTCATTTAGATAAGAATAATCTTTCAGAAATAAGGAATGTATTGTGGAATTTACAGATTAGCTAATCCCAGGATTTCCCGCTCTGTACAAAGCACATGGCCTTGAAAGAGACTGGCCCGAGGGGCTCGGAGTCGCTCTGCGTTTCAGCGGAGGCTGAGAGCGAAGGGCCGCAGCGAAGGCAGAGATGGGAATTAGGGGAAGGAATTGCGGTTCCTCCAGACAGACAGGCCCTACCTGTGGCGGGCTGGAAGTGGGGCTGAGAGGAGGGCTGGGGTGATCTGCTTGAGGGCCTCTCTCTACCCTGGTGTCCCCCGGGGCCTCTTTCCCTGCTGGGCCCTGCTGGGCTGTGAGGGGCGCAGGGCATGCAGCATGTGCCGGCAGCAGCCGGGGCGGTGTGCGAGCGTGTGGTTGGCAGCAAAAATGCCTTTTCCTATAGATGTCCCCTTATTATTTATTTCTTTAGCCAAGTAATGCAACGTGGCTGTGGGACATTCCAACAAAGAACAGTCTCCTCTGTCAAAAAAATCAACTGAAAATATGAATGTTTGACCAATAAAATCTATTAATTCCCTCCACCTCCCATCCTCAGGCCAGGCTGACATGTCTTCATAGAATTTAAACTCAAGGAAATGCAAACATTTCTTTAAGAAACAGTTCTTCAGTCTATGCTCTCTTTGTTCTTTTAATTTAACTTAAGGATATGATTTTGCTTATGGCAGATTCCTTCAGTCTTATTTCATCTCTCATCTGTGTAATTCCCTAAAGTCTCTTGCATAAAAATAATGTAATGAATGCAAAACAACTTGGCTTGTGCCGTTGTGTAAAGGGCTTGTCAGTCGAGAGGTTTTGTGCCTCCTTCTGAAAAGCTGCGCTACAACAGCAATTTTATCATTTTCAGCGGGGAGAGATTTGTCCTTACAGCAGCAGCTGGGGAACCAGATGGAAAGTCTGTGTTTCCTTTCTTTTTTTCTCCCCCTCTTCCTTGAATGAAGTCCTGGACCGTGCGCTGAGCGCAGCGGCTGCCGAGGGTGCGAGTGGCTGCTCTGAGCCCAGCTCTGAACATGCTGTGCCCTCGGCGGGGTTGCGCAGTGCCGGGGCGGTGCTGGGCCAAGCGCGCGGCCTCCCGCGGCAGCCAGGTGCTTGCAGGGAGCGTGCAAAGAAACCAAATATGAGTCAAGTTTTGGCTCAAGACTGTCTCTGAGCTGACCTTGAAAGGCTTTTTTTTTTTTAATTCAGAGTGGGCTCTCAGTAAAAACATGTGCCAGATAGTCACCCAAAATAGACTGATTTCTCTTTTCTGCTTTGTAGCTTGGAAGATGTAATCAGGCTAATTCCATTTGGCTCCTTAAGAGTCCTAAGAAAACACAGGGAATTTCAATTTCAGACTGTCCCCTCTTTCAGTGAGTTTCCAGAGGGCATTTTCCAGCTTCAGAACTAGCACAACATTCTGCATCTCAGCTGCCATCTCAGGGTTTTTTTCTTTCTGACAATTTCAGTTAGGACTTAAGCCTTTCATTTTTCTGGCTTGGAAATTTGGGTGACACTTTGGAAAACAAAGTGTGCGTGTCCATGGCCTTCCTGCCTGCCCGAAGTAGTACTGAGGACCGAGGCACCGAATGTTTGTGAGCGTTGCGCAGCGTGTTGGGTGGTTTTGGACTTGCTGAACTACTCTCTTAACGTTGTAACAAGCCACACATGTACGTACAGTGTTTCCTGGTACGTCTAAAAACATCCACTGCGCTTTAGCCAACTGTATAGGCAAAATAAAGCAAGTCTTGCTTCAGCATTTTACAAGTTGATATCATTGTAGAAAATGCAATTATTTAGGCAGTAATATATTTAAAGTGTATAATTCTGCTTGTACAAATCTGTAAAAGACAGGTTTTTCTTTTCCTTAGCGCTGTAGAGGTAGTTCTGGTACTCTTTATCTAAAGATGTTTTACGTGCGAAGCTCCTTATCACACAACTCTAGGCATTTAATTGTGACAGTGCTAAGCTGTATCTCAGCTCTAATGAATTATTCCAAGACCTTTTCTTTTGCTAATTTGTGTTTTTCTGACACCAATAGCTGCTTGTCCGGGTTTGGTTTCAGCTCTGATCACCAGCTGACGGAGCAGGGCTGGTGTGACTGTAGGCTGATTCTTGCCTCCCTGAAAGGGATCTGGGAACCCCCTTTTTTTGTCAAGTAGTTTCTCATCCCGTCAAAAAATAAAATAAAATTTTGAAGTGAGGATGCAGATGTACAGGCTTTGCTCTGTGCGGAACTTTGGAGAATGAGTGGACGCCTGTGGGAAGCTGTCCTCTGTTTGCGTTCCCGTGTGGCACTGGGTGCGGCGCCCTCCGAGCACGGATGCTGCTTCCTCCTTGGCCTTACGTGGAAGGGAGCTCTGGTCCCAGCCATCAATTCGTCACCAGAAAACGGGCCCTTCCCTAATCCGTCGAAGAGCAGCGTTTCCCTCGACTCCTGGGGGCCGCGCAGGAAGCCCATGTCCCTGCAGGCAGCCCTGCCATGTGGCCTGCCGAAGGCTCCCACCTCTCCCCTCGCTGCAGTGGTTTGTGCTTCAGCTAGTGGTGTGCTCAGACACCACCAAGCTGGCAGGGGTCTCCCTTGGCTTGTTTCCCTCCAGAGAAGGTGTAGATGGCGGCATCTTTATTTACCTTGATTGATCTGAGAGCTTGCCACTTGAGTCTATCCTTCCTGCTTCTCCTTCCCTGCTGTTCTGCTGGCCAAGGCACCTAACCAAATCCCATCTGCTGATAAAAGAATCAGGGACGTGTTTGAGCAGAACAGTATGCTTTGGCATTGCTCCTTGACCTTTGCTTATGAGACAGGTGGGAAATGTTCTCCTGCCTGGGTGCTGTGTGGAAAACAGGCAAGTGCTTTGCTGGAGCAGTGTGCATGGCAGGATCAGTAGCTTGGGAGAGAGAACTGGGGCCAAGCATTGGGCCCTGGCCGGGTGTCCTGGAGGCAGCTGTGGCATGGGGCCGTGGCGCTGCAGGCCTTGCCGGGCACGGCTCTCCTCAGGTGTGTGCTGCTGGTCTACAGCTGCCTTGTGAGGACATCGGGGTGCCTGTGTCCCCCGGGAGGTCTCCAGCTGCCTTGTGAGGACACGGGGCTGCGGGTGTCCGGCCGGGACGAGATGCGCCTGTCAGGTGCTGCTAACAACGAGTTAGCACCTCCAGCACAAGGGGAGCTGGTGCCAAGGCTGCAGAGATACTCGGTCATCCCCATCGCAATGCGGTGACGTTCACAGGCCGTCTGTGGCACTGCTGCATGCCAGGACCAAGGGCTAACTGGGTATTGAGCAAAGCACAGGCTGCCTGGTGGGATAGGAGCCAGAGGGGAAAATGTAGAGACAGACTGACAGGTAACGTGGCCAAAGAACACTGCTATTCTGGGAGTTTCCTATGTTTTCCCCCCTAATATAAATCCACAATAGATTTATGTTGACTTCCAATTAAAATTCAGGCAGGCTCTTTATAGCAAGTTGCAGAGCCCCATAAAGTGGAAGAATGATGGATGGAAAATACTTTACATGTCTGAAGAGAAAAGGGGGAGTACTTAAATGTGATAAGGCATTGCAGAATGATTTATGTGATTGCTATGGGGTGGGAACCTTTTAAATCACAGGAATCATTGTAGGATAATTAAACTCCTTCAGGACATGGTCTTTTCAAAGTAACTGGTGTAACTACAAACCTTTACTGGATTTAGGAATACATTTGAACTCAATTCTTAGCTATGAAGAAATGTTTTTAACAGTCTTTTTGGATATGGAAACAAACGAGGAGTTAAAGGAGGTACCAGATTCTCCACTGTGCTAGCCAGGTCTAAAATTAAAACATGGCAAACAGGAGTGTGGAATTTAAAAGATTTACCAACTCATGAGACTAGACAGAGGGGTTTAATGAAAGTCTGTGGAGATGAGACGATATTAGATTAATCTTGAAGACTGGATTAGTTGATGAACGGAGCCCTTTTGTCTCTCCTAGGTTGATGCTAATTCCTGCTTCTGAATTCATTTTACATGGAGCTATACCATGTTTTTTAAAGAATTCCCACTGCTTGGGCTAATCAAACTGTTTTTGTCATTTCAGCTACTTGTTTTGTAATGAATTGCATTGATAGCTTATGAGTCTCAAGTCAAAAGGTAACCTTACCAAACTCTTACCTTAATTAGATGTCTTTCTAGAACAAACCATTTTTAAAGCATCTGCCAAATGAGGACTGCCAAGTATTAAGTATGAATGTTCTTTGTTATCCAAATGCTATATTTATTTAAAAAAAGCATGCAGAAAACAACCATTCAGAAAGAAAAAAAATAAATAATGAGCCATTCAACCATAAAGAAACAATAAAAGAAAATCCACAATTCTGAATGCTAAAAGAGCAGAAAATATAAAGACTAGAACCAGTTGCTTGGAATCTAACCAAGCCCTGAGGAACCCGGGAGCAAGTCCTG
Organism: Crypturellus soui; assembly: GCA_032275445.1. Lineage (NCBI taxonomy): Eukaryota > Metazoa > Chordata > Aves > Tinamiformes > Tinamidae > Crypturellus > Crypturellus soui. The sequence goes on along the minus strand of JAUBNY010000146.1, from coordinate 619,971 downwards.
GAAGAGTCAGATTTGTTTAATAAATGTCATTGTGTGTCCAGGCCAACGAAATTCCATTTTCAAGCTAAGGTCAGACTGTCTCCATGTTTCTTTCGGAAATGATTCTTCTAAGCTTTACAGTATTCATCATTGTTTTGGTGAAAGACTATTTCAATGTATGCACTAATCTTAAGAGCTGGAGAAGCGCAGTCTGGGTGGAAGTCTTTTTATAGCAGCATGGATGCCAGTTCTTTCAGGATTAAAACTTGCTCGGAGGCAGGTAGTAAATGTATGTTTGAAAAAAAGACCTTTTTGGTATGAGCAAGTAATTCTTCGCTAATGGGTCATAACCCTCATTCAGAAATACTCTCTCTCACACACTAGTGTTTGCTAAAAGCTTTGTTCTCCTCAGAAAAGAAAGGTTGTTTTTTCAAGTTTTTAAGCTAAATAGTAGTCCTTTATATTTTTCAAAACAGTGATTAGTTATAAGTGCCATTTCCATATTCATCCAGATTTCAGATACCCAAAGCTTTTCAGAACCAAAAAACAGATGTAGGAAGCAAGTGTTTTGAAATCTACATACATAAATCCAATACTTTTAGCAGCTTGGGTAGTATATCAAAGGACATTAGTGTGTCTGTATTGTTGTAGTTTGAAAGGCTGTGTTGAGGTTTGAGTACACTGTTCTCATTGGCCTCTGGTCGACATCATGAATGTTGAGCTATATTCTCATCAGAGAAAACGTGCATATGGGCCTGCCATTTCATATTAGTGGCAATTCTGACCCACCTTGTTGATTTTGGCAATGATTTTCAAGGAAGTGGACTCTCCTTTGCATGATTATGCAAATAGTAAGCATAAAGGCTGTTTAACATATTGCAAGAAAGTATGTTGCAGGAACAGTAAGTTCTTATATTTCACATGCTTTCTACCCACGCCAAATATACACCAGGTCTGGGACAGGCCATGGACAACTGAGAAAATACTGCTAAATGAAGGAACTCTATCAGAATGGCCATAAAGCAATCAAGACATTCCGTTGTCTTTCCCTAGTAACTTATCTTTCTACTGCATTTTTTCCCCTTGTTTTATTTAGTAGTGGCTACTGTGGCCAGTGTGTGACAGGTTTGTTGGCAGGTGTGGGAATTAATAAACATCTTAAATTCAGAAGTTGTGAGAAAAGCAGAGAGAAGGAGGTTGGGATAATTCTAGCAGTAAATTGCTGTACTGCCTAAAGAGCCAGAAAAGCTGTATGCTGTAAGCAAATTTATACCATGAACAACCTTTTTACACTAAGTAGAAATTTCTTACGTTTGTTATTGTCCTTGCCATAGTAGATGTATTGGCCTTGAACAAAACTTCCAGAACATGTCTTGTGTTTGCTTATGTACAACATTCACTTTGGGCTTTTTTGTTTGTTTGTTTATTTTTTTATTAATACCTCCATTATTTGCTAAGGACTTAAGACACAAACATGCTTTTAAATGATGCTTTCCAGATGGTGCTCTGAATTTTTTTACATTAACATTGTCACACTTAAGCAGAAGAGAAATATGGATTTTCCAAACTGGCATGTTAATTTAAAATTTTTCAGTATTGCTACTTTTATTTCATGCACAGACAGACTAACTAAGCCTTAGCAAGCATACATATGCATGTGTACACTAATTATACTGATTTCTCAAAGCAGAGACAAGCACGTGTCTGTTTAGGATGTTATATTTCCCATTCTTTTACCCTCTCTGACCTTACCAGAGGTGATCAGCTAAAAACAAAGATAAAGGTCAGGCTTGTGTTAAAACGGTCCTGTGGGCATACAATTACATACATTGAAATATACTATAAATTGACCTTCTCTACTGTTTCCAAATGACGTGTTGGTTGCACTGGACAGTTAGAAGATCAGTATCTGTAAGACTCCATTATCAAACTTCTCGGACCACAGCTATTGGTAATGTTGAAATCTAATAGATAGGAAGAGCAATATTCTTCTGTTTCTGTTTATTTCCTGACTTTACTTGACTGACTTTGTGCTCAGCATCTTCCAACAAATGGATACGTTGATTTTAGTAGAATATTGATAAAGGATTAAGATAAGCAATAATCAGATAAAATGAATTTTATCTGATAACCTGTCCTCTGGCGTTAGTGTAACTTTGTTGGTCAGACAGAACAGGTTTTGCAACAGGTTTTAGCCTTAAAGTGTCTGTGCTTCAGTAGCTACCAAAGCTGGGGCCATTTTCTCCAATGATCTGTTCCCAGTGGGCCTGCCTGCTTGGCAGGAGAGCCCGCAGTCCGTGACTTCCATTTCATGCTTCAGCATGTTACTTTTATTTATACACTTAGAGTGCAACAAATGCTGCCTGTATCTAGTCAGATGGGGAAATCATATAGTGGTGTTTAAACTCCATTGTAGATCTAGTGCTAACGTGCTGCGTACTTCACTAGGAGTATTACGCGTGCCAGTGGATTACAGGGGATAAGAGATGTGCTAAGCTTGCATATATTTATTTTTGCAGGTGCTAAAGAGAGGCCACACAGTAGCACTGCAGTGTTGGATTTTAGCTCCTCTGCAGTCGTCCTTTGTCACTCCTGGGACTTTCTTTCCTTTGTTGTTCATTCCGTGGCTGTGTCCTCCAACTCAGAGCCTTCAGACCTGCTGCTTCTCGGCAACTCCACAAGGTGGGCAAAGGTTGCTCATCTCTCTAGTCCTCTTGGCAATTTTTTTGTGGTATCAGGATAATTGAGAAGCAGGATCGCTAGATAACAGACAATAGAATTTTATTAGGGTAAACTATGAGATTGGAGAAAAAAAGCCAACTTCTTTTTGGGCATTTAAACCTCATTTCATATCTTAGAAGGAGCAGCCATCAAAGGTAAGAACAGATTAAGGACAATCCGTTGAAGTGTGACTAGGTTTGTGTTTATGAGCTTGAGTAACTGTACGGGCAAATACTGAGTGATTTTAAAATGGTAAATAATGTCTAACACTGTTCTGTGTTGAGGACATGGAGCCAGCTCTCTTGTCTGCCTCTCAATCTCTGCTTCTACTGCCATGGCACCAGCAACGATGCTTAATTGCCAGCCGTGTAATATGAGTAACATCATTTTGCTTCTCATACAGTGCAGTGCATAGTTCTGCTGCATTTTATCCTGAGAATTGCCACTATTCTGCCCTTTTGTTTGACGCTGAAGAATAAGATGAGAAAATGTGATATTAAAATCTTTCCAAGTTCTGTGCAAGAAAGACTGTGGAGTAAATGTATAATTGTAGTGCCTTCACTAAGAGTCTCATAAACCTACACTTGAAGAGAGTTTACTGCTTACTAGTAAGGAAGTACATCTGCAGAAATCTATGTTCAAATCAGTCAGTAGTAGTTTTACTGCTAAAAATCTTCTGAAAATACAAGTCCTCAAGAGCAACTGTGATAATCCAGTGTTACAAATCTTGAATATAAGGCATATAGAGAAAAAGATCTTGTAACTTCATATTCCATGGCTATGAAACAGGAAGTGTTGGCTATACTGCCTCTCTTGAAGAGAAAAAGATTTTTTTTTTTTTTGAGAATGCAGGGAATAAATGATACATTTTCAACTGCCATATTTAGCCGCAAGAACATTGTATGTCCCCTGCTCTGGAAAACTATACTATGACTTCTGTCTTTTTTCTCAGACCTTATTATTAATTCCAGCTTTTAAGTGGGCTCTTGGGACTGTGACATAAAAAATCTGCTTTGAATCTGTGATGCTTTGCTGTGCAGAAAAAAACAGATTACTGATTGAGGCTGAATATCAAGCAAGCAAGGCATGTTACCATGGACATTTGGAAGCAGTTTGTAGTATCCAAATCCAGCCCCATAGTCCAGGGAATCTTGGGATCCAAGGATTCTTGTAATTTCTGTGTAGACAAGATGGAAAGCAGAATACTTTTAAGTTACAGTTTAATAGATGAAGGTCATTGCACTCTCTTGCTTCAGGGTCTCTTTTGCTGTGGCCTTACATAAAAGCGTGTGGGGTAGCACATGCATCAGTCATGGAGAAGCCGTGGGGACTGCTCTGTGCCATTGCTATGTTCGTGTGTTTATAATACGTTATGTTTATCATAAGGGCTTTCAGTGCACATGCTTGCGGGCACTCTCAGCTCCCCTTGCACCCTCTCTGTCTTTATCTTTAATACATAGTTTTGGAAACATCTAACCTCTTTGATCCATTTTGGAACACAGCAAAAATATGTGGCTGATATGGTAACTGTAAAGATATAATTTCTTAGATATCTATCATTCATCTTCTGTAAATTGAGGCTCACACCCAATGTAGCAATCTTATAATGCATAAAAATGTTAAAAATTACAGTGTTTAAACTCATGCTAGAAAGAAACTCACTGGTCATAATAAAGATGGTAGTGCAAATTTGGGGCAGGCATTTCACAGGATTGTTTAAATTTTCATTATGCATATGCCTAAAATGTCAGTACATACTCTTAAAATTTCACTACTCAGGTTTTCAAGGTCCTAATTAAAATCTCCATAGGCAGTAGCTAATATCTTCCCTTTCCACACTGCACATATTCCTACATTATAGCTGCAATAATCTGTATCAGGCTATAAGAAAGGTGAATGGGTTTTATATCTATCTGACTGTGTTTTGTAAAAACTGTTATTGCCAGATGAAGAATATGTAGAAATTGCAGCTTTCTTCTCTTACTTGGACATCTGTTATGTGTTTCCTTCAGTAATTTGTTTCTCTTAGATGTTAACTTCAGGCCGCTTTGTCTTGAAAAAGAGGCATTACACATAACATATACTGGAAACAATGCTAAAGAGGGAAGGAAAGAAATATTCTGTAAGTCAACTGTGCAATTTATAAACTATTCAGTCTACAGAAGTAGATGGAGATGGTAAAAAAAGATAGAACATATCAACACAAAAGACAGCCACTGTTGTCCTGGCTGCAGTGTGGGGATTTTCCTCTGGGCCGACTACATTTCAAAACAGATTCAGCGTGTTGGAATCCTCAAAAAGAGCCTTGGTGTCTTTGGTCTTTGGCAGAGTGAGCCCCATTTGGCAGCCCCGGGAGCATTTGTGGGACCGCAGGACCTGTCACATTGTGTTTAGCACAGAGCAAAGCTGCCAAGGGAGGCCGAGTACTGGCTGACGGGTAGCACAGCCTTGGTCAAAACCTGTAGCCGAGAAAGAGCATTGCTGCCTGAGTTCCCCTGGGCAACTTGGGGATAAAATGCTTGGCTGCTGCTTACCTCAAGCACCGATGTTCTTGCATCGCTACCTGCAACAGTCTGTCACCGAGGCAGCTCCCCATCTCTTACAGTACTATATAGTAAATGCTATGCAGTGTGGCACTGTGCGGTGGTAGCCCTGTTGTCTCTGAATGAGCTGGCCCCAGGGCTTCGTGGTGCCGCCCGTGGGCTAAGCAGGTGCTCAGGAGGTGGCTCGGCTCTTTCCCAGCCTGCATTTGGCTACACAGTGTGGGAAAATATAGGATAAAAGATTAATAAAGGTCACCCGTTGAAGATTGTGAAGCTAGGAATGAGGAACTGCTGGTGAAGCAGAGGGGATTCACTTAAATCCAGGATTGGTTCCTGGGTTGCTGCCACTCCAGGATTGGTGGGTTAAGATGTGCAAAGGTTGTGTAAATACCCAAACCCTGGACTTAGTAAATGCCTTTGGCTGAAGACCACTGGCCCCTGCTACCCTACAAGTGGTGCCCGAACAGGGACCTGAAAGATGACTTTGAAGAAGTCGCAACTGGGGAGTAAGACTGACAGAATGGATGGGAAACAACATCTAGGTGCGATCACATAAATGTGTTGAAGCTCTGGGGAGAGCCACGCTGTCAGTAATGATGGGAGGAACCATATTTGTAGAGCAGGTTAGGATCCTGGGGGTGCTTAAGCATATTCTACATAAAACAGGCAAAGATAAAGACTTGCAAGAAGGGGACTTGATTCAGCTCTTAAAATTCAGGCTGGAGAATTGCAACTTCCTGTCACAAGCCACGATATATGACCCCAGGGTTTGGCATGGAGCTGGAGTCGTTATATGGGACTGGGTGACTCACAGGGACTCAACGGCAGGATTGCTGCTATAGCCATGGCGTACGATGTATGAAGCACTAAGATGATACACCGGAACTGGGGTATCTGACCCCTCACCGGCTTGCCTGCCACCACTGCCTAAGGACATGACACTAACTCCCCTGTGAGACTGTTTCCCATGTGTATTGGGAAGTTCTTCACCCCCTCCATCAGCCCTGCCTGATTATGCATTGCAAGAGGTGGTGGGTCAGTAAACCTCCAACTGGGTAAGATCTGCCACAGGAAGGGGCGATGGCTAAGGAGGGAGATGAAGGCTGGCGAGCAGCAAGGCGTGAAGCACTTAAACAGGAGGACTGGGAGATTGAGTCGGCCTTGGGTGCTATGGGAGGCGCGGCTTTTCCGGTCGAGACGGGTCAGCGTTGGGCCAAATTCTTCTCTGTGGTGGCCAGTGACAGGATGAGGGGTAATAGGTACAAGTTGAAGCATAGGAAGCTCCATCTCCATGTGAGGAAGAACTTCTCTGCTGTGAGAGTGCCAGAGCCCTGGCACAGGCTGCCCAGAGAGGCTGTGGAGGCTCCTTCTCTGGAGATTTTTCAACCCACCTGGATGAACCCTGTACCCCATGCTCTGGGTGTCCCTGCTGGAGCAGGAGGTTGGACTGGATGATCTCTAGAGGTCCCTGCCAACCTCAACCATTCGGGGTTTCTGTGTTTGACAGGCAAGGATGGTGGGGGGGTGCAACATAGACCCCTAGATTATAATATGGTAAAAGAGCTGCGTAAAGCGTTCTCAGATTATGGGCCAAAAAGTTCCCTACTCATTGGCCTTATTTTGAGGCTATTGTGAAGAACATTGATTAGTACCCCAGGACTACAAGCAGCTGATGAGATTGCTCTACAGACCAGTGCAACAGGCTGTCACAGCGCTGAAAATGTGGGAAGCAGTTAATCTCAAGCCTTTGGATAATGCACAGGACCCACAAATACAAGGAGTGGATGTAGAAACGTTGCTGAGGGAAGGGCAGTACAGGACAACAAATGTCCAGGCCAGATGTCCACCGGCAGCACAGATAACAGGTGTGGGAGATATTTCTTGAAGCTGCAGGACATGTGCCTGCAAGGGAACAAGAGGCCACACAACCTTTTTCTAAGGTATAGCAGGAGAAAGGAGAACTGTATATTAAATTCTTCACCCATCTTAGGTCAGCAGTGGATAAACAGGTGGATGGGGAAAGGCTTTGCTCACTAACATTTGAGCAGCTAACAGAGAAAAATGTGAATAAGATTTGTAAGGAGGTGATTTGTGGGTTACGGGTGCGATTGGGAGGAGCCTGTACAATTAACGACATGATGAAAGCCTGTCAGGAGGCAGAGGATCAAGCAGGGAACCCAAATGCTGATGGTGGCTAAGGCTGTAGAGTTGCTTGCAGCAAGCAGCCAGCGGGGAAGTAATGCTTTGAGTATGGTAAAGAGGGTCACTTTAAACGTGAGTGCCCCAAACACCAAAAGACCAGTCAGACGCCAGGTCCGTGTCCGTGGTATGGACAAGGACACCAGTATGGCACTCAGCATATCACGGAGATATACCATATCATATGGTCAGCATATCACGGAGATGGCAGGCTGTTGCAGGGAAATGGGCGGTGCAGGGCGGGATGGCCAGCACGCACGAAGACACAAATATTGCAGGCCACAGCCCCAGTGGCGACTGGTCCCCTCCACTTGAATTGGGAGTGGCCGCCAGAGCTCAGTGCTCAATAAACATAGCACAGGGTGACCCTCAGTTAGAGCCCCTGGATATGGAGGGGCAGGGAACAGTGCTGGTGCTAGCAGGGACCCAGAATGCGTTCTGGGTTACTCCAACACTTTGCAGGCCCGGAACACCATTGACAGCACTAGTTATATCACCTTGTCTGCCCCAGGAAGCTTGAGCACAGTGATGAAGGCAGGGGAAGCCTGTGGCGCCGGTCCAAGGCTGCGGCCGAGCAGACAGGGACCAGGGCCGAGGTGGAGGCTGCCTTGACCCAGCTTCCCCACACAGTGGCCCGGGCGGACGGTCAGAACCTCAGCCTGGAGAGAAGAAAGAGGAATGTGAGCTGTTTCTAAAGTCATCATGCGTAACTGCTGTCACCAGGAAGATCAGCCCCTGCTGGCTGGAGGGGCGAGGAGGAAAAGATCCTACAGGAGCCCAAGCCCCAGGAGGATATCTCCATGCAGGAGTCCCGGGAAAGACCATGCATTAAGTTCCTTTAACTTGTCTCCAAGACCAGTTAGCACCAGCCCTCGAGCCACGTGTCACTTGTGGCATCGCTCAAGCCTGAAGGGGACAGAACACTGGAAATCTCTGCTTCCTTCTCACCAGGAGGTTGCTGAATTGAGCAAATCAGTTAGCCTAGATTTGCCAGAGACAGACAATCCATGCTACTGCTGTCCAGTTTCCAGTTTTCTGCCCAAAAGCTTGAATACACCTTGAAAGAGACTGACAGTTTTAATCCTGAGGCTTTCCAAGCTGATGTGAACTCAGTTAAAGAAGAGCTGAAGCAATACTTGCAGAAACTGGAACTAGATGGGACACTGAAGCGTTGTGTGGAGGATCCTATGGAGGCTTCATTGGACTCTGCTTTAGATGAGTCAGTGGCCCAAATTAAGGAGTTTAGAGCCAGGTTTACTACTGAATGTCAATCTTAGGATCTACTTTTATTCAACTACCAGAAAAGTACTGAAAAAATGCCCAGGCAGCAAGAGGAATGCAAGATTAATGGGGACAACACAGAGCCTGAGAATTATCTAGGAACATCCCAGGCCAAAGTTCTCAGCAGCAAGTCCAGCGGTCAGAAAATACTAGATGATCAGGGGGAAATCTTTACCTGCATGGAGATCGTGCTGGACAAGCTGCTCCAGGCCTCAGGCGTGCTGTGGGCATTGGCAGATGACAGCACTGAGACCTTGCAGAGCCTCTCCAGAAAACCGACCACCATGAGCCTCAGCTGCCCAGAGAGGCCCCCGGTCCGCAAGTTGCTGAAGGTGACACCGAAGAATCCTCCCTGCCTAACAAGAATCAGATGCAGGATGAAGACTAGTATTACCAGCCACTGTTGATGGAGACTGATCACAGAGAATGCAATAAGGGAATCCTTAAGCAACCTTGGCAACAGGTGCTATCATCCTAGAATGGGGTTAGAAAGCAAAAAAGAGAGGAGGGAATGTGGGAATATATAGGATAAAAGGTTAATAAAGGTCACCTATTGAAGACTGCAAATCTAGGAATGAGGAACTGCTGGTGAAGCAGATGAGATTCACTTAAATCCAGGACTGGTCACTGGGTTGCTGGTGCTCCAGGACTGGTGGGTTGTCTGAAGGTTGTATAAATACCCAAACCCTGGACTTAATAAATGTCTTTGACTGGAGACCATTGGCTGTTCCTCTGTCAATTACCCTACAACATAGGGGACTTTTTGTGGTGCTGCGTGTTAGTGTAATTGCAACTACCACCCACAGCTCTCCTAGTGGGCAGGCTAGTCACCTAATGGCCAGGCTGTGGGTCAGTGGTCGCAGCTAGCCTGTGATTTGATATAGATATCATGAGATAACTAACACATATCTGTTTATAGTTCTTCTCTGACACCTCAGGCAACAGGAAAAAAATATTTTCAGCATAAAATGGACAATTCTGGAGCAATTCAAGCATTAGGAGTCTACTCCTAGTTCTGTTGTTTCAAGCTGCAAAGTTTCAGCAGGCAGTAGTGTTGCTCCCTGGTGCTGGAAGAGGTGCTAATGGAAATGTGAGTTGCTGCTGGGACCTGTTCCAGTGTGGTGAAAATCATTCTTGCTATTTAAGAGTATAAATCAAATTGTAGACCCTTTGTGATACTCCTGTTTTATTCATATTTCAGACTATTTCGCTGTGAAAAAAAATCATTGGTCCAATGGATTTTGCTGTACTTCAAATTCCTAGTCACATCACAACAATACAGAATTAACTTTTATTAAAAAATAATTGTGAAACCTGAATGAGGTGCATGACTAATGAACTGATACTTTATTCAATTAGTGCCTAGCCTGGAAGAACCAATGGCTTGGGACGTATAACCTGCCATTCATCTCAGTAGTAAATCCATTTGGGGGTTGGTAAAACGGAATCACCCGTTTAATGTGCTTTTCCCTTTCTCCTTAACTGTTTCCCTTTTATCACTGAAGGAAAGCCTCAGTTTTCCTTGCCTCACTCATCCCAGTGATTGTATATGCAATTATATCCCCCTCACACATTAATCTGCTATAAATATTATTACTAGTGGAATTTGAGCTCACCATGGGGCCATGTGCAATCAGTGGAGATACAAAAAAATAAAATTAAACCAATGCAGCTCACTAATCAACATGTTCTGTGGTGTCTTATAAGAATATTTATTCATTTTGTGAGAAATGTGCAGAATTTCCAAATTGATGTTCCAAAGTATCATGGAGTCTGGAACTGATATTGGCTGAATCCTACTGTTCAGTTTGGGGTCTCCTTTTGGAAGGTTCTCCTCTACCTGGAAGCCCTTATTTATTTCCCATGTGTTTTTATTGGTTTTGAGATTTTTTTCCCTTGTTCCTCATGCCCCTGCTTGCCTTTGCTCTCCAGATGAATGACAGTGTGAATGCAAATTTTCCAAATCTTCCAAATTTTCCAATGAGCCCAGCCACAGGGCTCATGACCTTACACCTTCCCCAGTGTCTTTAGATAATACACTGATAGTTTGTTGTCAGATCTGATTAATATTACCTTTAAGAGCATTCAGCCTGATCCCTGCAGTGTATTTTGCTTCCAGCAGATTTATGTATAGACTGTTAATGTATTTTTGGTCACTCTCTCACGGTTAACAAGCTAAAAGAGCCTGTGTTGATTTGCCCATGTCCTCTCTAGGGAGAGCACCAGCCTCCTGGTGCCCCATGACTCAGTGAGCCCTTCGTGGTGGTGGGTCAGTGCTTGGGCCTGGCTCCATTCGGAGTCACTGGGGATAAAAATGTGTGAATTTGGGATTTTACTCAAATAAAGTGAGGTAAGATCCAAGTCACAGCACTCCCAGATACGGTGTGAGGTAAGACCCGAGTCACAGCACTTCCAGGCGTAGCTGAGGCAAGGTCCACCGTGCCTCCGCTCCACTCAGGGGCACACCAGTGCAGATACAGACATGTAAGAAGCAGATAACAGATCAGGAGGGAGCAGAAGGCATTGGAGGTTCCCCAGCAGTCCCTCTTGCAGAAGCGAGCAGTGGTTGTAACCTGCTGTTTCAGAAGTCATTGATGTTCCTTGTTAGCAGCAGGCTGGCTGGTGCTGGGGAGGTCAAGGGAGCTGGGAGTGCCGCGGTTCCGCTTTCCGTGCGCGACGGGCAGTGCCATGGTGCAGGACACGTAGCGTGGTTGGGTTGTTAACGGGCTTGACCTCCCTACCTCCAGTTAGCACCAGCAAAAGTGCATCTGCCAGCTTTGCTGGGGACGAAGGTTAGTGTTTTAATGTGGGCACCTTTACCTGAACCTCCTGATTTCGGGCTCTATCCATGCAAATTATACTATCTCATACTCTACAAGGATGGCTATTTGTTTAATGCTTCTTAAATATATTTCACTCATATGTATATATAGTATCTGATTATATATATATGTGTATATATATATATAGTGTGTGTGTGTTGCCTATACACAAAGCCTGGTGCACAATCAGCAAACTGCTGATAGCAAGCACTACAAATATTTACAAACCAAATGAGCAGGCAAAACACATGGCGACGTTGTGCACTTGCCATGCGTGGCTGAGCAGCAGGGTGTTAAAGGCTGCAAGTGCTAAATGGTGCTAATCGGCAAGGAGGTCCCCAAAGGCCAAAGACTCAAGCAGATTTATTCCCCGCAAAATACAATCTGTGCTCGCACAGGGGCTTTGCTCCGTTAATCAATGGGATGTAGGTGCAGCACCCAAATGCTTAGCATCTGTTCAGCCGTTTGGGATACATGGGTTTTCAAAAGATGGTCACAGACTTCATAGATACCCTGTGGCAGAAGGACAGACTTGGTCCTAGGAAACATACTGAATCGGGGCTCAACAGGTCCAATTTTCATTCCTTTTCCTCTGGAAGCATTCACGGAGTTCTCCTGCCCCCTGCCCCTTGCTTTCCTCCCACCTCCTGTTCCACATCAAGAGCAGGTGCTTCTGTAAGCAAAACATGAATGAGATTTGCAGCCGTGCTGCTGCTGTAAACACACATGGGAAGGGTGTCCTGCAATAACAGCACGTGACATGGGAATTATCTTCTGTGGAAGGACCAGTGTCTGCAGTATCCTCAGTCCCAATCTGCAATCTGCAGAATTTTCATCTAGTGAGCAGCAATTGTAAGCAAATTGAAAACTTAGTTAGGTTGGAGGATTACAGATAAAACTAGTAGTAACTTCGCTGTAGAGGGAAGGTGGAATGTGGCAATGATGTGGTGTTGGTTTCCCACTTGCTGTGACACTTTTGCAGCTCTGACAGCGTCTGGGATTTCCATGACTGTGCAGGGTATTCAGGTACCAGAGATCTGTTTGCGTTAGTGCGGAACCTTTGTGGACCTCAGGCTGGTTTCTCTGGTGCTGGGATGATACCGCCCGTCCCTACTGCAGGACAAAAGGTTGAATTCTAAAAGAAAAAGCCCCTGGGATTCTCGTCTTTTGTTTGGAGGCAAGAGGTGAGATGTAACAGGGATTGTTATCTGCTTTGCAAGTTGAATAAAACACAAAAATGCAATAATTGACAGAGATTTTAACCTCTTATGTGAGGGGTGGGATGTGTGCTTGTTCTTTCTCACAGTAGTATTAGAAAAATTCTTCTCTAAAAGCTAGGAACAAGACTGTAGTAAACTAATTATATTTTGCTTTATAGGAAAATTTAAAACATCTTTGGTCTGGTGGGGTTTGCTTGAGATGCAGCAAGGTGAAAATCATTTATCTCAAGATCAATATCCTTTCTCAGCTCTAGATCTGAATTTTGGTGATTTTAACAGAAAGAAGACCTTGTTGAAAGTTATTCCACATGTAGGTTTTGAAAAATCAAATCCACCTCTCAGTCTGTAGTACTTACTGGATGATTAATAGGTTGTTGTGAAGCACTGGGTGTTCAACTCTCCTGTTACAATGCTATTACTTTCCCTTTATTGCCAAATATCAAGAATCTGTAGTTTCTTTCTGAACCTCACTGGGGCTAGATGTCATGTTTTTAGGGTGATAAATCCAGCTTTTTTGCATAAAGTCTGGGTAAGGTTGCTATAGCTCATTTCAAGTGTTTAAATGTTTCATTTAAACTCAAGTGTGATGGGATTTATGTGAAAAGAAAAGAGATTTTTAGGGTGCAAGGTAAAGAGAAAAAAGTCATGAGGGAAGAGGGTGGTAGGAGGCGAAGCATTGCGTAGGCAGAATGAAAAACAGGCTGGAAAACAGAGCTCAGTAAGGTTAAGGTTAGGCCAGTAACACATGCACGTGCTTTTTCTCTCAACCAGAAGTATTTCATCAACTAGAAGAAAAGCTAAGAGCATGTTGAAACCAAATCCTTTTAGAAAATCTGGGGTTTGAATCGCAGGAGATTATCATGCTCACCGCTTGGTGCTTCATAACAAAAAAGTCATTTTTTTTCAGTATATGTCAAAGTGGCGAAGTCTCCTGTGTAGGCACAGCCGGCGTCCTCCCTGCTGCTGCTGCTGCTGCAGATGGCCCGGGCGCAGCGGGCAGCGAGCGTCGGAGCAGAAAATCACCGAGGAAAAGCGGAATGGGCCAAGATCCATGAACCGCCTCTGCCTCCTGAGTCCCAGCGCTGAGGCCCATGTGCAATGAGCCTGGTTTCTGGGAGGCCAAAGATGTTTTGCAGGCTGAAGTCCTTCCTGCTTCCTACCAGGGTCGGTGCGTTGTGCTGTCTAGGAGCCAGAGCTGCCGGCTGGTTTCGTTTATTTTCTTTGTTCTAGCTGGAAGCGGCGTTGGTGGTTGCTGTTGTGTCTTAGTTTCTGCCTAGATCTGGAATGTATTTGTGGAGGCTGCATCAACAGCAAGAAACATGAATGCTGAAGCCAGTGGAAAGTGTAAGGGCTGCCTGCAAAATAGTGCCTGTCTGCTTGCCAGCAAAGCTGTGTGACCAAAAGGGGCTGCGAGGAGGGGGTGGCACTCGTGGACATCATCATTTTCCAGAGTAATGAACTGTCTGACTTGAAACATGGAAAGGCTCGTGGTAAAATAGCAGTTCTGTGTTTACTGAATTGGTTGGTGCCAGTGCTACAATATAGTTTCTCATAAACTTTATGGTAACACTGGCCTTTAGGAGGAATTTGGGTGTATTTAGGACATTCTTCGTGTAAAGCCTGTATGATTAGGGTTGAGCTGTGTGTGGGGGGAAACCTGGTAAATGGAGGGATGAGTCCCATGTGACTGGAGGAAGGGAAGAGTAGCGGCTGCGTCAGGAAAGAACAATGTAGAATGGAAAAGGAAAAGGGATAAATACTGAAATTAATAACATAGTGCCTTGAAGAAGCCAAGAAGCTGAGAAAAAAGACCAGTAAAGGAGCTCTGGTGAGGAGGTGGTGTTCCCGTGATACTTCTTTCAAAGCAGGCAGGGAAAGGCAGAATTTAAAATTGCAGGAGCTGGTCAGCCAGTGTTTGCTGCAAGCTTGCAATGAGTCCATGTCACGTACACCTTCTGCATGGTGAAGAAAAAGGCCTTTTCAGCACGCTCTTAAATCCACCCCTTTGCCATCCTTTTGAATGGACAGGGAAAACGAGTCACAGTAATTAAAGAGTTGCCCATGGCTCCAGGAGCAAAGAGCACTGGTACCGCTCCTCACCATGAACATGTGAGCAAGGCAGTTGAGGGGAACTACTCAGAAATCTTGAGGTGAGGCGTTTTAACAAATCCCTGCTTATTAGGGATTCCAAATTTTATTTATATTTCTGACCCAGGAGGATTTATCTTACCTTCTTCTGGGACGTGTATGAGGGGGACTGCTGTAGACAGTCTAGCACACTAGAATAATTGGATTAGCAATGTGAACCTCTGTATTTCTTCTTGTGCTCCATTGCACG
The DNA here is from genome assembly GCA_032275445.1 of Crypturellus soui. Lineage (NCBI taxonomy): Eukaryota > Metazoa > Chordata > Aves > Tinamiformes > Tinamidae > Crypturellus > Crypturellus soui. Next base: position 604,868 of record JAUBNY010000146.1, on the reverse strand, counting down.
AAGGTTTCCAAAGCCAGCCCAAGGATTTGCTCCATCTGGTTCCACATGGCTATTTGAAACAGTTTCATTGAATGAGTTTAGTGTAGGATTAAAACGGGCAAATGCAGAGGTTAGTCTTCCCTGGTGCCTAATTCACAGCTCTCTGTAGCATGTGGTCTGTGACCTTGGGCTCAGAGCTGGTTTTAGTGAGCCAAGTTTGAACCGTGTGTGAGCTGAGCGTGGTGCGGGGAGGCGCAGGTGCTGCTTGGATAGGTGCACAAATCAAAGCAAGTCGAGTGCTACCTAGGAAGAGCAAGTAAGAAATGATACTGCTGAGGTTATTTTTAATCTCCTACTTTTTATTTTGAAAAGTGCCGTGACTCACTGTATTCAAATCAGTTTGCCTCACTGCCTGCATTCAGGAATAATGTAGTTCTAAACAAACACCTTTTAGAATGATTTAGTGATTTCTTGGCTCTCCCACTTGGCTTATCTGCTAAAAAAAATGCCCTCTTCTCAGCTCCAAGAGTTTTAAGTGCACTCTGTGGCCTGGCTCCCTTCAGCACTAAACTACAATCGTGGGTATACAGTGAAAATGTTTATCACTATTTACATAGCACTGCTCGTTCAGAAGGATCCAGAAGCTTAATAACCTTGAGAAACTGTAATACATACCACATGAAGGCATCATTATCCCCGTCATTGAAATGCAGGCAGGATGCTGGGCTTGATAGAGCGCTCGTCTGCTCTGCCATGGCACATCCTGCATTCCTTTGCTGCTGGAGGTGGCTCTGGGGAATATCTGCATAGAATTGGGAATGATGCATTGTACTTTGTATGTAACTTTTTATTTGAGGTTGTTAAATATAAATATTGCAAAGCCATTTCTGTCGTCAGCTTTCTATACTATAACTGATTCCTCTACTTGCCTGGAATATTAAATGTTTGACTGGAAGTATTACCTGCCATTTACAGTTGCTGGACCAGTTGCACTCACTGCTGACCTTCATTTGGTAATTCCCTCCTCCAGCCATGAGTAAGCATGTGTGGGGTGTAAATAGTTTAATGAAAACTGCCTGTCATCTTTCTCTGAAGAACTAAAGAAGTGTTATATAGTGAGATCACTTTAGGGATTGCATTACTGACTCCAGATGAAGTATCTTTCCTTTCTAGTGTCTCCTAGGGCTGCACACTGGTGCAAACCCGAAGCGCTCTTATGATAGTGTGTATTTCAGGAGCTGTAAATGATGTGTTAAAACCTTGATATTTATCTGTGGTTTGCTTTTGTTTATGGTTTCCCATATTTCCTGTATCTCAGTAATCTCTATGTGACAGCAGAGTTAACTTTCCCCGTGCTGATTCTAAGCAGAGAGTAATGTGAGAGAAGACATCAGGCAGACCGCAGTTACAGAAGTGTCAACTTTTGGTTTCAAATGCCGAGCTCAACTCCTTCAAGCACCTCCAAGAAGCTTTCTGTGGATGACTGTTGGCACACCACTGTTTTCCTTGCTTTCCATGGAGTTCCCTTCTGGCTGCCACAGAAATAGAGGGATACAAGAGGCCACTCGTGCCCTGCTACCCGAGATCCTGACCTGCCTGGTTTGTGAGCAGCTTCGCTGTGGAGCAGCTGAGCTGCAAATGTTTGTACATGGCAATAAGCCAGTGTTCAAATGAATGGATACCTGGCTGTGCGAGGGCTGTGTGTTGTGGAGGGCCCTTAGCCAGCCGGGGCAATGCTCTGTTGCGGTTGCTCCCTGCGGGAGGTGCCGGGGGTGGCTGTGTGTGTGACATTCCCAACGTGTTTAGGTTTTACTGTCTGAGGCTGGGTTTAGGCAAGGAGATTTCTAAATTCAACTACATGTATTTTCATTTTTACAAACAGTGTGTGAAGAAGATTTGGGACCACAGAGGCGGCCCACGACTCCCGAGACCTGGATCAGATCTTGGTTCTGTTGTTATTGTGCTCCCTGACCTGGCCGCTCCCCTCACCTCTGTGCCTTGATTTAACCTGCCCAGCTCCAAATCGTTAATGGGACACCAAGAAGTCATTTGGTTGCCTAAGGGTCCCTGAGTAATTACTGGACAAAGAGTGGTGTTTCTGTGTAGCTAATCAGCCCTCATAGGGTCTGTGGTGTACCAGACTCTTCCCCTTGAGCACACAAAAAGCCTCAAGCTTCTGTATTTTTAACTAAGGAACTCCAGTTAATTGACTGTATTTAGGTGGTGTGAAGCCACTGAATTCCTTGCCCTTGCTGTAATATGAGCAATGCTTGCTTATTCCCATCTCCCTTTCCTCTTCTGTTTCGCTCTCAGGCAAGTGCTGTCTTCGACAGTGCAGGGCTGTACAAATGGAGCCTTGATTTCCAGCCTCAGAATGCTACAGTAAGACCCTGCTTTTAAAAAGCAGTAATAATACCAGCAGTAACAGAAACTCTCATTATTTCCATTTTGCATCAATGAGATTACAGTAGCTCTTGAAAAGTATGAGATTATCTAGTTTCCTTTAACAAAGGGGGCTTGTTAATTTTGATTTTGCAATTAAATGTGGCATCTTAGTTCCAGGCTAAAGTTAATATCTACTCTTGGCAGAACTTGAAATGACCGGAGTCTGTCCAGAAGAGTTATCATAAGGGGCTTTATGCACTGATGGTCCTGCTCTGATGGTCCTGCTCTGTGGACCCTGCTGCCTTCCCTATTGAGGAGCCATTTATCTCTGTTCAGACTAAGTCTCCATTCTTGCTGAGGATAATTCCTGTTCCTGGGTGCTGAGATCCTTCAAAAGGTCTAATTGCCTGTGAACGTCTTGCCTGCCAGCATGTGTACACTGTGCTGTTGTGGAAATACGTTAACCAGGGGAAGCAGGCTACATATAGAGTTCATAAATTTGCTGGGTTCTGAGCAGGTTGATGCTTCCAAACTCTCTTCCCAGCACGAGAATGGCAGGTCATGTCAGTGGGAATTGTTTTGCCCAGTTGCCAGGCTGGGTGTTTCATGTTGGTGGTGGTGGTGGGTTTTTTTGTTTGTTTTGTTTATTACTTGTTTGTATTTTTGTCATTCTATCTGGGATTAATTCAAATAGTAAGGGTTTGTTTTTCAGATTTCTGATTCTGGAATTTCCTGATTTCTTTTTAATTTGAGCTTTACTCATGTAGATTTTTCTGTATCAGTTTGTGTACAAGATTCCGCAACTTAACTGCTCTCTCATCATATTTCAGGGTTCAAAAAACCCCATAGAAACCCAGAGCATTTGGACAGGTTGAGATGACAAACTGTTTCCTTTTCAAATGTTGGTTTCTCGCAACAAAATGAACCATGAGATTTTCTGAGACTTTTCTGTTATTGCCGCCTTGTACCGATGCCATTCCCAGGCTGTGCGGGGCAGCACTCCATGCACATGCAGTGCTGAGCATGGCCATCATTCTGCAGCTTTTGTTTCCAGATACGGGAGATTTCTAAATTCTGTTGTCATGAATAAATAATGTGGTGGCATTTTCATGGACTGAGCCAGAAAAAATCTCTTATTTTAACACAAAGGAGAGTGACAGCTACTGCTCTCAGAAGGAAAGCTTAATCAAAGCTTAATTCCCTTTTATAATTAAGTCTTCAGAATTGATACATGACACATTCAAGCATGGCATTTTTAATTTAATTAATTTTCTGAAGACTAAAACAGTCACTCATATTAGAAAAGTAAAATATACCGAGCAACACTTCCAGAACCATGTGAAGAACTGTCTGTGTGTGATACTGCAAGAGGCCCTGCAGAGGTCCCTGATACGGATCAGATCCTGATAAGGTCCCTGATACAGAGGCCCTGAACGGTAACGGCAGCCATACAGCAGGAACGAAATTCTGATCCTGTAAGTGCCAGGCTGGTTCCCCTCTTCGTTTTGGCCTTGAGGAACAGGACTGGAGTGGGATCTCCTTGAGGCTGGCATAGGTGTTGTGTTGGATGTAGAAAGTCATCTTTGCTTGTGGAAGAGTGGACTCCAGTGAAAATAATTCCCAAGGTGAATTTTTCTGTATTGTCTCACTGGCACAGTTAAACAAACCACCTAGTGACTATCAAGTGGAAAAAAAAAGTAATTTATGATACAAATTGCATGTTAACATGGGCTGTTCAAAACTGTTCAAAACTCTGCAAAAAATGGCAGAGGGGGCAAACAAGCACACAGGCTTTAAGGTCTTCATAAATGTTCTATATTATACGATGTTGTTATATATCATATGATAGTGTCAAGAGTGGTGGAGGAATAGCACTGTAGCAGAGTGCTGAGTACTGCAGGCAAGACTGATACACTAATAAAGCTCGAATCTTACCAAAGCAGGCATTGAACCATCACCAACTCCTGGGCATTAAAAGACACCAATTTGAGAGAAGAGACAACAGCTGTCTGAACAAATTTCGTTTTTCTAGATTCTGGCAAAATTCACACATAAATGTGCTTCTTTTAAGAGCATTGGCAATATTTAGTGCTTCTTTGAAGGATAATATTTTCTATATCATCTGTCAACTCTGCATCTAAATTTTTATATTTTCTATATCGTCTATCAACTCTGCATGTAAATTTTTATATTTATTTTTGTAACATGTTCCAGGAAAGAAATGTACTGTGCCTAAAACTGCATATTCTGCCCTTTTTCTTTGATGAGCAGATAAGCAATGCATATTCTCATCAGAGTGGTTTCAAGAGTGTCTTCTGTGACCCCTGCAAACTGCTTTGAAGACTTTCGGAGCAGACTCGGATGTGCAGATGATGATGGTGCTTAAGTGAACTTCCAAGACCTTTTGGCAGAAATCATTTGCGCCTTGGCGCTACACCCATGAGCAGCAGCGGGTTTGGCTGAGTGGCCAGAAGATGTCTTGGCTGCGGGTGGTTCCAGGCCCACGTGACTCTAGCAGGTTGTGCGGGTCGCGCGGCTCTTGGGCAGCTCTGCGCTGAAACCACTACTGTTACCTGTGTCCTTCCCGGCCAAATAAGATTTGCGTGGGTGCAACACTGCTCCTTACTGCTTACAGCCATCCTGATTCTCTGCCAGAGCAGCAGTTGTTGGTATTACTTAATGAGAGCTCCCGAACTGCATGGCTTTGTTGTTGCTGTGGCATGGAGGCTGTGTTACGCAGGAAAGCAGGGCCCATGGCAGTGAGTGACAAGGACTCCTTTCAAGGCACCTTGAAATCTTTGTCCTTGGTTTTGTTCCCTGGAATCCTGAGTAGCCCATAAGCTGAGTGTTGACATTCCTGTGAAGTGAAGTGTGGGCAAAGCTCAGACTCTGAACCCCTGGTGCCAGTCAGGACCTGTGTTATGAGACCTCTGGCCTCAGAAGCAAGCACCAGCACACTGGCTTCCCTTTGATATATGTGGATTTTCCTAATGTTCCCTGCTAGATATTGTCCAAATTCCCTACTTGCAGTGAGCTAAAGGAAGCATTTGGTGTACTTTTTTTTTTCTGATTTTCTTCCAATCAGTTGTCATCAGTCTGGAAAATTAAGATATTGAATAGAAGTTTCCTCACTTCATGTCACTGAACTGAGGCCTTTGCAAAGGGGAGACCTTTTATTTTCTCATCCTAATGTAACAGTAATCCTTGCTGACACGGTGCACTCAGTTCCCTCCAGCAAAGTAGCTCTGGGCCAGATCAGTTCCTGGCTGCTTTCAAAGAGCTGGTTCTCAGGCAGAAAGCCTGGAAATGCTCTGGGTAGCAGAGAGCAGCTATCCATCAGGATCTATGATCCATACTCCCAGCAGGGTGCAGATTTAAAGTGTTCAATAATTCGGGGATCACAATGAAGTGACATAAAGGCAGAATTCATTTAAGTGCCTGTATATCTTGGTAATAGTGGTTTTATTATAACACACATGTTGCTAATAATTTTGTTTATAACTGCACTGCCGTATATCTAGAGGACTTCTTTTACTTCCAGGGTGTTTTAACTAGGAGATGTTTGAAAGAAAACAGGTAAGAAATGCTTGGCAGATATACTCCAGAGATATGGCTTCTTCTACTAAATAATAATAATAATAAATAAGGGTATCAGAACAGTTAATGGAGGATAAACATGATTGTAAAGCCCCATCACAGAGATACCATATGAGGTGTTTACTTGGATTTGGCTGTGACAAAATGTATTTGGACACAAAGATCATGCATCGCTCCTGGCTTCTGCAGAAACTGCAATGAAAGAATCAGATGCTAATCCAGAGCTTGAGGCAATCTGATTGTACAGGGGACGTCTCGAATAAATGACACATGTTTAAACCACAGGGATTACAGGGGACTTCCTAGGAAATCTTCTCCCAAATATTTTGTTTGCTGCACTGTAACCTACTGTCATTTTGAATATAGCTCCTTTCCACTAAATCCCAGACTACTGAATTATTCTGGTTAAACATGTTTTGAATTATTAGTATATTTCAAATGACCATGAAATCACAAAATAGCAGCTTCTGAAAGTGAGCATTAATTTAATTCCACTGAGTTTTTCTTATGCTAGACAACTGTGACTTTTTCATACATAGCTACATGTAAAAAATATGAAGGAGAAGAGGAACCAATTCCATACCAGTAATATCAGCTGCAAACAACAGGAGTTCTAGGAAATTTATAAGTATCAGCAGCTGCCATTTTCGTTCATTCCAGTCATGACCTGCTACATACAAACAGAACCTGATCTCAATAATCTGCATAATATTTAGTATCTACCAGTTCAGCTCAGAACTCCTTGGAAAAAGTATAATTTGAATTTTCCCAGTTTCTGAACAATAAATTAAAATCTCCCTACCATTGTGCTTAGGAATTTCATGATGAAAAAAATAGATAAATATATATGGTTAATTATTAATAATATTGTATAGGAATAAATCTCTTCCATATATCTTTTACTAGTTTTTTTTTTGTTAATTTCCAGTGTTTTTCAATGCAAGTATTTTTCTTGCCTTTAAAATGAAACACATTTGCTAGAAGCTGTTAGGGTTTATATAAAGGATTTCCATATTCTTAGAACTTCTGAAACAATTCAGTGAGAAAACTTTGAAGTAGGCTGAAAATTTGTTTTAAATTAAAAGTCTCTAATTCAAAAAGAGATCACTTTTGTGCTTACTGAATAGCATTCTTATGGGTAAAAGACGAAGCAATTAAGGAAAATATCCATTCTCCTTTATAAACTCAGAGTTGTTTCATATTCCTAAATTACTGTCTCTCCACTTGTATCTCAAAGAATACATTTGTTTACAGAGACAAAATAAATGTAATCTGGCCCTAAAGAAGAAATGAAATACAACTGCATCTGCATGTATTAACCTCAAATACTGTAGCTCCAATGGAAAAAAAATGATGTTGTTCTAGTTTTCCATTAAAGCCCTGCTCGTTTATCAGTTTGTTTTGCAGCTTAGCTTACCTTTTCCTGTTTTCATACATCACTCATGACTCATGTCAATCACTTGCTTAGGGACTGTATTTTACTTTTGTATTTGAATTTTGCTCATGAAAATGCAACCAAGTTTTTTTGCATGAAAAAGCAACCGGATGTCTGTCTTGTTGCAGCAGGGATATGCAGTGTCAGGAAGTGCAGGGAACGTTAACTGATGGATTTCTCCTTACGCGGGTCTGCCCAAAGGCTGGGTACAGGAGGGACTAGAGTGGGTGTGTGATGGATGCAGAGCAGTGCGAAATTCTGTTCAGTTGCAGAGAGTGCGAAATTCTGTTCAGCTGTCATTCAAAAGTTAGAGAGTCAGAAATTGACTTAAATTATGCCAGTAAAAAGTGGAGTGATTCCATTCGGCTTTTCTGGGATTATACTGATCTAACTAAATTGAATTTGGTATTCCTAGATAGGCAGCCACCTTAGAGCCATTTTCTTCTTAAAAGAAAGAAAAAGGAAGCCTGATGCTTGATTCAGTGCTTCAACATCCCCTCCCCTTGTTGCTCCCCAGACCCTAGGGTAGAGCGGTTGGCACCGCCTGCGCCACCCCCGCTCCAGTGGACGCCTCTTCTCCTCAGCCGTTACCAGAGTCTGGGCAGGGCCCTCAAAGCTACTACTGCTAGTTAAATTGTCTAGGCAACTTCATTTATACATTCATATTCATCTATATTTTGGAGGATCACTCCAAAACATGTCTACAAAAACCATGGTAGCTCTGTATCTTTAATCTTTCAGGGCAGTGCAGTCATTGCACGGTAGCTCGCGCTGCACGTGCAGTAGTGTCTGCTCTGGATTTGCTCTTCCTTGAGCTGCTCCCCGTTGCCTCCCACCGGTGGGTAACGCATGGGGAGCAGGTGGCTGCGGGAGACTGCCGGGATGCTTTGTACAACCAGCTTTGGTGCCCTCGGCTTGTGCCTCTGTAGCCATCACAAATGCCTACTGGCCACATCCTGTAATTCCCATCTTAGCAGCTACTAGTCATTTACTAAGCTCTCCAAATGACATGTTCTCATAGTGTGTGGTGATCCCATATGAGACTTTGATACTTCAATTTCCCCAAATCCAAAGCAGAAGAGGCGGTTGTGTGTGTGTTTTTCCTTTCAGTCTAGGATGTTCCTGTTGTGATTACTTTTAGTCCTGTAAATTTCTCTGTCTGGAAAAAAATTAGCTGTTCAGCTGAGATGTTTAACCTGAATGATTTAATATAGCTGATCTACAAAATCATTGAGCTTATTGCCTCATTTTTGTTCATGTTCATTTTGTTCACATCGCATACACTTTATTTTGATTTCCTTTATCTTGCTGGAGTTTGTAGTAGTGCATCACCAATGCAGTGCTAAATGCAGGAGCACTGACTTACTTGCTCATGTTATTGCAAACACTAACATTGCTGAATTGCTAACAGCTTATTTCAGCTGTTCTTATTGCTAAAATAATTAAGCTTAAAATAGCAATAGCAAAGTGTATAACATGCATACGTTAATGCCAAAGGTAGCTATTCTGCAGGACAGCAGTCGTATTTATGTATGTGCTTATACCTCGCTGTTGGGGGTAATTAGACTGCACCACTTACAGGGGTACGTGAAGGTTGAAGTTCTCTCTTTGTGTAGAGATTTGTTAGGATCATCTGTATGGAACGTAGTAAAAGCCAGGCACAGGGTGCTAGGAGTCTGTATGCTGCAGAAATTTGTCAGTATTAAAAAAATAATCACTGTGGAATTTATGAATTTACTTTGGCAACTTATTTTATAGCAGTTAATTATTCATATATATGAGGCAGAATTATTGTGAAAAATCCAATAAAAAAGTTCAATTAAAAACCTAAATTATAAGTTTAATCAGTCTTCAACAGCAGAAACTGATTTGCATATACTCTCATTGAAAAATGCTTTGTGTACGATGAACATTGCACTTTTGTGCAGTCTCAGCTCTATTAGTTATTTCTGTTGCATAAACGTTTATATATCACTTTATCAATGGCATTTCTCTCCACGGCTGCAGTTCAAACAAAACAGTAACTTTCTGTCTCAGTACTGGGAATTTGGTGGTCTCTTCCCTTTTTCTATTAGAGCACTTTTTACATCAAGACGAATTAGAAAATCAGGAGAGTATTCCAAGAAGAAAGAGAAAAAAAAAAAAAAAAAAAAAAGATGTCCCTACCCAATTATTTTAGTTCCGTTGATTTCTGTTGTACTGTCATCATAAAAATTACATCAATACATTAATGGTAGGCGTCAGAATAGCTTTATTGTCTCAACTAAAAGCACATTGCTCTCTAAGTGCGTCAGCCGTAATAGAGACTGATGGGAGAGACTATCCAATCCAGATGAACAACCCAGCGGAAGTGAGAGCTCCCCTGAAAACCGACCTTGTTAACTATGGAGGATAATTACTTGGGGGGAAGGAACATAAATAAAATCCTCTCTTGAGCTCTCATGCCTCTTCTGTTTGCTTAAAAGGAGGTGCGAGGCCCATGCTAGAGCATATTCAGATCCATCCGACTCATAATACTGACTGGTGGATAGGGCAAGCGTGATGGAAGGAATGCACGTGCATACGTATGGGAGAAGTTAGCTGTTTTAGAATGAAAATGTGTGTGCTCTGCGGTCCGAGAGGCTTGTGGTGCTGCTGAGGGGGGCACTCAGTGCACTCGTGTCCCGGAGGGCCTGTGGGCAGAACCAGTGGGCACCGACAGCTCCGTCTCTGTGTGGCCTCACACACCGTCGTTCAGCAAATACCAGCCTGCTTAGAGATAAGACGGTGAGGAAGAGGCATAAAACCACTCTCATCTCTTCCTCATCTGGCTGAGGTGCAGGGGCTCAGCTGGTCAGCGCCTGTAATGAGGGCTGCGAGAGTCACGCACAGCTGGATCTAAGAGTAATCTCTCTCTTTTATGTAACTGCTGAGCCTCACATCTCACCAGATTATTCTCTGTGCTTGCTGTAAATAATTCTGCCCATCAGAGCTAAGCACTTTGCAACTTTGCAACAAGATGATCTATACTACCAGCACCTATGTGCAATTCGGGGTCCTGAAGTTGCTTATTTTCACTCAGCTCCCGCCACAGATTTATGGCCAAGGAAGTACATATTTCCTCAAAGAGACAATGCATTTTTTTCATATGAAACAGAGTGTGTTCTTAATGCAACATTTCATCATCACATATTATTATTATTCAGTTTTGGAAACTGGTCTGGCTGGCTGGAAATAAGATGGTAACTTTATTTATTTATTCCCAGAATAGCTCAGAGCTGTAGCCTGGCAGGGACCAGTGTGCAGGTACCTCTGGAGAGGTTCCCTGTTCAGCATCCAGGATGTTGGATGGAGCTGGGGGCCTGTAACGTCCTTCAATGCTGGGTAAAGACTATATGGGTGCTTGAGGATAGATGGAAAACCCTAAAGATCTTAATGTCTGGAAGAGATACCAAAGGCGGTACATTACCCTCTGCCCCTGACTTAGATCCTGCATCTCTAAGTGCAAAATCTGAAATTAATACTGTGGTATGGTTTAGTATTGTTGGGTTGTTATTCTGCAAAGGAAAATAATGGATAAAAAAATAGGTGTGCCAAGGGGCTCTGAGAAAACATGTGGATCACTAAAGGTCAGCACATCCAGAAATCTATTTTAACCTACTCAAACTCCTTTGAGATGCAGCCTGGAATAAAGATGCAATCCATTAGGAAAAATCAGGCTCAAATCAGCTGCTGGTGTGTGCTCAGTGCCAGAAATAATGTGATCTGTCCCTGAAGGAGACATCAGAGGGCTGTACAACCTCGTTCCCATTGAAGGCTCAACGTGCGTCAGTCGTGAGGAAGAGGCTCTTAGCAGTGAAGCTTCCTTTACCCCGTGCCGTGGGAGCAGGCACCCAAGAGAAGAGCTCTGCTTGGATCATGTGCCTGGGAGAGATATGGCCTTTCCCAAAGTAGCCAAATGTAAAATCCTTCCAGAGCAACAGCACACGCGCAATAGCCTATTCAAAGTTAATGATCTCCTCTGCTTGCTTTATATATTCCTTTGGAAAGAACAAGGGGGAGCAATATAGCATGACCTGCTTGCTTGCCAAACATGATTTAAAAACTACAACAATATAAAAACAGGGATGCCAGAAAGGGGGTTCTTTCGGCTTGTAGTCGCTCCCATTTTGCCAGACATTCCTTTCCTGCTTCCCTTCTACTCCCCATCTCCTTTTGGAAACAGGATCAATCTAATGTTTCATTTAGAAGACATCCTTTGCACTCGTGAACATCCTTTCCACAGAGCTGCCTGCTTTGCCTGGGGATCTGATCCAGCAATTTGCCCCCATTCTGCTCCTCTGGCCTGTTGCACCGTTGTGTTTGGCACCTGCCCTTCCCAGCCTGGCCCTGCCTTTCCTGCAGGAGGGGATAGGAATTAGTTTTACCTGTTGTATTCCCAGCACAGCAGTCCTGAGCGGCTGTAAAGATGCGTGAGCTTCACTTCATCTGCAGATCACCCATTGGTGGATGAAGGAAGCGTCTCCGCGCAGCCCATGCCCGCAGCAGGACATTCCCATGGGGCTACATGGGACTGCGCGTGCGGCCGGAGCTTGAGATGGAGTGGAAGGCAGTGGGAGGAAGCACGGGGGGACACTCTGGGAAAGGAGCTGCTGTTGTAGGAGGGATTCAGCGAGGTGCAAAATGGGCATGAACCTCTTATTGCAGCAGCCCCAGCAACTGGGTGCTCCTGATGGCTTGTACTCTGTGAACTTACAGGTGCTCTTAGTCCTCCTGCTTCCGTCTGTTCACAGAAGTGCTCGGAGGGCTGGAGGGGACCAGGATCTTGGAAAAAGCAAACCCAGAAATGCAGCAATGTCTGCGCAGAATCTGGGTAACAGAGAAGGCCAGGGATATAATTACCACAAAGGTAAGAACACACGAGTGCTTGTCACAAAATATAAAAACTGATAAAGTGAGGAGAAATGAAAAGAACTGAAACTGTGAATTGGAAACTAATGAAACATTTGGTGAGTTGCAATGAAAAATAGAATGTGCTCTGTGAGCAAAAAAGTAGTTGAAATGAAACTGGAGTTACAAAATTGTTTTAAGGATATGCAAGAAATGAACCTGAGTGTTTACTCAGCAAACTGCTCCTTGGGGGAGACAAAAAGGAGTTAGACCAAGGTGTACTGAGACGTCCAGGCTGCTGCTCAGGGCGTCTGACCAGGCACTTCGGGGTGGTGCCTTGGAGCCCCTGCCTCACGCCATGGTCCGGGGAACATGAACTCTTCACTGTGGTTCTTGTGTTCCCGAATTACCTGACCGACGCAGACTCATGACTGCGCAAACAAGAGCCATGCGGATTGACTTAACTGCTCAGGCATTTAAAATGCAATCTGGCAAATAAGTCTCACAAACCATCAGAGAATCACATGCAATTCATACCCAATCCGCAAATGTTGGGAGGTGTTCAACCAACCAAGAAAGCTTGGGACACCCAAAATCTCATTTTGGTCTCATTGCCTCCTATCCCAATCAAGAATTTTGATTAGAAAGTCATCAGAGTTGATGCAAGAAAGCCAGAAATGGAGAAAATGGTCAGCAACAATACCTGAGGAAAGGGAAATAATAGAATTTACTTCTCAAACATAGTGAAGGATGTAATGAGGCTGAATGCAGGTTGGTTTCATTCTCCCCCGAGATCCTCAGGAGTGTAAACACCACACTGACTGCAGCTGAGTTGGGCCGTTGGCCTCGGAAGTAGTGGAATCAAGTCATTCTGTGTTGGTTTTGGAGTTGCACAAGGTTATCCATACAATCCCAAGAGAAAATTCCAATGCAAAAGAGCTAAGATCTGAGGGGTCAAGTGTACTGAAATCTCTAGTTGATTATATGATGGATTGTTTGAAGCTTCACAGGGAAAAATGCCTTGGCCTGAACCGAAAAACCTGTCCCTGTGCGAGCAGTGGTCAGCAAAGCCCTCTGTGCAGGTAAAGGCAGCGGCGGCAGTGCCAGGGTTCCGAGGGCACCAGCGCACTCCTTGCTGCAACCCTCTACTGTGTTGTTAGCTCTGAAAGGCACATCAGGCATTTAAGATGTTGGAAATTCAGTCTCAGGAACTGAGAGGAAGGAGACACGCGATAGCTGAGAACTGCTCTGCAGCTCTTTTCTTCAATAAGGCAAGATCCTGAGGATTGCAGAGCTGGTCCTAAACACCAACTTATGATGTAGACCCATGGTATGGAGTTGAACACAGACTTAGTAATGTTTTCTGACACAGGTCAGGTCAGTAATGTTTTCTTGACTAAAAAACTGTAAAAATCTCACACAGAAATTTTGCAACAATCAGATCATTTGCATCCTGGGTCAAATTACTGATTTTTTTTGACATCTTCCTTCTCCTCTTATAAATTCAGTCTTTGTAGTTTCTCGGTATCTCCTCTTTTGTTTCTTTCCTGTATTTTACTCTTTTGCTTTCATTCAGAGAGTTTGATATTCTAAGTTAATTGTTTTTTGGGCAGTTGCTTTTACAACAGCTGTTGTTGCATTGTATACTTTATGGTATACTTTGCTTCCATCAGAAGCAAAGATTGAAGAACCGTGTGGGCAAAACACAACAAAATTATACACTGCAAATCAAAATCTTTTCTAGACAGATCTGCAGCGTAGCTTTTGAAGCTGAGTAAAGCTGACAACATTCGTTTATGAAGTTCAAAAGGCAAATGAAAAACATCTACAGTGAAGCACGAGAACAGACCCATCTTTCATATGTAATTGAAACACCTGGAGCTGTAATGCGCAGACAGGGGGAAATAAAACAAAATGCCAAATGTACGGGATATTAGTGATGACTTTACAGCGCCAGATGAGGAGCTGTTATGAACACAGGAGGGACACTGAGTCGTGGACAGGTTTGCTTCAATGTTTCTGCGTGTATAAATGATTCTGAATGCTGGTAATTAAGATTACGCTGTCGTTTGTGGTTTGTGGTTTGATAAGGAGGATCTGTTGCAATGTTTCTTTCTAAAGCTCTGAGCTAGCAGGGGGGAGAGTAGCATGGGCAGGTACGTCACTGCAGATATGCTTTGCAGCCTGGACCTGCGCTCCGAGGCTTTCCCGGCTCCGGCTCAGCTTGGAGTGGAGGTGGGAGCCTCTCACACAGGGCCAAGAGGTGCTGCGGGCTGCAGCCTGGAGCAGCGCTCCATGTTGGCTGCCGCCGTTTGCTCAGCCTTACCTTGCCTGCCACTGCCACATTGAGAGCATTCGGAAGGTTTAAATGGTAGAAAACTCACACCAGTGAAATCCTGCTAGGCAAGACAGACTCCCTAATTAAAGCAACTAATGTAATATTTTAATATTCTAAATATTCATAAAGAATGGAATATGGGAAGGGTAAGGGAAATGAGAAACAGTCTTTTCAATGAAGGTTACCGCAGAACAGGTACAAAATACGGTACCCATGAGCCAGACAAGGCATCAAAATAGGAAATGCAGCCCTGCTACCTCTTGTGGTAAGAGCCTCGTATCATGTCAGTCACGAAGAAAAGAAACCCCAAGTCTCTGCCTTTCGGCTTACTCAGGATGTGTTCAAATACAGCGCAATAGTCTAGCTGAGGGAGGACACGCAGACTTGGAGGTACTACCTAATTCCTTCTTTCTCTCCTCATTACAAGCAGATTGGACATTTTGGAAAATCATTCTTTCTTCCTTTAGTTAATGCCATACAATTTTATGTCATACTAGTTGCCCCTTAAGACATGATTTAAGCTTAGACATGTTTAAATTACTTAGAATCAAGCTGATTTTATCTGTCAGTCTATACTTTATAATTGGTAGCTGGTTCATACTTTTAGCAAAACTTGAGTGGAATCAGGATTTTCCCTTCAGAGATTAGACCAATCTGTGTCTGCTAAATCAGACAACAGAACTTTCTATCATTAATTACTATGCAAATTTGCACTGCAGTGCTCTCTAGTCTGCCCCTGAATGTTAATGGGATCGATCATGATGAAGTGCTGAATGACTGAAGGTGCCCAAGAGCAGAGGGAAACGTGTCATGTATTCCCCCCGGTGCCTTGATTTTACCTACCCTGTCTCTTAGTATTTGTGTGCTTAACGAACGGTGCAAGGCTGGTGCCACTGCCTTTCCTGTTCCTGGTCAGCAGCATGTGACTGGACACGCTGCACAACCAGATATTGCTGTCCTGCCTTTAATACTTGAGTTCAAGGTTGGATATAGCATCATTACAAATGCTATGAAGCATCATCTCTCATGTGCGATTACGCTTTTAGCTAGAAATACTGAGTAATTTCAGTCCCAATGATGTGGGCAGAGGTTAACTCTTGTGTAGAAGATTCTGTTTTATTTATAAATATGTCTGAAAAAGGAAAGAAAAAAGAAAAGGAAGGAAAAACAGCAGATGTCCAACTCAACAGGAAAACATGATCTGAGCACACACATGCTAAGATTCAGCGTGTATGCACTGTAAAAGCTGCATGCTAAACTTCAGGAAAGTAAATATTTGGCTTGATTGAAAAACTGCTGTAAGGCTCCTCTGAATGACTTTAGCAGTAATAGAGAAGCTGTGCAAAGTGAATTTCAGTTGCCCGTGAATAAAAGATGTAAATAAATTTCAAACAGGAATTCAGATACTAATGAGAAGCGAACAGATTTGTAGCCAAGCAGTTATTTGCTTTCAAAAAACATGATTTACTGGAGAGAGGAGAGACTGAGGTTTTATGCTGTAGCCCTGAGACTCGTTCATATCTGAGAGGCTTTTCGTTCTGTACCTGGCCTAGCAGGTGCAGAAGCCAGCAGGAGATGGGCCCAAGCTCAGCATTGCTGTTGGCACCTGCACTCAGTGACACGCACGCGTTTTTGCCAAGGGGTTGGATTTAGCCTCATGTGGATTGTGTAAAGGTGAAGCACAGCGAGGTTTGTTACCCAGCCAAGTTTCTACACACAGGACTAGCACCTCTGCTCAGTCCCACCAAGTAGCCTTCATTGAATGGGGTCTGGGTGTCTTCAATGAGCAGATCTGCAGCCCTCTTAACTTCAGCCCCTCTTTTTTGGCCAAAATTATTCATATTTTTGATAGACTGTTCTCGTGTTTTCCTTCTTGCTCTTTTCTCCCAATATTTTTTAAAAACAGAGTTTCTATGGGAAAGACTGTCTGAAAACTATTTTTTAGAATTAGAAGTCAAGACCGTGTCAGTGAGATTGAGGAGGAAACTATCACTAGTGTTTGCCCCTCTTCTACATGAGAACAGATCTGTTTACACAGGGCTTTTTGTGCCCTATGATGTGTTCTGCAGGGTTCACTCTGCAAAAGTTACACAACTTGGAAAGGAGAAGGCAGCTCTATAATGCTTGCTCTGAGCTTTTTAAATTTAAAATCGCTCTTCAAGAGCACAGAAATTACTTGAAAGCATTTTGATGTGAAATAAATAAGCAGAGAAAATGCTTTTTTTTCCCCCAAAAAATCTGCCAGGAAGCTGTGGCGTGTGTTCAAAGAGGATGAAAAAGGAAGTCACTGCCTTGTTTTGGTCAGCAAACCATAACATTAATCTGCTGCCAAGGTCAATTGGTCTATGCCCACAGAATAAACTCCTGAAACGTAATCAGAATTGGGATAGTGTCTTCTCCTGTAGCATTTACTGTATCCCCTACCAGGAGGTCACAATATGTGTCCATAAAATGAGAGTGATTTTTTCTCAATTTATCTCAAAAGTTTCTGCTATCTAGGTACTGTCTGAAAAGCAGTTTAAAAATAAGGACTACGCTGCAACTTTCCAGGAAGCCTACTGTATTAAATGTAGAGTTGCTTTTATTGATTAAGAGAATTTGATTTTTTTTTCTTTGCAGGAATAGCAGAATAAATTGGAATTAAAGCATAATTTACAAAATCATTTGTATATTGGAAATATTGGAAATTCTGGTTCCAGTACAGTGATATTTAGCAAATTTATATTGTAATAAATTATAGTTCCAAAGTGGAACTTACACAGCTTTATGGTCATATCTGGGGCACAAAGCATAAGCTGTGGCCCTTCTCTGCCGCTTCCCGATGATGGAGCATCCCTGGGTTTGCAGGCAGGATCTCCTCCCCAAGCAGAAGGGCATCTGCCCCCAGGCTTGTCCTGTGCCACCGACCGCAGCCTGCTGTGGTCTGTCTGCCCGCGATGAGATCCTGGCCTAGGTATGGCATAAAAAAAATGGCTTTATAATGCAGCTTCAAGACCCAGAGGTTGTTATGTGTATTGATTGGAACCACAGAGTTAGTCGACTTTTGATTAATACAACTAAGCAGACGTTTTTTTTTTTTTTTTCTGTCTTTGGGGCTTCTCTTTAGGGTTTCTCTTTAAATAGACTTTTTATCTACATGCAGCACTAAACCTGGCTTAGCCTCAGAAAGAGTGGGATTGGTATCACTACACATAAGTCATCCAGCAGTTGGGAATTTAGTTCCTGCTGCCCATCTTGAGCCTTCTGTTTTCCAGTGAATACCCTGCCTCGTCCTTAGCTGGACACTTAGAGCCGTGAGAGGAGCTATCCCTCGGAACAGCTCGGTTCTGAGGTGAGCAAGGCTAACCAGGCTCGCTGGGGTCCTGGTGCACTCAGAAACAGCAGCAAGCATCCTCCAGTCGAGCCGATGGGCCCAAGTTGTGGAACTTCTAGGGAGGGTCCAGCGCAGAGCAAGGAAGATGATGAAGGGACTGGAGCATCTATCGTATGAGGAAAGACTAAGCAAGCTGACCTGTTTACTTTGGAGAAGAGAAGACTGAGAGGATCTGATCAACATGTACAAGTACCTGAGGAGAGAATGCAAAGAGGATGGGGCCAAACTCTTCTCAGTGGTGGCCAGCAACGAAAGAAGGCGTAATGGGTATTAATTGAAACACAGGAATTTAATCTCCATGTGAGGAAGAACTTCTTTGCTGTGAGGGTGTCAGAGCCCTGGCACAGGCTGCCCAGAGAGGCTGTGGAGACTCCTTCTCTGGAGATCTCCCAAACTGCCTGGGTGCTACCGGGTGCCCCGTGCTCTGGGTATCCCTGCTGGAGGTCCCTCCAGACCTCTCTAGAGGTTCCTGCCAATCTCAGTCCCTCTGTGACTCTGTGATCTCGTGAAGTCCAAGCTGATACCTGTGCAGTGCACTGCTCACCCTGTTTGGTGACAAGTAATGGGGTTATTCAGATTTTTGTCAAGTGTCTCCTGTCAGCATGACCGTAAGACAAGTAGCAGACTTACAGTTTTCTTTGGCTGAGATGAAAAGAAAAGCTGAGTAAATAGTTTCTCTCACCAAGCAAAGAAAAAGCAAAAATGCAAAGGAAAAACAAGTCTTTAAAGTATTTTACAAACATGTAGAGAAAGTACTCTTGCGCTGTTGGGGGTTTGTCAGTTTTCGCTAAAGAGAACTTGTTTTGCTGCCACTGAAACACCTGAGGACCCAGAGAGATGAAAATCCAGGTTAACATCTGTTTGCTCCTGTGTATTTTCACAGACCAAATGTTAGCTGAAAGTCAAGCCTGGGAGCAAGCAGGCAGACACCCAGAAGTTAGAGAGGAAGAGAGATCCAGCGGGTAATCTAAGAGCCCTCGTCTGAGAATCTGACAGGAGCAGCGGAGGCTGGGAAGATGTTATTGCCGTTGTTTGGCAGTAGCTTTACTTTTTCCTTTGTTTATGAGTTGAAAAAATGATGGAAAAGAATTAGGGAGTATTACAGAGGAAATTGCTAGGAGCTCTGAAAGGGAGACAAACACGCAGTGTTGGTTTTGTTTCCCTAAGTACTTGCTGTTTCAGAGAAGAGGGCGCTGAACAATCTGTGGCTGGTGAAAAGAGGAGTGAGGGTTTTTTGATTTCTTCTGTATTTTTTTGTTTTCATTTTTTAATGCTAAAATGTCAGTGCAGGAAAAGGAAAGAAGAGCAGTTCCATTAAAGAAGGGCAAGGTAGGGAGGAAATAAATGTAAGGCCAATGTGACAGGCTTTTGCTGTATCCCCTGTAGCCGAACGGCTGCACGAGGAAGCTCAGGTTGTGTGTGAGCAAGACCTGTGGGTGCTGGGTGACAGCAGTAGTGGCAGCGGTACATGAGAGAAGCCGACATCCCTGTGCAGATGGTGTTGGTCCAGTTCTGATCTCATTCACATCAGTGTATGAAAGGAACAACTCCACAGCAGACAGGGGAATCGCACGTGCAGAAAACTGGCGTCAGTAGCGTCAGAATCAGGATTTTTTTGTCTACTGCTTGAAAGCAAATGTCATGTCTCAGTTTAAATCCCTGGAAGCAAGTTCAGGCGGGAAAGATGGCTCCACAGGCCAGTAATAGTCCTGTGGATGCTGCAAGGGTATTGAGAAGCCTCCGCACAGCTCCCCGGGGAGCTACTAGGGCCTGTGCCCCACACACAGCGCCAGGTTACAGGAAAGCAGCCCACCTGGGGAGTACGGACACTCGTATAATCTAATGCCTCAATATTATGTTTCTATCATAGCTAATTTTTACCAGAGGAACTAGTAGCAATTCTTACACTTAGGCTGCCTGCCACTTCTTATTACAGAGGGTTCTTATAACCTTTATTTGAACAGTTTCAACACCTCAACTGCTTGCAAAAGACCTTTGAAATTCAGTAGGGTGGAAGCCCTCAGGCTAATAAGCGTTTGTAACTAGAGTCAGCTGGGAACTTTCTGTAAAAGATTTGGAGTTTTTCTGTTTGAAAAATGATGATTCCACCAAACTGAATATTTCCCAGTCCCATTCTTTGGACAGATCCATAAAGAAAGGTCTAGTCAAAAAGAGACATGAAGGGAGATATACATGAGGTGGTCAGTATCCACAATGAAGATTAGAGGCAGAAAACCACCAACCTGAGAACAGCCAGACACCAAACACTTAAGAGTTTGGTGGGGAGGAGGCTCAAATTCTAGTTACTGCTCTAAATTAATAGCTTGAACCTGCATTTTTCATGTGATAGATGAATGCCTTAGACGCTGGGCTTTGGGGTCTGTAGTTATTCTTCTTTTCATTACAAAAGGAAATTCTACCTTTGATACGTATAAAGTTGTTAGCATAAAAACTGTGCTTGGCAGCTGCAGTTCACAGTACAGCTAAAAAATATTGGTGGGTATGAAAAAGGAGGTCAGGCCTCACCGATACCTGCAGAAAGCTTCACTAATGACTGAATAACGTAGAAATGAACCACGCTGCCTCAGCAGAGCCGATCCAAAACTGGTGGGACTCTACGGCCAGAGTAATGGGGCACTCTGAGGAGTGTAACTCGCACTGCCCATTGTTTGCTCGTGTCTGCACTATCTCAGTGTAGATAGTGGAGCTACCTCTGTGACAGGTTGTTTTCGAAATGTTTTTCTGCAGGATAGAGCTATTTTGTAACTCGGTCACCGGCAGGGGAAAATGCCTGCCAGTTCATCGAAGGTGTTATTTTTAAGATGCAGATTACATGGCCTTTAAAGCAGCTGAATCGGCTCATTGTTAATTGGAGCATCCACCCCTGCAAGCGGGGTCAGTTACACTTCAGTGGTGCTTCTTGGATAACAAATGGAGCGGACATTTATCCTATTGCTCCTCTGCAGCTGGTGAAGTTCTTAATCACCTGGAGCCCTGGGATGCTGCAGTGTCGCAGGAGTAATGAACCCCCATCAGAGATCAGCAGTAACGAGCCAGGCCTGTCTCATGCTCTGCAATGGCACTGTGAGTCAATGGAAGCTATTTTACCCTCCTGAATTCCTTTTTTATTTCAGAAATGCATTTATTAGTCATGGAGGATGTTCAGAGGATATCTCTAAGAACTCACATCCTCTGCTGTATTGATATAGGAAATTTATTTTATCTTAGTGTTTACTCCTGGCCTGGTGGACCATCCTTCCATGCAGATACTAGCTGTGGCTGCCGCATCTCTGCCTGAAAAGGAACCAAGTGAGGAAACATAGGCCATATGTGACCAGAAGCATCTACAGACCAGCCAGGCCCGGCAGCTACAGCCTGGTGGTTGTAGGCCGAGTGTAACCGGGTGACCGCTAGCCACCCAGCCATGAACATTACCTCCTCTGCATGCTGCCAGTTTGTCTGCGTATATTTAGCCCACCTTGTTTGAGAAAGAAGCTTTTCGAGCATTAACACATTTTACCTCACACTCGGATTTCATTTTCGAAACAGAAATGCAAGGGGAAGTCTGCAAACACAAGCAGTGTCTGTGCGGACTACTAAGAGATTCTCTCGTTATCCTTTTGGTGAAAGTCTCTCTCACTGTCATCCTTTAAGTGGTTTGCTGCAGACACATTTTAATATTTCAGGCAATTTCATCCCCTCCCACATTTTTTTTAGAGAGCAGTATTTTCTCTCTTTTCAGAAAATAACAACAGTGCAGATTTGTTCAAGTTACCGGTAAGAGCCAGAGTCTCAGTCTGAAGCTGGTGAATTCTTTTTGCAATAGGAGTAGGTGTCGCTAAAAGATTTTTAGCTGAAATTGAGAAGATATGAAAACAAAATAGTAAATATAGATGTGTAACACTAAACGTCTCATTTTGCTCAATACTCAGTATCCTTTGCCTGGATAGCAAGCACTGAGGATAACCTATGTTTTAAATCTGATTTTGAAGCACTGTGCAATGGAAGCAGGAGCCTGAGCATTATTCTTTTTTTTATTTATTTTATTGTAGGAATGCTCTTGGAAACCTGATTCACCTTTTTTTTTTTCCCCTCAAATATGTAAGAGGTTGCATTTGCTCTGAAATTTTCTCTATTAATGATCTTGTACAGACACATTCTGAGGCCTCCTGAAACAGTAGGTTAAAAGCTTGCTTATATAAATTCCTTCTGTCTTAGAAATTGTTCAACTTTTTGAAGATATACAGGAATAAATGAGCAATGTATTTATAATTGCAAACAGATTTTTTAAAAGGCATATTAATGATACTCTTGCTAGGAAAATATAAAGGCTTAGGAATAAATTACAGTTTTCAGTGCTCTTTTCTTTGAAAATTAACTCAAAAAATACTTTCTAGAGTCTGTAGTCTCTTTCATCTATTCACTTCTAACATGCTTGATCAGAAGTTAGAAAAACATGAATCATACAATATCAAGACTGCATTGCAGAACTAATCATAGCTTTTTAAAGCTTATACTGCACTACAGATGCATTTCAGATAGAAGTTGTTACCTGCTCTTCCATCAAAATTACATGTTCTACTGCCCCCAATTCTGCAATTTTGTCACAGCTTTTCTTTTTCATGTAGGAACAGAGTGAAGTGCAGATAACTAGACAGTGCAGAGCAGGTGTTTGTGCCCATCTCCTGGTTCACTAATCACTTTTCAGTCCAGATTGTACTGGTTAGAACCTTTATTCTCGGAATTTTTGTGTTAGGAGCCAGGATGCGGGCTTCAGGCACATCTCAGCTGATAGACTTTTCTTTTAGCTCCAAGGAAGTGATAGGTTAGGTTATGTCAACTAGGTACCCGGCACTGCGTGTTTCAGATGGAGAAGAGACAGCTGAGTTGCTGCCAGTTTATAATTCTGTATGCATAAGCTATTGTCTGGGAATACTGCCCATCGTGACCCGTTAGTTTAAACGAAGGTTACTCTATCAGAGAATCGATCGGGTTTGCTTGCAATGTGGAGGTACTCAGGGACACGCAGCCCAGCGCGGTGGTGTCGCTTGTTAAACTCCTGTCTGGCTCTGAGTGGAGTCGCGCCAAAGAGTTGCTGGCACCTCGCATGCGGGGACACCCGGGCGTCCCTGCTGCTGCCGTGTCCGTGACTAACAGGTGTTACGCGTGTTGCCGAGGCCCTGGGCTCACCAGCACCCCTGCTTGCCCTCATACGCCTTGCTGGGTGCCTTCACCCGCCACCTGTGCTGGCCACAGCCTTACAGCCTGGCCCTGGGAGCTGCTGCTGTTTGTGTGGTCTCTGCTGTGGCCTGTCTTGTCTCTGGTGTCTCTGAGCCACTAAAGGGACATCCTGGATTGCTGCTAGACCTGGTGTGCTCCTTGGTCCCGCCTGCAGATGATTGCTGATTTACTGTTGCTGCTGGCCTTGCTTCAATGATGTGGGGCTGTGTCCCTAGTTGAGGCAGCTGCCGTTGACTCTGGCTGTCGGTTCCTGCTCCCTCATGGGGTAACGTGGCCTCCTAATGCGTCTGTGGCCACTGCCAAGCAGCCCTTACAGCAAGAGGGGGGAAACTGTCTGCTTAGATCTAGCAGGTCTTTAGGGACAGGGTGTTATCTCCTCCCTCGGCAAAGTACCCACTGAAGAAGTGGGTCCAGGGTGAATCCGTTTACTGATCTTCTACTTAAGGAATGAGACTTTCAGTTTTTGTATTTGCCAGACAATTTGGAGAACGTTTTGTTACGAGCTGAATTTTAGGCTACTAAGAGTTTTTTTCAGCCACCCCATTTCAGTGAAAGAGTGGATCTGCTCAGGGAGCCAGCAGAGAGCAGCTCCAAACCTTACTTGACGGGGTAGAGGAAGAAGAAAGGTCTTCTCTTCCAAATACAGTGAAGTGAGGAAGGACCAAATAAATGAGGGAGAGAGATGCCAGGTAAAACCTACAGTAGCTGTGTAGAACTAGCTACAAAGAGCAGGCTGGGCAGAGGTAGGAAGAGGTGGTTGGAGCAGAAGTGTTTGTGGGAAAAGCAGCTCTTACCATAAGCAGTCTTTGGATGATCGTTTGTTGTAATAAATCTGTAATAAGTGCTGAAACTGGAAACCAGGACATAAGCCATGGCATTTTAGAAAACTGTCCTAGTTACTGTCCTATAGATTTATGCCATTTTTTTCTTATTTTGTTTTTAACTCTGAATCCTGCAAGTGCTTATTTCATTTTGACACTCATGTGATTAACTGAAATTGTGCAACATTTGAACAGCAGGAAAGGAGAAGTGTTCACTTACTGAAGTATCCAAACAACTTGGGCTTTAATTCTTTGTTGATAGTTGGTCCTCTTTTTATCAGTAGTCTGTTCAGGTTAGTCCTGCCATGTCCCTGTCAGACTGTGCTGTTAATTGTGGTCCTCTGTCTCTCATCTGGAAAGCCTTCAGCATTTAGATACCTACCAGGGAATTTTTAACGCATGCTTTACTGTTAAATGTCTTAATTTACAAATTTGGTTTTCATATCTTGATTCTGAAGCAGTTGCATTTAATGAGCTATTGACCACCGGAGGAAAATTCCAACATAATATCCCAATCTGGCATCCATTGCAAGCAAAAACATGTCAATTTCCTTCCTTTTTAGAGGATGTTAGGAACGGTAGAGGAAATTAAGACAATTGATAGCAGATGTGCACAGGGCTGTGTGATAGGAGACGTTTGCCTTGCTAGGCCTTGGCTAAAGAAATATAGCTATTCATAAAATTGCTGACTTTTAGTAGGAGCTAGAATTGTCAGTGATTGATCTTCAGATTGCCTTCAGGATGGGGCTTCCATCCACAAGGAGTGTTGTGTTTAGCTCTGTTTTTGCCTTTATGCCAAGAAGGATCATTTATAATGATGGCTCATGAGTGATGGCCACACTTGATCTGTGCATGTGGCTTGAGCTTAGAGCATGTCCAAGGCAGACATTATGTAAACTTCCCTATACGATGCTTCCAGTTTTTCTGAGTGCCTCACTTAACCTTTCTCCTGTGGCATTAAATTGTTCTGTCAGGTGCCCTCCCATGCCATGGGGAGGGCTGCTGCTGGAGACGGTAGCAGTGGGAGAAAAGGCATTGATGACACAGCTAAATATTCAGCATACATTCTTCAAAAGAGTGATAATATCTGATGCACATGCTAGGTCCTCAGCTGGCAGAAATTATTGTAATACGATGACAGTAAATGGTTATTTTCTGCTTATCCCTGCTGGTGTTCTGTCCCTTAGCATATATTACAAAGAATTAACTTAGCAATATTTTCAGAACCCTGTATTTTCAATGTCTGCTATGAGATACGTTTATTTCTATTGTGTTATATAGAGTAACAGTTGGGCCATCCAAACAGTTTTGTGACAGTAATATCCATTGTAACTAGAGCCATAAATTAAAGAAGCGATTCATTTATGCAGTCTTTCTGATGAAACTTTGTGCTATTGAAAGTCAAGCTTTACAGCTTCATATAGTCTGCTTTTGTAAGATGTAACTGTTCGTTATCAGTGCTCTGAAATGCTGCCTTTGTCAGACAGCAGTTTGTATCCAAATGCTGCTCTTCATATTTTATGCAATGATGATTGAAAATCATTTTGGTCTTTAAGTTTGCCGGTACTTTTAGTGGTTATCAGGTTACTATTTTTTTTGATGGCAGGTTTAATGATATAGTTGTTACAGGTTTAAAATATTCCATGTCTATGATCAAAATCCACTGTATCCAAAATTCAACTTTTAAACTTGATTTATTTGTATTGATTTTTTTTTCTTTCTCTGATACTACACTGTTAGTGGGAGCTGTGGAAGGGAACAAAATCCTTATTGTGGAATAGGGTCAAGTGGCATCAACATAATACTGGGCTGCAGTTGTGTAGCAGCACGTTGCCTTTGACAAGGCAGAGATTTTGACAGTTCAGTCCATCAAAAGAAACAATATAGAGATATTTGAGTCCAAATAAATCTACGGGTACGTGAGGACTCTGCACAGACTGAGAAACTTTGTATAGTACTGAATTCTGGGCTAAATTTACTTTTTTTTTTTAGGAAAATGTTTCCTTAAAGATGGTAATATGCTATCCTGTAGGAAAATTTCTTGAAAGTGTTTTTTCCCCATTGACTTATTCTCCTGTCCGATGAAGAAGTGCTGCCTGCTCTGAAAAAGAGAAGCAGAGTCTGGGGATTGGCTTTGGTGCTTGTGGTGTTTGGTTTTGTTCTGAGCCTGTCTTGGTGCCTGCTTTGCTCTCCTGCTCAGGGTGGCAGGAGAACCACTGTGTCCTCCTGTCAGCTCCCTAGCAGTTGTATAAATGTTGTATAAATGCAAAATCCCCTCACAATTGCTGTTATTAATAATCAGCTCCATTGCTGCCTTTCTTAGGATTTCACTGGATTTTGAAATCGTTACTTGAAATCTAGCTTTGTGAAAGTGCCTGTATTTTTATCGGAGCAAACTGATCTGTAGCAATTGGAAAGGGTATAATACTGGCAATTGTGTTAGTTTCTAAGTTAATTTCCCAGAAGATTTATGAAGAAAATAGATTGCACCAAAATGAATTACAAAGTCTTCTATAACTTATTTAGGGAAGTCTGTGCTTACCAGATAACGATAGGGACACTATCAATACTAGGACAATTTGAAGTCATGTAACTGCAGTAAATGTAAGCAGGTTTTTTAATTAGCGGAGCATTAGTTCAGCTCAAACTTGCCCCCACAGGGAGGCCTTGCTCTCACCTGCTGCTTTCGCGCCGGCCGGGCCCTGCCTCCAGCGACTCGGCCTCCTTCCCACTGCTGTCCGAAGTGAGCAGCAGCTGTGACCAGGGAAACCTGTAGTTCTCATCTTGGTGTTTTTTCCTGTCATCATAGCTATTTTAACCAGACGTTATGGTGAACCCCTTTGTTGATTCGGCAGGCATGCGTTAAATCGAGTTTCCCTCTCATTCCCAGGACTGGTTCTGGGCTGCGTGTGGCGGTGCTGTCTCTAGACTGGGGTTGTCTCCAGCTGTAAGAGGGGTTATATAATGGGTGCAAGTGTGACGGTTTGGTTCAAGTTAACTTTTCCCTGTTAACACATCGACAGTGCACTCAAAGGTATTAGCTTGGTACCAATTAGCTTTAAAAATATCTTCTCCTACTGGCTTAGCTTGTGAAAATGAATATCCAAAGTTGTTCTTTTTAAAAAAGAAAACCAAGGCAAAGCAATTGATAGATTTAGAAAAGTGGAACGATTTGTGCTTTCTTGTTTGTAGGGCTGGGATCTCAGAAGAATGCTATAGCTGGTGGAGTGATGCTGTGTTCAGAAGAGATTGCAGCAGATAGAAGTGGATCATTTAGCTCAAGCAATCAAGATTTACATTGTTTATGGTGGTTCCCCTATATCAATCTATGTAAAGACTTGTTTTTTTTGAGAGGTAGCAGAGTCTTCTATCACTTGGGGGGAGACTTCTCCATAAACATATTACTAATTAGATGGATGCCATTGTGATTTAAGATAGAAGAAATGTATTTGTTGCAGAATGGATGATTACCTTGCGTTTTCAATATTTATTTTTAGCTAAATGAAAATAAGCAGTCACAATTATCCAAAGCTGTTATAGTGCATGCACATGATGGATATGCTATACAGAATAAAGTTAATTTTCTTTTTAACTGCATATTGCACTTCCTGCAGTGTCAGTTATATTGGACTATAAACTTAGATTCACTTCGGGATTTCATCTTTTTATATTAAAATTGTCAACTTCACCGAAGGAAAAAGTCACAATCCCATCAGCAGCGATGGAGCTGGTGCTCGCCCCCAGGGAATGTTATTTGTGTCCTCCTTTGGTACATCCTGCATGTCTCTGAGCATCTCTCTGTAGAATCGTGGGTGTGAAATCCGTGAATATCGAGACTGATCCTGCTGGGACCAGTCACCAACTCCTATGCTCGTCAGCTGAGTGCAGCTCGAGGGAGGAGCAAGTTACTGCAGCATCTCTGCAGCCCAGTGCCTGCATTAATAGCTTGCTTTTCATCGTTCCACTCAACTGTTCTCTCTTTACTCCTATTAAGTACTAGGTAGCATTTTTTTCCATAGGGAATAGCTTAGCTGATTTCTCTACAGCTGTAGAATGGTCAAGGGCTAGAACTTCCAGTTCTAACTTTTCTAGAAGGGGTGACATGAAGACTCAAAATGACCCTATTTATTATGCTGGGACAGTGAAAATCCTGACTTGGGATTTTAGGAGTTGGGAGCAGTATATACATGCATGTGGCCAAAATTGGCCTAACTACTTAGGTGGCAATTGCCTGCTCCTTCCTAGGTGGTGAACATGCTGTTCAAAGATGGGAATCCCCTCCCAGAATAGGCTTTGTGCACTCCTGGGTAAATATGTTCTATTTATTCTGGACTACAGAGAAGTGCATAGCATCAGAGAAAGACTACAATAACCTCAATTAATTTCAGAAGGCTTATTCCTGATTTATCCTACTGGGAGATAAAAATGCATGTATTTATTTTAGAATTGCATAGCACGGGGTGTACTGATAGGAGGCATTGAGCTCTATTCTCTGTGTAAATTAGTTCAGGGGAGTTGGTGGAGAAAAATGTTGCTTTACAGCAGATTGGCAAACTAGTCAGTCCATTATTGATTAAGTTAAATAACAGATGAAGACGAGGAAATGTTTTGTTTCTCTATAGCTTCTGTGAGGTATGGGCAGTGAACGGTATGAAATTTGGGTTCTTTCAGCAGAAGGCTTTTGCATTCCTTAAAAATGTGTGTACTCCCACAAGTTGTTTTCCTTTGTCTTGGTCCATAATGTCCTCCTTTCCTCTTGCTGGGAGGTCACGGTGGTCAAGGCCAATGGTCATCAAAGTGTTCAGTTTATGGATGCAGGTATCCTGGCCTCGGTTATGGTGCTAAGAGTTCACAGTTCTTGATGAATGTTGGAGAAATTCATTTTTCTCACTTTTATTTGTTCATTTAGCTTTTTCTCATCGTGTTTTTATCTTGCTTTCTGATTGTGGGGTAGGTGTCAGCTCTCTCCTTGGTCTAGCAAAGCATCATGCACAGTTATGGAGCTATATATCTGTGTGTTGTAGTGTTATAATAGTATTGCCTTTGGTTCAGATCGTTTTGTTATTTCAATAAATATGTATTATATGGAATTGGTGCCTCTTTATCTCTGGATGCTATTTTATCACTGTTGAATATTCAATAGAGGAAAATAAAACCACAATGCAGTATAGTAGTTCCATTCACTTTTTCCTCATGAAACTTTTTTTTTTTTTTTTAAGGGTTGAAAATCCAACAGTTGGTCAGGTATTTCTTTAACAGCTTTCTTTGGAGTTCAGGGAAATTCATGGCAGGACAAAACTTGACATTTTAATAAAGAGGAAGAGGCTTTCTGCTGCAGTCAGTATGCGCGACTAGAAAACAGCCATGCAGACAAGGTGATAAATATTTTCTTGTCCTTTAATTTTGAATCAGGTAATCACAATGTTTTTAGTTCCAGGATCTAATTTGAAGGTGACTTTTTAATTGAAAACTTACCAACTTTTTATTGACTTTTATTAACTTTATTATTGAAAATGTTTAAAGCTTCATATTTTTAATGCATAGAACCCATTCTGCTGCTATAAAATATTTTGCCCTCAGTCCTGCGAGGAGGAAGCTAGGCAAGCAGTAGGATTGCAACCTTGGACTTCAAGAGAGCCAGCTTTGACCTCTTCAAGGGCCTCCTTAGAAGAATTCTCTAGGCCAGCGGGAAAGAGAATCCAGGAGAGCTGGTTGATACTCAAACACCGCTCCCTCCAACCTCAGGATCGTATGAGATCCTCAGGATTCCTGCGAGAAAGAAGTTGAGCAAAGGGGGCAGGAGACCTGCATGGATGGGCAGGGAGCTGTTGGGTAAACTTAAGGAGAAAAAGAGCATGCACATAATGTGGAAGAAGGGCCAGGCCACATGGGAAGAATATAGAAACATTGCCAGAGAATGTAGGGATGCAACGAGGAAGGCCAAGGCCCGTTTGGAATTACAGTTAGCGAGAGATGTGAGGGGCAACAGGAAGGGCTTCTACAAACACATCAGCGGCAAGAGGAAGACTAGGGAGAATGTTAGTCCACTGCTGAACGGGGAGAGAGCCTTGGTGGCAGAGGATATAGAGAAGGCAGAGTTACCGAATGCCTTCTTTGCATCTGTCTTTAGTGCTGAGGCTGGTCTCCATGAACCACAGAGCCTGGAGATAAGAGAGAGAACCAGGAGAGAGGAGGACTTTCCGCTGTTTGAGGAGAATTGGGTTAGGAATTGTGTAGGCAAACTGGACACTCATAAATCTAGGGGCCCAGATGGGATGCATCCAGGAGGGCTGAGGGAACTGGCAGGGGTTATTGCTCAACTGCTTTCCATCATCTTCAAGAGGTCATGGGGTGTGGGGGAGGTACTGGAGGACTGGACGAAACCAACATCAGTCTTCAAAAAAGGCAAGAGGGAGGATCCCGGAATCTACAGACTGATCAGTCTCACTTCCATTCCTGGAAATGTGATTGAGCAGCTCATCCTAGAGACCATCTCTAAGTATGTGAAGGAAAAGAAGTGATCAGGAGTAGTCAGCATGGATTCACCAAGAGGAGGTCGTGTTTGACAAACCTGATAGCCCTCTGATGGGATGACTGGTTGGCTGAATGATGGGACCACCATGGATGTATACCTTGACTTCAGCAAGGCTTTTGACACAGTCTCCCATAACATCCTCATAGGAAAGCTCTGGAATTGTGGACTGGATGAGTGGACAGTGAAGTGGATTGAGAACTGGCTGAATGGCAGAGCCCAGATAGTGGTGATAAACGAGGCTGAGTCCAGTTGGAGGCCTGTGGCCAGTGGTCCTGCAAGGGTCAGTACTGGGCCGGGTGCTCTTCAACTTGTTCATCAGTGACTTGGATGAGGGCACAGAGGGCACCCTGAGCAAGTCTGAAGATGACACCAAACTGGGAGGAGTGGCTGACACTCCCCAGGGCTGCGCTGCCATTCAGAGACCTGGGCAGGATGGAGAGCTGGGCAGAGAGGAACCTCATGAGGTTCAACAAGAACAAGTGCAGGGTCCTGCCCCTGGGGAGGAATAACCCCAGGCACCAGGACAGACTAGGGGTTGACCTGCCGGAAAGCAGCTCCGCAGAGAGGGATTTGGGAGTCCTGGTTGACACCAAGTTACCCATGAGGCAGCAGTGTGCTCTCGTGGCCAAGAGGGCCAATGGGCTCCTGGATGCAGCAGGAGGAGCATTGCCAACAGGGCCAGGAGGGGATTCTGCCCCGCTGCTCAGCTCTGGGGAGGCACTGGGAGTACTGGGGGCAGCTTTGGGCTCCCCAGGACAAGGACATTGACCTCCCAGAGAGGGTCCAGCAGAGAGCAACAAAAATGCTTAAGGGACTGCAGCAGCTCTTGTATGAGGAAAAACTGAGTGAGCTGGGCCTGTTCAGCCCGGAGAAGAGAAGACTGAGAGGAGATCTGATCAATATGCACAAGTACTTGAAGGGTGATTTTAGGGAGGATAGGGCCAAACTCTTCTCAGTGATGGCCAATGACAGGACAAGGGGTAATGGATGCAGGTTGAAACCCAGGAAGTTCTATCTGCATATGAGGAAGAACTTCTTTGCTGTGAGGGTGCCGGAGCCCTGGCACAGGCTGCCCAGAGAGGCTGTGGAGGCTCCTTCTGTGGAGATCTTCCAGCCCGCCTGGGTGCCACCCTGTGCCCTGTGCTCTGGGTGTCCCTGCTGGAGCAGGGGTTGGACTGGGTGATCCCTAGAGGTCCATTCCAACCTTAACCATTCTGGGATTCTGAGATTCTGTGATATTCCTGGACTTGGAGTAAATTCTAAATTGCAATTTCAGGAGGGAAAAAACTCCACCCTTTTACTTGTATAATAGTCTAAACATGTCGGGTTTTGCAGATGGTGTCTGTCCTTCAGGAGTGGAAGGATAAAAGTCTTAAGAACTGCAGTGTGTTCAGTAAATTGATTCTGCTCTTGGAACATATTCTGAAGCACAAAAAGAATTCAGTGTTAAGACAAACTCAGTGTTGTTTAGTAAGGTAAATGTAATGTAAAAT
Source organism: Crypturellus soui (assembly GCA_032275445.1). NCBI lineage: Eukaryota > Metazoa > Chordata > Aves > Tinamiformes > Tinamidae > Crypturellus > Crypturellus soui. The sequence continues at coordinate 572,802 of JAUBNY010000146.1, read as the reverse complement.
AAAGCTCTTAACATCTGTTCTAACAAAGATATATCCTCATATATCAGAACTTTAATTAGCTCTCTCTGTTCCCCTGATGATCTGCACAGGCCAAAAAAGCTTCCTTGAGAGCACTGAAAGTATCTGCTAAAATAATTCAAGTAGTAAGTTTGCAAGCTGGAAATCCCTTTAAAGAAAGACTAGTCTTTACAATCATTATTTAACACCTCTGTGCATCATGGGGGTAGTATTTTCAGGTGTTGATTTTTAACATGTTTGAATACTTAATAGATTTAGGTCCTAAAACTGAAAGTATCACTGAAACTTCACTGGGGGTCCAAGGGAGTCTGTGCTCAGTGTTGTAGGTGTTTTGAGAATCACTGCTTGAAAATGTGGCTGAATTTTGATAGATCTTGAGCGCAAGCAGCAGATTCTGCTTAGTAGGGCAGGGAGAGAGGAGAAGGCAAGGGATGGTGCTGCACAAATGTGGCTGAACTGACCAAACATGTGTTGTCTCTCTTGACCTTAATGACCTAGTCCTAATTGAATAGATCTTTTCATAGATTAGAGGTCAGGGTACTGCAGAACAACTTTTCTCCAACTTCTGCTAATATTTGAGGTAAAGGCCAGGTATTTCATGAGTGTCAGGTCCCAGTCTCCCTGATCGTTTTATGACTTTCTGAAATGCTCAGCTTACAGTTCTGCAGTGTAATAACCCTGGGAGTTGCACTTCTGTGGTGGGAGTGGTGGGAGTTGTGCTCATTTGCTTGTGTTTGACTCCTTCAGAGTCCGCAAAACATGCTGAGGTAATGTTGGCAAGGGATCCTCACGTGTGAAGGCTTTTGAATTTACAAATTTATTGACTTTCTGCTGTTTTGGTCAAGTACAATGAAAAATACTGCTCTAGAGGTTGGGGGTATCTTTTTTTTTCTCTCACTATGTCATTACATCTCCTAGTTTAATTTATTGAAAAGAGAGTTTTGTAATCCAGTTTCATCTTCCTGTGGAAGAATAAAAGGTCATGCTTGAGTCAAAGCTCTTTCAATCGTATTTCAAATTAATGAGAGCATGTTTCTGGTTAGAATCAGATTTTGATTCATTAGTAGTTGACTTACCAGGAAGGGGCCGAGAACTTCAGGCATGTGATTAGCTTGCATTTCGTGCAAATCATGAGAAGAGTGGACAGAGAAGCCATCAGTGTCTCAGAGACACTGATCGCTTTGCTATAGGACCTTTTATATGGCTACTTGGCTACAGGACCTTCTAGCTTCTATGAAGCCTCTTCAGCTTCATTTGAGTGAGCTAATAAAGAAACTGCCTCTAATTAATTAACAAAAATGCTTATCTTTCAACATGGGAATTCCAGCTATATGTAATACTTTGAAATGCCAGACTACTGCTCAAATTCCTCAAGGACACGTAGATTCTTGTACAACTAGTCTGAGTAATAAATAGTTCACTTTTTCCTTATGTGTCGAGAAGTATGTGCACCAAAGGAGAGAATTGCTTTCAGAACTAAGGAAGGGGTGTTCTGAGATATTTATTGGGCACTGTTTTTATCTTCCTCTTGTCTAAGTCTGTTAGCTATAGCATTTTCTGTCACAATGACATTTATGCAGAGACCTTGGTACTGTTACTAGATGCAGCATGAAGATCAGTATCAGTATTTGGAAAATCACCCTGTGGAAGTGGGGTTATCTACATGTCTACCTGCAGTAATAGGAGACACAACCACAAGGTATCTATTCAGGAGCAGCCTCCTTGGGGATCCAATCTCCATCCCAAAGAAGTAATTGGGAACCCCAATTACTTTCTTAGTGTCACCACTAAGAAGGTAATTCCTGGATCTTCTCCCATCTTGCAATGGCACTTTGTCCTTTCCAAATTATTCTTGTTCTTTACAGGAATTGAATCCTCTCAGTGACCATCCTCATAGGACTCCGATTCAAGAGGTCCTTTGTAATTCAGTGTTTAATTTAACTTGACTTCCCTCTGCAGCCTCCTTGGTGTGATCAGTAGCTACGCATGTTCAATAGGAATTAAGGTTTTGGAAGCAGCACAATGGATTACTCCTGAAGGAGGGAGGGAGGTGAAACTCTTGTGTCTTTAAACAAGATTCAGTTATTACTCTTTAGACTTCTTAAATTTTTGTGAATTTGCATTCCTAGCACAAAATTATATTGTGTAGAGGTTTAATAGCATTCCCAGTCAAATGCTCTTCCCAGTGCCCACTAGGATAGAAGTAATGTTACTTTCTGAAACACAAGGAAAACTTGACATTACAAGAGAAGCTGAGGGAAGTTGCTGCAGTTCCTTTTCTTTAGTACTTTTTTAGTACTGCTTAAGAGCAGTCCTGTCCCTGTACAGCCCAGAGGAGGAGGGGCAACTCCAGTGACCAATATGCTGAAATCTTGTCCAAAAGAGTTGCCAAGCGTACGGCTGTACTGCACAACACTGCAGCAACACTGCTGCATTTGCTGTGTGAAAGACAGGGCTGCTGCAGTCTGCTACAACATGGTCAACAGTGCGCCCCGATGCGCGCCCTGATCCTGCGCCCCGATGCGTACCCCGATCCCGCACCCCAGGATACTGGTTGTCTCCTTCAGACTAGTTTTCCAGTGTGTCCACCATAACTGTAGGCATCAGACTGTTATACTGCATTCTGCAAAAAAATGGTCATCTCTTCCTGTGTGCTTGTACTTCATTGAATTCAGACCAGAAGAACAACTTGACACATATGCTGCTGTTTAGTGCATTCTTTCTTATTTTTTGGTTGGGTTATCTTGTAAATTTATGTTTTATTTCTAACACAGAAGATGCATTGATAATCTTTGCAATACTTGCAATACAACAATAAATTGCAAGCAGAGTAAGTTCTTAATAGATATTTTCCATATTAAAAAAATAAACCTTTGCTAGATGGTGAGTACAAAGATTGATAAAAGGAATATGTAACTTTTCCAATAAATAGATATATGTGTTAGATTTTTAGAATGTCCTTGCATGTCATGCCTTTATTGAAGTAATAGTTTCTAGAAAAATATCCTTATCTGACAGTGTTTTTGTGGGCGGTCAATTGTAGCTGCAGGCTATTTGGTGTACTTGGAAGCCAGATCAGGAACTAAGATGCTGCTTTTGGAAGCACACTTAAAAGTTTGTGGCTGTTAAGTTTTGTCTAGAAAGAAGATAATGTTGGTTAGTACAAACTTCCCTGCCAGCCATCCTAGGCCAGTAGCAGATTTCCTTTTGAAGGAGGAGATCTGATGTTCTGTGAACAGCAGAGCTACTGCAGCTTACAGTGACAGGCAAGGACCAAATCCAGAGCGCATCAGACCTATCGGAAAGTAACTTTGCTGTTGGAGGGAATGAACAGACACCACTTCTGTGTCCTTTTCAAAGATATTGCTGAGATTTAGCTTTAGAAATTCTGTCCTGGAAACCCTCTTATAAAGGGGTTTCCCTCTGCCCCTGGTCCACATTGACTCTAACAGTCAGTGCTGCTTATATTTCACAGTATTATTTTAACAAGGCCTATGCTCATGTAGTCTGCCTCTTTTCTTCTCTCTCTCATATAGCTTCTATTCCATCTAAAATAATTATATGAAATCACCTTAGAAAAAGCACATGATTGACTGCTTTGTTGTTTCTAGTTATTTAAATAGAAATTTTGAAGTGAAGTAGCAAAGAGTGTTTAGAATTCGGAGGAAATCAATGCAAACATTAATGACCTCCTTCTGCCACTCTTTAGCTTGCATTAGTCACATCTCAGGGGAGTGCAGTGGCTCTCTATCAAGCAAACAAATTACTTTATTTTCATATTGTGAACTGAATGGCCGCTCTTGCATAATCTTTCCAAGCTACTTCTGAAAGTCTATATGAAAAACAGAACTGGAAAAAGCTGCTGAAAGGATGACAGACTTCAAAGAATATACAGCAATTCAGTCACAGTAGACTTTAGAAAGTGGATCTTTGTTCTTTCCAGGAATAGCCTGATGTAAATATGTGCTTGTGTGTTGTGGTGAGCTGGGACAGCAGACCCGATGGGAAGGGGTCTGCAAGAGCAGCCAGGTAAGAACATACCAAATAGAACTGATGTCCAATGCTGCCATGTAAATTATAATACAAATTATGTGCTTGTTTGAATAACAAATAATCTTTGTTGTATTCTAATCCAATCTTTGTTCTCTTCTAATCTATTCTAATCTAAGTTTCAGGCTAAAATTAGAAGTGGTCCTAGGAAAAGATTCTGTGAACTTCAGAGAAGAGACCCATGAGTAGTTACTAAACACGGTGGTTTGC
>JAUBNY010000146.1:551895-568424 GCA_032275445.1 Crypturellus soui | reverse complement strand
TAGAAGTGGTCCTAGGAAAAGATTCTGTGAACTTCAGAGAAGAGACCCATGAGTAGTTACTAAACACGGTGGTTTGCACTCTGGTTCTTGATGACCTTAACCATTGTTTTCTCAGGTTGGAGGCTGTCTTTAAAGAAGGATCACCTTACACTTACCTTGTTTATTATGTTCTTTTCTTAAGCATCTGGTAGGGAAGAGGGAATATATGGGCAGAGGGCAGTTTGGTTTGCCTAGGGCCCTTCCAGGCCATAGTACATATTATTCTCTGTCTATGATAAATCTTTAACTGTGACTAAAGATATTGCCGTAGAATGAAAACTCTGGATTTGAGAGGCCAAGATGTGCTGCTTTCTGATTGCAAAGGAGTTTGGGCTGCTTTCTGCCTTCCGTGTAACCTCAAGAGAATCTGAAGTTTTTAAATATACAGCCGGCTTCCAACATGCTTTGTTTTACTTCCCTGTCTCCCTGATGAAAGTATCTTATTCAAGAAGCTCACTATCCTAATGCTGCTAAGTGGTATGTGCTGTTAACAGGACAACTATTTGTTTCCTTATCTTCGAAATATTTGGCTAACGTATTTTCCTTCGTGTATATTCAAGGCGCTGAAAGCCTCTCGGTGTCACTGCAGTGTGTGCAGAGCAGCCTGCAGCTGGGTCTCGCAGCACTGCCCGCGTCTCCGGAGCTCTGCTGAGCTCCACAGCACAGTGTGATTGATGCTCCCTAATGCGTGCCCGCATCTTAACATCCTGGGACTTCGTGGCGTCTCTCATACAAACACATTTCTCTGCTTGAGGACTGGCCTTGAAGCATCTACCACAATAGTCTGGTTTCTGCTCTGGAAATACGGGTGCCGGTGCCGGGGAGGCTGTTCGTGGAGGAGCCTCTTGGGGCACCAGAGCCTGCCTGGGTGGCACTGGGGTCCTCAGGGTGCCCTAGACCAGCAGAGACGGCAATGCTGAATCCATCGAGGCATCTCATAAATAAAATCTCTGTTCTGTACCTGCTCTAGGTACATTAATTGCAATAAACAATTTCAGAACAAGGTCTGTTAAAATAATGCAACTGGCCTATATATGAGCTGGGAATAAGGTTTTTGTAAGGTTAAATGAGAGATTAGTAGATACTTCGCAATTTAAATGCATCCTGAATTTCCATCATTATAGAATTCAAAATTATTTAACGAGGGTCTTGTTGATAGTAGCTGATACCTGGTAGTGGCATTGCAAAGGTTAAGTTCTCAATTAAAATCAGACTACAAGTTTTGGTTTGAGGCCAGTCTTATCCTTCTGGATATTTTCTGTATAGACCTTGGCTTTCTTAATCTTGATACTAATATTAGATCTTGAGATAATACAAAAAAGCATGAAGAATAAATACTAATGCTGGGTCCCACGAGGACTGTCAGCCTCTACTGATGGGGAAAAAGACCAACTTGCTACGGGAGGAAACCAGTATGGCCCCCAAAGCGAGCTGCAACCTAAGTATCTCAAGAAGAGCAGTGGTGAGATTAAAGCTGGAGAAGGCCCTCTAAACAGCATTGGCAGTATGAAAGAACCCTTGATTATTATTTACTGATAATTTTGTTTTGCACAGCTTACCACAGTTCATTCTGTTTACATATACCCTAAATGTGCAGATAATGGATCTGTAAGTGAATTAAGGTCAGCATAACTTAATTAAAAAAAATACCAAACACAAACCCCCACTGCTTTTTAGGTCTCAGTATACTATTGGCATTGCATTAGAGCAGATTGATATTAATATATATTGGGATCAGAGATGATTGGCCTTAATCAAATTCCTTCTTTAAATACAACATTCAGTTTGACCACAAGTAGGAGGCTAAGGCAAGTGTCATAGTAACAAGCTTGTATTTATTTTGTCTGCTGCCCAACCAGGAAGGCCCAAAGGAGCATTACAAACTTGGCAAATGTTGGATGGGATCCTAAAGTAAATAAATTAGTCTTTTCTTGCCCGCCCTGAAAGGGTGTTGCAATGCCAGCACCCTGCTCTGGGATCAAATTAAAGATGCATTTCTTGAGCCTACTGAAACCTGACTGTACACAAGTGCATTTTCTAATGAGCTATGCATTAGAGGCTGTATTCCAAGCTTATTTAGCTGAGTAGCTGTTCCTTCCTATTTACTGGTATAAATCTGTTTTGCAGATACAACAGTGATATTTTTCTTGACTAGTTTAATGAAGGAAGAGGCTATCTTACAGGGGAAAGCATTACTCTACCATAATTTTATTCTGCTTTTTGCTCGGTCTTTGGCTTTTAACTTTATCATCTTGTTTGATGCCAAAGCTTTTATGAATTTGCCGGGTAACCTCCTTCTATAGCTTGTGTTGATAAATCTGAAGATGAAGAGAAGAATTGCCTCCAAGAGCCTATTTTGCAGCTCAGTCTTGAAAAACAATCTGTGTTATGTATCCTGGATCTTCCCTGCTCCTTTTCTGCCCTGAGAATGCCCACTTTTAGCCATCCAAGTTAGACACCCCTGCCCAGCTTGTGCATTGCCATTTACTCTTTGCTGCTCTGGATTGGAATGGTTGTCTGCAGTTGTAGGCAGCACGTGGCACTTTTAGCAGGAATTCTTTGGGCCTTTGGGGTATCTGAGGTTTTTGCCACACACTCTGTTCTTTGGATGCTGTTGCAAAACAAAGAAATAATAATGATATTAATACCTGTTGTATCCAACATAATGCCAAGTCCATTCCAGCCAGTTTGTTATTGCCTGGATTGCATTGAAGGGTCGACATAACTCATTTTCTCTTCAACATTATTCAAACAAAGACCTTTAAAATGATTGAGGGAAGGCAGGTTTATCTGTCTCCCCCAGAGAGACAGGCAAAACTCATTGGTTCCAAAGGAATTTTTACCTGGCTATTATGATTAATGGCTGCATGTTTGCAGCTTCCATGTACTGCAGTGACCTTCAGCCAGGCCTGAGCCTGTGCTTGCAGTTTGTGTGTGAAAGGATTTGGGTCTTGAGGACAGCTTTATGGATGTTTTCAGCTTTCAGTGCAAAATACCTGCTTTATCTTCGCCTTTGGTAAAAGCAGGTTAAAAAAAACGTTTTCATTCATCACACAGGGATTTAGATTTAAATTCTACAGGTGGAGGCGGGTAGAAATGACAGTAGAACTGCTGGGCCATTGCTTACAAAGAAAGCAGGCTCCACAGCCTCCCTGTACATCATTTTTTTTGCCGATTTCGCTTATTTTCCCTGTTGGCTTTAGCAGACCATTCTGTAGTTAAGCATTGTATTTCTAATTAGAAAAGGGAATTGCAACTCAGCCCTTTAGAAGCTTCTTCAAACAGTCATTTCTGTCACAATTCTAAAACTCACATATTTTTAAGGTAAGAAGTAATATACCACAGCAAAGTTAATGAGTTATCTGCTGCAAACTACGTGCCTGAATTGCCTTGAGGAAGACAGAGCAGCTCAGTAACTGGTGTGTGGGCTGTGTGGCTCCGCTGTGTCTCCGGTGCTCCGTAGGTTTGCCTGGTTTCCATGACTTCGAAAGAGCAGAAAGAAAGATGCTGATAGCTGAACAGGTGTGGAATGTGGGTACTAATGCGGATACTGCAGGCTCAGACTCCTGGCATCGTGCTCTTGGCCTCAGAAATAGCTATAGTGACTTCTGTATTTCTTTTGCTGCTTATTCAGACTAAGGGCTGGGCTTATAGAGGTAGATTTGGGTAAGGTACAGATTTGGGAGAAGTCTGGAGTTGGGATGACTGAATTCATCTGGGTAAAATATTTGGGACTGAGAATAGAGGAGATGAAGTGGGGTGGGAAAGGAACTGGATACGCTGAAAGAGATGAGCCCGCAGCTCGTGGAGACTGGTGGTGTGAAGGGAAGAGCAAGAGGTGAGGAGCGGATAGGACAGGACACACGTGGCTACAGAGGGCTTGGACCATTGGCAAGAAAGTCACTGGGGACAAAGGAGATTCCCAGTCCCAACGTTTTTTTGGTGATCTGACCCAAAAGATCTAATTATTTATCCTTCTGGTTTACCAGAAGCTCTGACAGCTGCTATACTGGAAGAAGGTTCTTGTTCTTGTAAGTCAGATCCCTTGAATTCATTACTGTTGAGGTAGCTGTCATTCATTTCAAAAATCACAATTAAGTCAATATTTATTTTTCTTCTATGTTATTTACAAATACGATCATTACAAGTTTTTATGCTTGGGATGACACTTAAAGGAGAAAAATATTTTGTAAGAGTTTAAAGTGTGTTAGTAATTTCTTATTTATATTGTTGCTTGTTCTGAAAGTAGAAGCTTTGGAATGATGAACACTTGCATAAGACTTCATGATTAAGGTAAAACTTTCCCAACTGATTTTAAATCTGTTAATCAGAAAATATCTAGAAGTTAACTCATGAAAATGCTGTTAATTTAAAAAGAAACAAAGAAAATAAGCCAAGAGGGAGATGTTTTCATGCTCGGCTTTATAAAGCAGAGATGTTTCAAATCCGTCTGTGCTCACGCATGCATGGAATTTCCAAATTAAGCAAGCAATAGTGCAAGGCCAAAATTAATTTTGATTTTACCGTTTTAGTCTGGCGTGACTTTATATGTTTATTTCACTACTGTCTGCTTTGTAAATGGGTTTTCATAGCGCGTTCTTTCAGAAACGCTCCCTGCGGGTTGGGGGGCTGGAGCGGTGCGCGGCAGCGGCTCCCGCAGAGCAGGGCCCCGCACTGATCACTCAGCCACCTTGGCTGGAGAGCGTTCAGTGATTCCTGACTCTGTTCCTGGCCATGTGTGCTATGGATAACACTTCATGCTCCTTTCCATCTTGTAAAAGTCGCCTCTTCATGACTCACACTAGGAGAAACACTGGAAAATGGTTTCAGGCAATTTTGGGGGATTTTTTTTGCATACCAGAAGCAGAAAGAAACTGAAATTCTCCCCGTCACCTCATCCAGCTCTAAAACAGATGCCAATTTCGTCTAAGTTTGAAATTAGTAGATGGGAATCTCCATATATCAGAAATGAGAAGTTTATTGTCTCCCCTTAATCATCATTGGATATAGCGACATGTTGAATACATAGGGGCTTGGATCGTAGACTCGGTTTCCTACCTCTAGTTGCAGAGTCAACTACGTGGAGCTGAAGATTGGCACAAGTACCTCTGCAGTGACCATCTGGACCCTGTACGCACAGTGCATTCAGCGCATTTTGGGATGAGCGGGTCAGCCAAGATGGCCCCTCACCGGTGCTGGTGTTAGTGCCAGTGCGTAGCTCGCAGACATTGAAAGTGCCTTGGGCAATTGGTTACTAATTTAGGAAGAGCAGCTTGGAAACAATTCTGCTTATGAGTGTAGTTCAGATTCAAGGTGAGCATTTTGTATGGCTGTAATTGAAATGCCAAACTGTAAAAAGTCAGTCATTGAGAACTTATACCATCCGCCAAGAACAGGCCAGGATTCTTAGCTGGGCTTAAATCACCTCTGAGCTTTTTCTGTAGGTGAATTTGGAGTTCAGCTTCATGTCAGGATGCTCTGGTCTTGCTGAGAATAATACACACCCCTGTATTTATAGGACCAAATCAGGATGCCAAACCCAAGTCTTTGGGTTTGAGTGACTCCCTTGCCTCTAAGGGAGGTGGGACTTCGACCACTGCGCGAGCTGGATCAGCCCCTGTGCTATAGTAAATTTGACTTGTTTAGCAGATTTACTTGTTGGATGCTGGGAGGTATCCTACACAGTGCATACATTTCCCCCATGAACCTATGATGTAAAGATCTAAATAGGTGCACTGGGGTTACTGGCAGGTTTATAGCTTTCTCCAAATGCTGATAAATTTGATAAGCCATTTTTCAGTGACTTCAGCTGGCTTTGAGTTAGATGAAGACTGTTGTGCCAAAAGGCACATGTTGGTCTGTCTGAGTCCAGGTTATCGTGCCCTGATAGCTAGCAAAGAAAGCATATAAATAGCAAAAAGACTTTTTTTTTCTTTTTTTCCCCTGTATTCTCCAACCTTCCTTTCACTTTTCTTGCAGAGCCTTCCTGAGGTGGAGTACTTAAAATGTAAGCATTTGTCTGCTATTAAAGAATTGTTGGTGTTTTAATAGTTGCCTGAGTTGTGAGCCCTTGTATTTGAAAATCTCACGAAAGAGAGCACGTTGTCTTGCCTAGGGTTGAATCAAGCGATACCTCATCAGCATTAGATAGCTATAGTGGGAGCAAGACGAAAATGACTGCAGAAACACGAAGAGAAACCGAAAAGGAAGATGTGTGAATGGGACAAATACTCTTCAGTTGTAAGAAGGGCTTGAGTTACCTATTTCAACTGACCTGGCATGTGTGCCAAGAGCTGCGAAATAAGCAGCAGCTCTATGTGTAGAGTGGTGCAAGTCCTGCACACGAGTGATATTTGATAGTCAGCAGCAGAAGGCTTTGAGACAGTGCTGCAGATCGTCCATGGAGGAGCATTTTCCCATTAGCTCTAATCTACCGAGGGTCTGAGCTGTTATTCTGGTTCTCTTTCCCCTTGACTTTGAGGTATGAACAAATTATTCAGTCTTACTTGCTCTGAGTCTGCAAGTCTCCAAGTCTCTAAGCCTTATTCCTCTTTATTTGCCTCTGTTCAAAATCTGCACTTGATGTGCCTTTCCCTATTACAAAATGCACCTCATATTGATCATTTTTGATATTTTCTTCAAGGTTACAAAATGAAAGATTCAAAGACAGACTGGTGCCATCAAAATTCAGTTTAATCAGATAGATTTTTTTTTACTGTATTGGTTTGGCCAATCTGTGTCTGTCTGTCTTTGATTCAGCTTCTGTTTGGTCTTTTTATAAACCAAAACTTGCCTAAAGTTGATACAGAGGTCAGTGGATGCCATTATCTTGGATATTCTCATAACTGTTCTAAAATATGCGTTTTCTTTTCTATTTGTAGGGCTATCTAAATGGAAAGGAATTGTTTTCAAACATTAGAGAAATCCTACATGAGTGGAGGTTGAAGAATTGATTATTATTCTCATACTTGCTTGTATCGATGCAGTATTTTAATTGTTCCAGGAAAGGCATTTGTCTTTTCACATTGGATTACTTTAAGTGCTTAATTTAGAGGAGTCAGTGCAAGCAAATTTCTGCTGGTTTCTTATGGGTATTAATTTGTGCAAGGATGGCAGAAATATAACTCCAGTGGGCTGGCTTGGAAATTTCATCTGGAGTTGCTGCCATTTCGCTGTGATTTCTTCCTGAGCACAGTCATATCACACATCATCCTGAGGAAGGAAGAGTCAAGGTGCATAAATCTCGGGGCAGCTGTGGGATGGCCGGAGTGCTGCCTGGCAAAGGATGGGGTCTCTCTGGAACAAGCTGCACTTTACGCTGCAGGGCATTTGTCAGCTCTCACTATAAGCAGAAGGAATACTTCCACGGACATTAGGACGATCTGGATCAAAACTTGGTCTTTAATTTCTCAGATTTAAGCATATTATTTATGTGACATCTTCGCAGCTTAAACTGATAACTTAAACTGATATTCGTATTTCTTCAGAAATGCCATGAAAACAGTCAAACAGTTTATGCTTTCATAGCTATTGATCTACCTGGAAGGCGTTGGGAGCCTGCTGTGATCGTGCTGTACACACAAAACTTGTATCATGAGTTCTAGGTCATTACTACATTGGTTTGTATAAAAGTTATTCTGAATAACTTGCTTTTGAGATACTTATTCTTTGCCTGAGATAACCCTGACTGCCTAAAACACAAATGTCAGAATTTCAGAGAAATAATGACTAAAGTATTTAGCAGAAAAATGTGTTTGTACACTCTTTACACAGGTCTTGCTCACTTCCCTGAGCTCATACTGCTGTATGAGTGGTTTTCCTCAGCCATATTTACATATTATGTTTTTTTTCTCAATAAGTGAATGTTACCAATTCATTTACATTTATAGCTAAATTAAAAGGACTTTGTAAATACTTGCAAATCCTCCTGGCTTGTTCTGAGGGGAGGCGATCAGTGGCATGTTATGAAAGGAAGAAATAGATTGATGGGCATCCAGTGATTCCCTCTACCTCCTCTCCAGTGTTTTATCAGGAGCATACAGGAGCATAAGACTTATTACTGTTCAGGGAGTTGTGTCTGCACTCGCTGTTCGTCACGTTGTGACCTCCATTACGGGGGCTCTTTGCAGCACCCTCCGCTGTGCATGTTGACTGACTCATTGGCCTGGCAATATCCAGACAAAGCCTGGAGAAATCTGATGACAGGCTGAGGAAAATGTAATGTTGGGGGAAGTCAGGGAGGGGAAAGCTCAGACTGCTGGGGACTGAGCATTGCTGATACCTGTGTTGCTGTTGGGAGCCTTTAGGCTGGGTTTTCACAGGTGCCTTTTGGTTTGGGGTGTGTGAGGCTTGAACAAAATATTTAGACTTGAGATTTCTGAGATGCCTAATAAGTTTTAGATGCCTCATTCATTTTTCAAGGAGCAAATGCAAATTTTCTGAACTGCTTGGTAGATCTCTGTTTAGATGACTGGTTCATATCTGTTCTTTGCTGTAGTATAACCTGGATGCTTAATGTACCTAGATGGCACCATATGCTAAAATACAGGCAAAATGTCCTTGAGGTGGTAAAGAAGAATCCCTGATTAGGGGCAGATGTAAACTGAATCTGACACATGCAAGCTTTTTAGTAATAATTTAAAAAAATCTCCTCCTCATTCTACTTGATTAAAAAAAAAAATCTTGAAATACATTTTTCTTTCTAACTTGAAGTAAAGGAGGAGGTGTTGGAGACCTGAAAGGAAAATATGATGCCATCCTAAACAGTAGATGTTCTGCAACATCTGTGACTGTCAAGATGGTGTGAAGAAAAGACTAAATTATTCTTATGCTCCTTCTGGGCTAAGACAGCTCTGCTCTGAAGTTCAGAGGAAACCTAGGGGATTGATATAACCAGGACTTCATGCTCAACGTCTAGAGTTTGGGTTTGGTGCTCAAGCAAAAAATAATTTTAGGAAAAACCTTTTTCTAAGGAGGAAGATATGTTCCAGTTATAGTTTGTCTTGACCAGTCTCATGTCCATCCACAGAATAAGACTTAGTTAAGAATTTATTTGCTGAATGTACTTTCCTATTCTTTGAAAGCTTTGTCTCATTTTTTTTTGCCTTCCTTCATTCAACAACACTTACCTCCCAAAATGTCCTGTCATGGAAATCATGCATCAATCTAATGAGAATCACTAATCTTCTGATTTGTATACTATCTGGCAAAGTCCATTTAAAAAGAGGGTATCAGTCTTTTCTGACTGGATTCCTTCACATGACATAAGAATTATTTAAGCAGGGCAGATGGATTATTTTTCAGATCTTTCTTTTTGTCAAATCTCTTCCTTGGTTCACTGAATATCCATAATATCTACCTGTAAATCAAAAAATTGCTTCCAAATATATGGATATATGTGTGTATGGATATATGTGTGTATACAGTAGCTTATACTGTTGAAACATAAATGGACTGCTTGACTCTAACATTGTGCACTTGAATGTTAATCACAATGCCAAGAATTAGGGGTTACTTAATAGGTGAGTGAGTAGTGGTAAAATGGCCTGGAAGAGCAGCTTAAATCCATGGTGGTCACACACATAACTAGCACTTTAGTGTTTCCTTTCTGTCATGCTCTGTGCAGATTGTGGTCCCTGCGCTCAGATGCGCTGTCCTTGTGGCATGACCAGTGCTGCAGAGTGACACGTCGGCCCCACTGGCAGGAACTCGCTCTCGTAACCACTGTGCTGGGGTTACAGAAGCCTCTGTTTTTAAAATGAGTTAGTTCTGTTGACAACATTATTATTAGCTAATTTATTTAATCAGGGAAAGCAATGAACTGTGACTAACCGAGGCTTACTCAGAATGGTCGCTCTGTTGTTCAGGAGCTGCTTCACTGTTTGTTCGTTGTTTTTTTTTTTTTTTCCCTCCCCTTTCCTTCTCCCTTTATGTTCTATTTTTACAGAAACCATAGGAGTAACTCCTGAGTTGAATTCTAAATGTATTGCTTTCCCCAAGTCCACATTTTATACAGTTAGGTCTGCACTAGAAAAGGACAAATGTAGCTGCAACAGGTATTGGAGCCAAGAAGCACTGTGGTTTCCATGGTATGGATATATTCATACACTTGGTTCAATCCCTTCACCTCTTCTAAACAGTTTTTAGGCTTCTGGACTTTCATCCATAACTTTCCAACAGGCATCAGAACTGGAAGCTCCTTCACTCTGTGGGGTGTTGAGCTTGGCTTGAACATGCGGATCATGTCATGGAGCAAAAACATTTTTCGTGGGAGTTAGGCTACGTTTGGTACTGAACGCAGGCTGCTTGTGATTGCCTTTTATTCTTCCATCACTGCTCAGACAAAAATGTAAAAAGAGAAGTGATTATGTTGCTATTGTAGTGCTAAAATCTCTGTTACGTGCAAGAGCCTTTACTCCAATGTTAGCTGCAGACTTTCTTTTGAGTGATTAAGAGATAAAAGTGGAGTAAGAATTTTATAAATTGGCTCTTAAAATTAAAAAAAAATAAATCCATGTAGATCAAAGCATATCATTCACTTTAATTCAATGTACCTTGACTATGTCAGGATAAGTATAACTTATAACTTACAGGCTTGTATGATGCAACTAATCCTAAATACATGAGCACGCTGGTCTCGGTTTTCAAGTGTGAAACTCACCTTTGCCAAATCTCTTAAAGCCTCTGGTTTCAAATTTTGCTGAGGAATAGATCTTGAACTAGCTTTCTAAGAATTTTTCTCCCAGCAAATAACTACTTTTCTTGAGATATCTGAATGACCTTGAGTCATTTTCGTAGGAAACTTTTATGTTAGAGTCATAAACTTCTACGTAATAAAATACGCCAGTGATTTTATAGTCTGTCAATACAGGCATCTTAGTTCTTTGTCCCATTTTCTGAGAAAGAAAAGGCAGTTTATGAGCTTACTCTGTAGATAACTGCAGCACTATTCCCCTGAGACTGAGATAATTTCAAATAGCAACAGGTATGTTGGTGACATTGGTCAGGAATCTGGAGCTCATTCTGCTGTCCTCATAACTCCTAGATGGCATGAGATATTGCTCTGATATTGATTTTCTTTTTTTTTTTCCGTCTCCTTTTCCACAGCAGCAATTGAAGTGAGGAACAATTTGAAGATAGTTTCCCCCAAGAATTAATTGCCTGCTTTTTCAGTGGGCTGTCGCTTAAGAAGCCTCCAGAGGGGAAAAGGGAGGCACTAATTAGCGTCACAGGGACCTAGGGTGCTCATTCTAATTAGGACTGACGTCCTGTCTTGGAAAGGGCGGGTACCAGGCTGGAAGGATGTGTCCCTCCCAGCTCAGGTACCATACCTGGGAAATCCACAATGGATAGAGAATTTTCTGTCTTGAATAATAATGTATTAGTTATTCATTATATTCATCACAGAGAAATGACCTTAGGTAGCCGCTGTAATAATTTTCTGTGGAAGGCAAGATGCAATTTTAGCCACTCTTTTATACACCAATTTCTGTGGTCCTGACTGACAGCTGAACTACCAAAATCTTGGGTCCTTATAATCTGAAACAATCCTCATTTGGGGAATTCTTCAAAAGTAAAGCAGGACTTTTGAAAACAACATTTTTTTTTTCTTTTTCTTTCAAGAGGCTTATTCCATTGCAGTAATACTGAGTATTTTAATACTGTTAATATTAACTAACAGTATTTTTTAGGGGTTTTAGACATTAGTTGTGTTGTTTTTAGATAGATTTCATGTGTGCCTATTCCAGTCTCTTTACTACAATAACTGTAATAACAATGGCTCTGGTTCTATGTTTGTTCAGACAAAGTTCCAATTTACTTAGAGATTCTGCTGTAGGTGTCAGACAAATACCTGTGTACTTCTTCAGACAGGAGCTACGTTAACATGTCCCTGATGTGACTTCAGCTCACAAAAGGATGAAAACTCTCCCGGTTAAGTTTCTAAAAACATGCTGTGAAATGAAGTTAAAGTCATTCCCTGTTGTGCCTTGATCTTCCTTTTGAATGTCTCTGCTTTTCTTAGTGCTGACAAAAGTCAAAGTCCTTTCACAACTTGAAAAGGATCCCTAAACTCTTTCAGGATTGTGAAGGTAGAGAGGTCTGTGCTTGCTGGAGTTCTCAAAACCAGCAAATTTCCTTTAAGCCAGTCTCAAAGGAATAAATAGACATTGGACAAAGGCAGCTCTTTACTGAGTATACAAACTTCTTAAGAATCACACTGCGGTCATGGCCCCCCAAAAATGCATTGTGTGTTGCTCGCTGCAAGTGCTCTGAGAGCCTCCAAAAGGGACTGACTGTCATTTGGCCATTCCCTGATGTCTACTGCATTACACCTAAACAGTGACACTAAACCTGAACTGTTGTCTGTGACTCTACAGGCTTAGTGTCATCTTAAAAATATGCCTCTTGTTTTTGAAGGCATTTATCTGCTGCTCTGTCCCAAAGACAAATTTATCCCATAAGCTAATGAGCCAAAGCTCTGTGACAGCTTTTTGCTATGCAAACTGGAAGGCTGACAGATTAAGTCAAGTGAATATGATGATTTGTGTTGCGGATGCAGCGAAGCTACAACTCCTGCATGCTGGAAGGAGAGAGTTTCTGATTTGCTGGTAACTTTGCACAGAGGAAAAACTGTTCTATGTGAATGTGGTCATGATGGCTTGAAGGTCCAGGTGGAGGGCACGGGAGCGCGTGGCCCAGGCGCAGAGCAGAGCTGCTCTTCTTGAAGGCAGAATAGCAGTTCACAGGCCAGTGACTCCTGATTTAACAGTTTGTCCCTTGTGTGTCCTTTAATATTTCCACTTACCCTGTCACTTCACAAAAAGCTGTGGAACCAATCAGTAGACATGAATGAAGGTAAGAACATTTAATACAACCTGCAGAACTGGAGCTGCTCCACTGCTGTCAGGGTTCAGGAACAAGATTTTGTCTGAAATCCAACAGATTTATATCAGTTGGAAATGACTGCGTAGCACAGATTGCATTAAGAGTTCAATGTTGTATCCATCCTGAAAAGTTATTTAAGAGATACTAAAATATACAGATACTATGGTACAATAGAAAACAATGCAATCAATTCAAGATATCTCACAGTGACTGATTCAAACTTATCCTCACACTCTTCTTTCTTTTTGCATGTTTCTTCCCATTGTCTTTATGGAAAACATACTGTGAGCTTACAATTGAGTAAATAAAACTCACTCTGACAACCTCTGAGTAAAACCCAGGGGATGCTTATTATATTTCACATTAAAAAAAATCTCTTAATATATTTTTTCCTCAGGAATACCAAAATTATAACCATGACTCAACTGTAAAGGCAGAAGCAGAGAGAATGGAGCAGTAGGGAAACTAATGAGAGCAAAATCTTTTTTTTCATGTCACTAGAAAGTAATACTGTGAGTATTCCACTTGCCCCGTTGTAAAAATAACCCATCTATCAGAAAGAACTCTAGTATTCAACCATTACAGTGATGAAAGGACATCTTTACTTTAAAAAAAGGCAACTCATTGGATTAATTTAAGCTTAGAGCTATTTACTGGTTAAGGCGCCTTTTATGATCTACAATATTTTCTTAGTTTTAAGAAATGGCATTGATTTCTACCAAGATAGTTGTATCTTAGTTGCCTTAAATTGCCTATGATGAATAAACAGGGCCTCCTAAATCTATTTTGTGTATCTATATCATGACAGTTTTTAATTTGAATTTGGAAAAGATTCGAGACGGGGTTCTGATAGCTTAGAAGTTCTTTGGAGGTCCAATGGACTCCAACTGTTGCATGGAAGTACAAACAACTTGCCAGTGGGCTTGACGGTTTTGCAAGCAGCAGAATGGTATCTGATCGGATACCAGTTACTTGGCCTCTCCAGCAAACCCAGGGGGATCCTCTGTAGTCCTGCACAAGTAGCTTTCGTTTATGCAGAATTCCCGTTTAAGCCACTGGAGCTAATAATTAGAACGCAGGCTCACTGCCTCAAACATGATTTTTTCCATAGATCAAGTATCTCTAGGAGCAGGGCAGATTAAGAAATGATTTTAACTCCTAATTATCTTAGAGATTATGTTAAAATAGCAGATATTGTGACTGCGAATACAGTAGTCATGATATGGTACTTCATGCCTGGCACTCTCATATTTGCATGCACTCCTGGGAATGATGAAATCCAAAATTAGAGCCGGCACAGACAAAACATATGGCCTGTGTTTTGGCTACAGAGAACTAGATGAAAGGAGTTTGAAATGATTTGGTTCATGTATTTAAAAGAGGGGAGAAAGATAGCTCTTCCCCTTCCATTTGAGTTAAGATGAACATAATCATATTGGCATCCACAGTGGAAAGAGGATTAGCATGGCTAAATATTACGTGACTAATGAGAGCCTCGCAAATCTATCACTATAACTGAAGACTTGGTCAGACAGAGATTTAATTAAGGGTCAACAGAAGTTATGGCCAGACCTCTGATCTAGTGATTGACAATCCTGTGTCAGAAAATGATTATTTTATGATGGCATAGATTAAAGTTAACATACTAAGCAGCGTTTGCATATTTATCCTTGAAGTAAGAGTAGGAACAGAAATAGCAGGCCCTGTCTCACAAAGGCTTGATGTGTACAAAAACTGAAATTAAGAGTTGTGAAGAAAGGTGTCTGGCAGAGAAATAAAAGTGGTGGGGTGAGGAAAAAAAGGCAAATCCACTTTGTATAGGTGTAAACTTGGTAGCAAGGCTCTGCACACTGCTATCTGCTATGGTAGGTAACGGACCCTTCCGGATTCGTACCGGCGTTGCTCTGCGCAGTGCCTGCAGCCTGGTGCTGGCCCTGCCGGGCCCACTGGATCACGTCCTTGGCACAGGAACCTTTGGAAAGGAGAGTGCGTCCCCAGGCTCTGCAGGGCTATGCAGCCCGTGCCTCTAGGAATGTCCCTTAAAACAGTGTCTGAGCGCGTGAACTTCACAGCAGAGCTTGGTCTGGACGAGTCCTGTGCTACTCTACGTCTGTCCCAGCCTCTTTGGGTCATTTCGGAGTGCTGCAGTAAGGTATAAATACTTACTAAGTTACCATGTAAATAACTTATGCAGAAAGTGTTTTGTGTCTTAGGACACTCTTGAATGTTTTGTTTAAAATATCTCCAGATATGCTCAAGGAATTCTTGTTTATTTTTTTAATTGAAAATTAATTCAAAATGTTTTGATTCTAGTGAGTTGTAGGAATGAATTATTACTGACCTTTTGTTATTGAGTTAGTATTGACCTTTGTATGGTAAGACTTATGGTTCTAGAGCTATGTTTCTCAACAACAAATTCCTATTTCTGTGGCTGTTTTTGTTTGTTTTAAATGATGGCAATATTTGATATATTGTGTTCTTCAGCATGATGCATCTTCCCTGGCAAAGCAGGAGGTTCTGTAGTGACTGCTACTGGATGTTTCATGTGCCATAATTTTAGCCTGTCGTTGCTAATTGTCAAGTGCTGCAACTTCTGTGACAGAAACAGTTACATGACTGAAAATGCAGCTACTTCGTTTGTAATAACGAAAGGACAATGTGGGGTATGAAAGCTAGTGTCTTCCATATACAGTTTTGCAGTCAGAGCAGAAACATGAATGCTGCAGTGACGTTACACACTGCAAACAGGACACCAGATCCTTGCTGAGACAGTGTTTGGGGATGCAGTTACTGCAGTCTCCCCTCACCTCTCATGGACACGTCAGTCTGACTCGGGAAAGACGAACTTGCCCGCTTGCCCAGATAGCCGCAGTTTTTCTCTATGGTGCCTTCCATGCCCTGTTTTTCCAAGGAGTGGCGGTGAAATCGTTGTTTGCAGGGAAATGATAGCTCGAACTCTATCCCCGGTTTCTCTCAGTACAAAACCATGCCGTTTGTCTTGTGTTGCCTTGGCACATCTGCTGTGGGTGCTTTGTGAGCTATGCAGTTCAGGATATGCACAGGAAATATTTTTACAGAGTACATTAATCATTAATGAGCTGATTAATCATTAATCAGCTTTCATCTCCTTAGTGAAAAAGGGGAGCAATGAGCTATCTACCTCCTCTTTTCTTGATAGCATATGTGCTCCTAGCACAGTACGTATTTGTAAGATATCTTACAGGTGATAGTGCCGTGAGACAGGGCAACCTCTTGAATGGTCCTTCTCCTAATGCCTCTTTGCCTTCCCTACCTACAGAGTCCCAGAATAAATATTCTTCCTTTCTCCTGCCCCGTAACAAAGAGGTGATAGCAACAGAGTGGTGCTTTTAGCCCTCATATCCAAGAAATCTGTCTGTGAAGTAGTCAGCCCATTACCGGGCAGAAATCTCTTTTGATGGATCAATTTATTTTTATCAGAGGATAGTTATTCTGGGGCAGGCTGTCTATCTTTTAATTAGCACAAAAACATCAAAGGTTTTGGACTCCTGCCAGTGCAGAATGAGGGTGCTCTGGAATCTCAGAAATGTAAGCAAGGAAACAGGCTCCTTCCAAAGGGAGATTCA
>JAUBNY010000146.1:524251-548415 GCA_032275445.1 Crypturellus soui | reverse complement strand
GCAGAGAAGCCACTTCAGAGCTTCACTGTGTTCATAACTTGCTGTTGAGGCTGCAGCTCTGTGATGCGAGGATAAGGTATTGCTTAAGAAGATACCTTTAGTAATAACTAACCTGAGCTGAGTATACTCTCCAGCATTTATAGAACTCAAAAATAGCACTCAGCACCTTGTTACAATCCACTCTGTATCTTTAGAGGAGGTGCTTCAATCAATCACTTCAATTAACAGCACAGGGTGTTACAAGTAGGACAGTAACTCAAACCTGAAAGCTGGCCACAGCAAATGACAGGGAGCTTCCCCTGGTGGCATCAGGATGACCAATCTGTGGTGGCATGACTGGGTGTAGTGTAAACTAGGCACTGCTGGTAGGTGTAAGAGCTGGTCAGGAGGAAGGGAATTGGGGAGGAGGAGAACTGGTGGCTATGAATCCCTAAGGGCATGTATAAAACATGAGTTGTGTAAAAAATAGTGGCAGGAGATAGCCCAGTCCCATAAAGCTCTACTCAGAGCCCATCTTTCCCTCCTTATTCTCTTTTAATGATGGAAGCTGTCTTGGAACATTACTTTTCCCATTTCTGAAAGACAAATTGTCACTCAGATGAGTGCTGTGATTAGAAAACTGAAAGTGTGTGTGGCAGTGTGAGAGGTGGCTGGCGCTGACTGCTCAGGCAATGAGCTCACTGAAGCGGATTGCAAAAGATTCAGCACCGAGGAGAAGGTAGGAGGACTCCGAAGCACCTCCCAATAACAGCAGGAGCTGCCAGCAGCCGCAGTTGCACAGGTTGAACCTCAGCCTTCTCTCACTTTGATGCAGAATGGTACATGGGCCTCTCCCAATGAGCAGTGATGGAAACCAGAAATTGGAGACCTCTTCAGAAAAACTGTATTGCAAAGACTTGGCATGTCCCTGTGAGGCCCAAAGCCAGGTCACAGTAAGAGTTACAGAATTCAAATATGCTTTAGAATAATGATTTTGGGCCCGCTTCCCTTCCCTCCAGCAAGAAATGCAGCATTCTTGTTAGGTGCAATTTGCCCTGTTGAAAGGGGTTTTAAGCATCAGAACTGCCCCCAGGGAAAAGCTTGAAGCAACAATCAGGAGCTCTGAGCACTGCTCAGCTGGAGGCTGCTCTTTTTATTAGTTGTTCCTGTAATAGGCGGCCAGTTAAATCTCATAACCAAGGCTTTTATTCTCCTTGTTGCTAGCAGCACAGGTAGCAAAGCTGCACTTGGAGCCATTCTGGGGGAGGATTTTCAGCCTATGTAATATTTTCTAATTTAGTTAAGTTTTTGCCGCTAGCCAGGTATGTGCATTTCTGAGAGGAAAGTGAGCTGTGTTTCCCTTGTGTTTGTAGGGGAGAAGTAGCACTGAGTGACAGTCTTCTGAAGCATCAGTTTATATTTTATGCAAAGTACAAAAATCATATATTTAAATGTACACAGAATGCAATGTGCAAATCCTAATCAGGAATGTAAATTCCAGATAAATATTCAAGTCAAATGGCACCTGAATCTTAAATGATTTTCCTATTTATGAGAACTTAATATTGCGTGTAAAATAGTAAAGTTAAGGAGAACAATTTTTGTTTCAATAAACAAGAAAATTGTTAACGGCTATGCAAATACATACACGAAACTCACTTTCCCTATATCTTGTATTTATGTATATTGTATATACTGTATTGCTCTGGAAACACTGGCCATGAATTTAGGGGGGTGGGCACATCTCTATTGCTATGTCTGTTATTATAGATGGGCGCATTTTCCCAACAACATGGGAAATGGTTCAACTGACAGTGTTCATGAAAGCTACAGTTAAGAAACAAAATGCATTGATATATTTTGAAAATTTTCTTAAAGATGAGCTTAACTGTGTTTTCTTTTATTGAAGTGTGACCTCTGGGTAACTGTAATGTGTGTTTTGAGACAGCTCTCAGCCATTTCTGTATAAAAGAATAAATTTCTACATACAAGAAATACACAGGCACTTTAATAAACTTATGCTGAACAGGATCTTACTTTTTGAACACTCTAGTGACAGCAGCAGAGTTATTAATAGAAAGATGCTCCTCATCACCTGTGTCAGCTGGATTCATTCTGTGCCTCTTAAATGCAATGAGGGGTTTAGTTTTTATCAGTATTGGAGAGGGAGCGACTGTATCCTCCTTGCAGCAGCCCTGGAAAACTTGCTGCAGCAAAAGGCTGCTCTTACAGAAGGGCTCTGAGCCTGATGATTTATTCTGAAGCTCTGGTTAAACAAATCAATGAAATGTAAAATTCTTAAAGAATGTTCAGCCCTATAGAGAGAGAAGACGGTGCCTCTGTCCTCACCGCATGACTGTATTATCTGCTGATAATTGGCTTTTTGACTAAGTAATAAAATACATTTTTTTCTGCTCTGTGCGCGTCCTGGCTCTCTGAGTGGATGATCTGATAGCAGTGCAGAATATAAAGTGCACTGGAAAAACCTGTGGAAGGCAGAGACCAGCAACAGCTGTCACAACGCGAGGGCGAGAACTGCTTAGGGGAAGTAAAATGTCATATTTCTCAGTATTCTGTGTCGTAAACAGAGGACCTCAGCTTGTTTTCAAGCTGTTGGTCAGATGTTTCTTAAAGTATGAGCTTGGGGGCCCAGCCAAGAGCCCCAGGATGCCCTGCGTGGGGAGGGAGCTGCCGGTCTCAGGGCAGTGACAGCAGGACTGGCTCTTCGGGCCAGCTCTGCCCCCTGTCCCACAGGCTGAGCTCTGGCTCGGGCTGCGCCGATGCTCTGAGAGCCGATGGAAGCTTCAGGATGGATGCTGGTTTCAGGGCTTCCTTGGCTGTTGGATGCGCTCTGAAGTGATGTGTGAGTGGTGGAGCACATCCCCGGAGCCGCTTTGAAGTGTCCAGCCTCTTTACAGTGAAAAAAGGTTAAATAATCTCAAGGGTAATGTCAAAATCTGTCAGGAGGCCCAGGTGAACACACACGCGCACATACAAAATAGGAGTGTTTCTAGGAAGCTGATGCCTGCTGCTCACCAACTAAGTGAGCCAGCAATTACAGAGAAAATACAGAGGTGATAAAATGTTAGGGTTTCTCATGGTTCTATATCACTTTTCTTCATACTTTGTTTTCTGTAGCCAGGAGATTGCATGAGAATTTGAGGGTTTATTTTCAGTGAAATTGGTTTTGGTCATTGTCCTTGGAGAGAACCTTGAACATATGAAGCAAGGACACCCAATAAGCTCAGAAAGTGAAAGAAACTTTATTTTTTCTTCAAATGAAGTTCTATGTTTTTTTAAGGCAATCTTAGGATTTGTATGTGTCATTTAAAATATATATATGTAATATTTGTGCTTAAAATCGTTAAAAATACTTAAAGGAAGGAGGTTTTGAAGGGATTTTGAAGCTGCAGCAACTCGTGGGCACCTGGAAAGGCGGGTTCGTTTTCTGGTCCACCTTTTCCAAGGTGGAAAAACCAACAGATATCTCGTATGTCATACAAGAACACACTGATGCTCTTTTGATTTTTTTTTTTATTGGGTGTGCATGCATAATTCTCCTGTAAGGAATTGGTGAACCTACAGTATGGATCTGGTGGATACTGATGTCAGCCTTCTTCCATCTGAAAAGCATAAACTTGATCAAGGTTGGCATTATAGGTTTAATGACCCTGAAGTACATGTTCAAGTATGGGCAACCCAACTTTGGCCTTAGGTTGACTGATTTGTGTGGTTTATAGCTTTTAGTACTAGAACGAACAGCCACGACTTTGTCATGTGGTTGTTTTGGCTACTGTTACAGGGCATTGGGCTTCCTTGTGTAAGGATTTATCTCATTAGAAACAGTTAGATTGGCCTAGTTGTAATATGAAATGAATGGAACCTCCTGTTGTGTTAGGGGTTTTTTTTGCAATTCATTGTATTTTGTATGGGCTTAGTAAATCCGTGTTGGAGCTACTTTATGTAACTAATACATCACTTCTTCACAGCTGAATGTTTGCCAACTAGTTACTGCGAGATAAACACGTACCCTGAAGCATCTGCATAGCTTGAGATATCCTTTCAGATGAAGGATGTGTTCATTGTAAACACCCAATGCTCTGCAGACGTCCAGCATTTCATTCATGAGATTTAAGCGTTATTTGACAGGAAATAATATTTCCTAGCATGGTATTTCTAGCAGAAGAGGGGGAGAGGGATCCAGCAGTCTTGCTGGTCTGTAGTTATGCACTTGGACTTCGGTGCGGCCCCTCTGAACTGGGCTCAAGGCTCTGTACGACGCAGAGATTCTTCAAGAGCATAGAAAATAGGCTTGAAATTTTCAAGACTAGCACAGTTATTTAAGAGTTGCTATAGTGTTTGACTAGCAAAAGCTCTACCACAAGGTTATATAATAGATTTTTTCCCCCAGTGTTTGCAAACTGAATAATTGCACTGAAAAAGCTTAATAAGAGTATTTTTAATGGCTGAGGAATGTTGTTCCTTGTGGATGAGAGCTGGAGAGCTGCACAGTGTAACTTTAAAGGAAGTCTAATTTGTAGCAGCACTAGAGATACTTGATTTAAATCAGTCCTCACTTCGCCTTCCTCCCTTTCCCCCAGATGGAGTGGATAGCTTTTGATAAGTGCAATGTAATCTATGGGAAAGACTGTAAAGAGGAATAATATTACTGCCGGTTAAATGCACTTTGATAATCAATTGGGGTAAATTATTTTAGCGGAAATACGTTTTCTTACAAATTTCAGCATCTATTTTAAACTTGGAAAGTGGCTAAGATGCCTCTGACTACCCATGCATCTTCCTTTCCATTTTCCCTCCCAGTCTGAACTCTTTTCCCATATGATTCATCAATGAATATGAGGTTTATTCTTCCCTAAGAAGTTGCACGAATTCGCTTTTTTTTTTGTGTGTGATATTTGCTGGTAAAACCGAAACCCTTGGTTTAAGAATCCTTAAATGCAGTAATTCTGGTCCTGATATCTGTTTCTCCTCTATGGTTTGCTAAGGATGTCTTGCTCAGGATTTGGTTCCCACTTCTTGCCTGGATTACTTCATTATAATCCAGGGAGTTTACTAGCACAAATAAGTTTAATGGAATTTTGCTGGTTTCACAGTGCAAATCCCCTAAATCCCTGAGCTCTTCAGTGTCCCGGCCTAAATACTGCTCATTGTACTGAGCATCAGTAGGACAGGCAGCACTTGAGTGCCAAGGCTTAATGAGGAGACACGTTATTGCCTGTCTGCTCATGGCTTGGGTTGTCTAAGCCATTAAGTGGTTGCTTTTCGTCGCATAGAAGCTAAAATTTCCTGGGATGTTTTGAATTAAATAGTTTCTGGACACACTCTCGGAAGAGCTGGGTGTTGCAGAGGGGACACGGCATTGCCCAACCACAATGCGTACATGTAGGAACCAGCGTTGACGTTGAGGGTGAAGCTGCACCCTGAGGTGCCATAGGAGCAACCCCGTGGCAGGGTGGCCGCGAGTCCCCAGCAGCTGGTCCCTTGGCCATGCTCTGTGGGTGCTTCTTTGTAAGGGGGAAAAATGAAGACAGAAGAAAATAACAAAAAAAACACACTTCCCCTGACTCCTGGCTTAGACATCTCCTTCTAGGAGAGCTGAGAACCTGGTAGGTGTGTGTATTTACTTCAGCTGAGCTTCCAATAAAATAGCATAACCGAATCATTTTTTTGTAATTTGTTATGCAAAGTGCTCTCACTTTACCTGTAGGTAAATGTAAGATGCTGTAAATGTAAGATGCTGTAAATGTAGATGCTGTAACCATCTTTCTGAAGGCACTGGAAGTTATGTTTAGATATGTGGTGGCTGCTCGTTGAACTGCTGAGGAGTGTGAGCTGCGGCACAGGTGAAGCTGCCCACACCTACCCAGCAGTGCGTGCTGAGTCAGTGAGCCCTAAAGACTCTGTGTCTTTCTTTGCTAAAAGAAATGGACTTTCCAAAGTAACGGGCCACTCCTATTAAAATCAGTGGAAGACCTCAGCAAAGTGGGATTTCAACCAAGTAGGGTCATGGAAAGATGAGAACACAGCTTCCAAAGGAAGGACTGTTTGACATTAAGTCTTGCAAATGTTGCTAGGGAAAAGGTTTGGAGTATCTTACTGTGGAGATGAGGTGATGAGAATGGCCTTGGAGGGAGAGGAGAAGATAAATGGAAGGTGGCAGAGAAGGAGATGCAAAACTGTACACAGAGAGGCTATAAATCCAGTCCTGAGAAGTGAAAATCAGCCTATAAATCCCCATATGAAACTGGGGAGTGTAGTGGTGTCCATGTAATCCTTATAGCCTTGGTTGCATTGTTGATGTGTTATTTTAAAAGAGAGCTTTAGCATTGCTATTCATGGTTAACATGACTTCTCTGTTTGAGATTGTGCTAGACCTTCTTTTTCACAAAAATCTTCAAGAGATGCAGTTATACCAGAGCCATTTAGAATAATATACAAAAAGGAAACCCTAAAGAAGGGGTACTATGATATTTCATGAAAATGAACGTGAGACAAGGGAATCAACCTGTTTTGAGGGATTAGTGATATAAATATCATGTCTGTAGCAAAGACTGTAGAATCTTATTTGTGTATTTGTTTATTTTCTTACATTAGGCAGGTAAAACTCCCTATTTGCCTGTTCTCGTTTAGATCCTTACCTTCTAAATTTGCCTTAAAACATAATGAGATTTTAAATAAAACAATAAATGTTTATTGCCTTTTATTTCTCTTCTAGTTTTTGAGCGCTTAGGTACAAGTAGTTGTTAAGACATTTTTATCAAAAAAAGCTAGGAAATAATCTCACTTGAGTTTAACATATGAATTCTGGAATAAGGGAAGTGACCACGTGGCTTAAAACCCATCCTTGTTTAACCATCCTTGTGTAGTATTAGGATCTCCTGAACTTGATCCTTTGCTTAAATTTTCTAACCCCAATAAATTTTGGAGGGCTGTGTTTCTTGGTTTTGATTTGTGATTTTTGTGATGGCTTGTGTTATATGTATATACTTTTCATATAGAAAGTTCATTTAAAATTTTCTCAGAGTTGTTCTGCTTTGAGGTCCCTTAGTGGTCTTTTAAAAAAACCTAACCTAGCTGCAACCCCTGGTCTCTTAATTATAGACCATTTTTGTTGGAAATGAGACTTGTTTTGGAATATTGCTCGCTCTGAGGCCGTCGCTGTGATGAGGTGGTTTGTGGACTGTCATATTGCCTTATTGCCCCATGGAGTGTGCAGTGAGGTGACTACAGTGGAAGAGTCTTCTTTGAACCCGTTTTTCCAGTGAAATCAGGAGTGATTGTCCATTATGAAGAGCCCCTTTCCAAGCTGTCACTAATGAGGCAAACGATAGGGATGTGCGGCTGGAGGAGCCTCTGCAGACACGCTGCTTGTGGAGGGCCATGCCGGGCGCGGGCAGTGCCGGGTCAGGTTCATTTATTCACTTCCAAATCCAATCTTCTCTAAGTGTCCTGACTCCTCAAGGAGGATGCTTTGGGGTTAGTAAATATTTATCACTGCCAACGCTCCTTTTTGAAACTGTCTCTTTATCTTTATTGTGTAAAGGTAATGTATTTATTCAGTTAGGGGAGAGGGATGCTGGGAACTGACTGTTCTCTTATTTCTCCCAAGACTTGTTTATAAGAGTTTGTATATCCCTAGGGATCCCTAGTCCTCCCTGGTAGCAAGAAAACTTTTGCACCTTAAAAGTTATGTCTGGAAGGGCAGCTGAACCTGGTGTAGCTACACTGCCCTCCCGGAGTTTTCAAAATAGTCCTTTAGCCTCCTGGTGCACATAATAGAATGCAACTATTAAACATGGATTATCTGTTGAAGGAGAGGCAAAGATTAACGATTGCAACTCAAATGATGAATGAGATGTGTGTGATGAGGCGCAGTCTCACAAGGGTGTAGGAAATAGGACCAGAGAAAGCAGAGATATTAAAATGAGATTAATCGAGCCACGTGTTTAACTGCAATTGTTTTATGGGGGAAGAGAGGGAGAAAATAAGTGCTTGTCCTGCACATATTAAATAGGGATATAATGACTTATTAGAATGGTCCGTCTGAAACTCCTTTTCTTATTTATTTTACCGTGAGCTTGCTTGCAACTTAGACCAAACAAAGTCTTGCTGGGAAGAGAAAAGAATCTGCATGAAGTCCTCTGTAGAGCGTTTTTGAGAATCCTTGGAAGTGGTTGCAAGAGAAATAGGATTTCTTGGTACAGGTTATTTATACAAAGGTAAATCAGTTGCCAGATGAAATTTGTGGAAAAAATTTCTTCCCAGTCAGATTTGTAATGACTTGTTGCCTTTTGGGTTACATTCCTTTATAGAACGTATATGCTCAGCTGGGTTCCAAGGATCATGTGGGTGTTTTGCTCATCAGATTTTTGTCCTTGTGGGTAATGTGGGTGACAGGGAGGTCCCACCTCTGTGGCTGCAGGAGCTGGAACTGCCTGGGGCTCTGCTCTGTTACCTCCAACCCTTCGCATCGGGGGTGGTAACACAAACTTTTAGGAATTCATTCGTGTACTGGTGTTCATGTTAACGTCCTCTGAAGATCTATGCATTCTTTCCCTCATTTCCCACTACAGAGGACCCTCTGTCCTACGGGTGATGTGTAGAGCTCCTATGGGGAGCAAGATCTTTTTTAAGGAGGAGTAACAGGAAGGTAAAACATGTTGTTATCCATACTTGTTCTATCTATAAGTAGTCTTTCTAGTAGGCCTGTTTTGAAGTGTAAAAGCTTTGTCTAAACTGGTTGAAAACTAGACTAATATAGTACATATTCCTAGTGTAGATAAAAATTCAATTGCCCTAATCCTTGGAGAAATAGATAGAGGTTCTCTGTGGTGCTGTTGGAAGGAAGTCACCATGGTCAGAACTACTTGTCCCCATCCTTCTAGAAGGCACTTGCTGCAAAAGCTGCTCACATGAATGTGCTCCAACATTCCCTTTAAATGAGTTGGTTTAAACAATTGAAACTGCTGGTCTGATTTAGCTCATTAGTTACTTGACTGAATTGGGGGAGCGTTTGCACAAGTAGTTTCTGCCAGAAGATTAGAAAAAGAGTGTCCTGTCTTCTTGAAAATACTGTGAGGCAGATGGATATTGCATCATGGAACTATAAATTAGCAAGATATTGAGGAAGATACTTATTTCACTCATGTTTTGACATTTATTTTATTTTATTTTTGACAAAAGAGAAGATGTGAATGAACAATTCCTTAAGTTTCTGTGAGCTGTGTTGCCTATGGTGGACTCAGTTCAGAGGTCGTGTGTGGTGGCTGGGATGGTTCTAAGGAAGTGCAGAAGGGTGACCTTAAAAATATATTGTCTGACCAAGTCTGTAGCTGGTGTTGGGATAACCAGCAGGTACAAATAAAAAGAATTTTTACTTTCTATAATTGTTTTGCTTCTGAGGCAAGATTATCAAGCCAATAGGACCTCAGGCCAACCATGTTCACCCTTCTCTATTAAATATGCAGTTTGCTGACTACAGATCGACTATGTCTGATTGGAGAAGGGTGTATATACTGCAGATTGATTCAGTGACTAATTACTACTTGTTCCTTTCTTGCTAATTGTTCCATGCTCATTTTCTAAATGTATTCCTAGAATCAAAGTAATTGACTTCCAGTATATATCACTCAGCTGAGTTCCTTTTTCCGTTGTGGGTAGTAGGTACGTCACAGGAGCATTGGATTAAATGGCTCCCTGCCCAACATCTCTTGGGCTCACTACAGATGTGAAATGGCATCGAAGTGCGTTCCACCCTGGTCATGCTGTAATGGCTGTTGGGATTTAAATGACACAGAGACAAGGAATTCCTTTCAGAGGTGGGGGGATATTGTGGCTCCCTCCTGCTTCGTATGCCTGTGAGGCAGCGAGTCCGAAGGGCTTTGGAAATGCGGTACCTGCCTGCACTGCTCCGTGCCCTTCCCTTACCTGGGAAGGTAACCCACTTCTAGCCAAAAAACAGTTTGATTGTTCTGTCTGCTCCAGAGGAAGAACCTTGCCTACCTTCCCATTCCCCATTCCACCCACCTACACACACACAGAGTTTTATTCTATTTATTATATAGTGAAATCAGAAGTAAAATGCTGCTGGACCACACCTGAAGGGATATATCTAAGCAGTATCTGGAATTAA
Source organism: Crypturellus soui (assembly GCA_032275445.1). Lineage (NCBI taxonomy): Eukaryota > Metazoa > Chordata > Aves > Tinamiformes > Tinamidae > Crypturellus > Crypturellus soui. Next base: position 538,283 of record JAUBNY010000146.1, on the reverse strand, counting down.
TCATTTTTTGCTATTGTATATGCGTTTTCTGTGCAACTTTAACAGCAAAATCAAGGTTGGAATATTTCAGGCATTGAGCCTACTGTGCCATGTTGGGTAATATAGACTGAAGCTTGGGAATGCTTGAGAGCCCAGAGTAAGTGAAAGCTGCCCTGATATTGAAGATAAGCCTCCAAATATGCTTAACATGTTGGCACAGTGCTGAGCAGGGTGGGATGGAGCTGCGGCGCCATGTTTGGAAACTGCCTTCTTCACTGAACCCATAGTTTTGTTCAGCTGAGGATTGAGACTTATTTTTAGGCTGCGAAAAGCAGTTCAGCTCCACTAAGGTGTGGGAGTGAGTGAGCCCTGGAATGCAGCAATGAAGGGCTGGATTTGTCCTCCTGCAAGGACCAACATCAGGGGAGGAGCAGGGCAGGAGGGAAGGAGGGTGGCAGGAAGATGGATGAGGCCAAAGGGGTTGCATTTAAAAAAATGTTGGAGAAATATTGTCATAAGTGGTTAGACCCAGTTCGTGTTACTTGCATTAGGAAACAAAACAGCCTGGAACAGTTCAGTGATTGATGACTCACTCAGGATTCATCTGGGGGTGGGAAAAAAAATCACCTTTAAATATACTGGTTAGCAGTGAGGATGCTTCGATACCCAACAATTTCACATATAAATTGAGCAGTGAAAGCTGTGCAGGGATCTGCTTTGGGATGCAACTGCCCTGGAAACATGGTCACTGCTGGCAATTTGTTCTGTGGCCAGAGATGGCTGGTCCAAATCGTCGTGTTCGTATATCCTCATTCCAGAGCTTCATGTGAAACCAGAAGGGCGCTTAGCTCTTCTGTTGGAAAGTAATGCATTGGCCATCTGCACTCTCTGCTCCTGCAGATTGAATACAGCTTTTGCCTAATGGTTTCCTCTCTGGAAGAACTTAATAAAATCTGCACCAGATGAAACAGCCACTCGCAGTTGCACAGTTTAGCACATACTGTGCTTATCTCACAAGCAATAGGATGTCTTGGGCTGTTGTAGGCTCTGGCTCAACATGCCTGCCATCCGTTATTGTTAATACAGAGCTCCTGTTGTCTACAGTGGAATTTCTCCGCTTAGAAGATGGCAGAACATGCGTAATGCTCTGAAACATCCTTAAAAACCCTTGCATGCCAACTGCAGTGTTTGGTATTAAGTGCCCAGCTCTGGAGAGTATAGAGGGCACTGGACCTTCTCCAGCAAAGCACTCAGATGTGGACTTAATTTTAGGCACATCATGCAGTATAGCTTGGCACAAATCCAAAAAATTAAGTACCTGCCCACAGAGTGATGACGCTGAGACTACTGAAGGATGTTGAAGTCAATAGGAATGTATTAGTCTGCTTAATAGTAAACATATGGATAAGTGCTGGCTTGGCCTGCAGCGGTTGTCGTCCTAAGAAGGCATTTTCCTGTTGCTCACTAAACCCTCTCTCCTTTTCCTGCAGGAGAACTGCTCACCGCCATCTACGGAGAGGTTCAGCACAGCTGGTGCTTTGAGAGCTGGAAAGACGGACTTAACTGCAGTCACTGCACCTTCGTAATCATCTGTTATAACTATTGTATTTTTCTGTGTTTTAGCACTTGACTCCATGGAAAGAAGCCTACACCACAGATCTGCGCATATTTAAGCTGAGTATATTCTCATGCCCAGTGAATAAAGACGGGGACAGAGAAATCAGAGTTCTATTGTTCATTTTCCCTCTGCTTTGATATATGGTCTTGAGACAGTTCAGCTCTTTTACGGATCAGTGTTACATAAGGCAAAAGGAGAAAAAAGAAATATACCTTTGAGTAGTATAATCCCAGTGACATATGTGTCCTTAATGGTAAACTCTAACACTCTGGTGGAAGATGATGTCAAGCACATCTGTTTTATGGGTGGGAATGAAGTGGTTTAACAAGAATTTACATTTTTGAAGCAGAGTGTTATAAAAGATTAATGGAGAAAACACAAAGTCTGCATGTCTTTTGGCAAGAAAGAGGGAGGGAAGGGACTGTATCTGCATGCAGTCAGAAGAAAATCTCTAACAACAGGTAGAGCTGTGAAATCGATATGGAAAGTACTTTGAATACAGGTCTTTGCTCCACAGATAATGATTCTAAATTAAATTTGGTATCTTAGTCTATTATTTTGTGGTGGTGGCGATCTGTGCTGCACAGGCAAGTTCTGAGCCGTGCTGTATCACACAGAGCATAGACGGAAATGGCAGTGTAAGCGAATTACAAATTAAGCAGAAAAGGCAGACCAAAGGATACAGGGGAAAGAAACCATCTGTGTTTTATAGATGAGGTTAAGATTACATGGGCTTGTTTGGAATTACAGAGAAGCCCAACTAGAACTGAACCAAGCCTAAGATTAGGATCTTAGAGGTTGTGAAATCAGGTCGTGATATATTTCCAGATCCCTTTGGAAAGCTGCACTCAAGTCTTCTGCCACAGAACTTCTGCCCGGAGTTTCACCTCCAGGGTGGATGCCTTCTAGACCTGTTTCTCCCACGTTTTCCAATAGAAGCAGAATTCAGCATAGGACTGAGATAGGAATCTGAAACTGGCTTGGCACTTTTGGCTGGTTTACACTGGCCCTCACAGGGTAGGTTTCTAGGGTATGGCCACTAACACAAATAACAGCCAAACTAATTTATTGGAGAGATGAAATAATCTGGAAGATGTAGCATATGCCTCAACAGGGATTAGTTTTCCACAGACTTTGCTTATTAGTCCCACAGTTTATTATGTTCCATATACTCTGTCTCCATTTATATCAGAAACAGACCACGGAAACAGTCAGTGGATAATGAAAGAGATCTGCACAGCAGCTACATTTTTTCACGAGGAGTTTATTAGTGTACACCTCTTCCGGAGTGAGGCTGCAACGGAGTACAACATGCATTATAAACAAACACATTTGTTGAAAAGTTGAAAAGTTAATCAGAAGCCAGTAGCCAAAGGGCCATCAATGATGAGCACTGGAAATAAATAAATAAAATCCATTTTGTTTAGTCCACTTTGGACAAGAATAAGTACTGAATAATTACAGCTACTGTCCAGAGCTAGTTGGAGCTGTGAATCATTGCCTTTCTGACCAGAAATAAGACCAGTCTGTTCTGAAGCAAGTTAGTAACAATTCTCCCCATAACTTCTATTGTAGGATGCGACCACAGCGTGGCGAGTAGCCAGGATGGTGTGTGGTTATAGCAGATGGAGAAGCAAATGAAGGATGAGGTTAAACCACAGTCAAGCCGTTTACAAGGTAATGGTTGTCCTTCCTGAATACCCTGTGCAAAAGACAAGAACAATAACACTGTACAGCTGGGGACTGTGTCTGCCAAATCTCTCATCTCTGTCCCCTGGTGCTGCAAAAGGCAGAAAAATCAGGTGTTCGTCTACGAAGCATGAGTGCACTGGTTCTGGTTTACCTAATGAGGGCTTTTCCTCTCCTCGTCAAAGAGGTTCTTCATGCTCACAAACAGGAGTTGATTTACCCTGCTGGGTAGGGGAAGGGGCAGTCGAGGGCTTGTTGGAGCTGGGAGCTGGGGGCATTTTTTGTATTTTATTGCTTTTGAAGATAAATGTTTTTCTGCTTTTCCAGCCTGTTGTGTCTGCTTTGAAATGCACAGTATTATCTCGGAGCTTGAGAAAAATCCGTCAAGGAAGTGAGGGAAAGGAATTCGTGAAGGATTCTTTTCTCATTTCAGATTTGGTCAATTTATTGTGCTGTTACACTGGATCCAGACAGAAGTTTACCAATGCACACATTTTTGTGCTAAACTGGAAATCTCCTCTTCTTCCTTCCCTGCTTCCCTTAATTTTACCATATTCAACAAACTTTCCTCAGCCAGCCAAAGTCTCTAATAGGAGAGGACATCCTGGATGCTTCCTGTGACAGATTTTTGCCTTTGGGGTGTATAACATTAACCTTCCGCTGCCATTCAGATGAGTTAGCACATGGTCCTGCCTTAATTGGGCCAGATGTTTCAAAGTAGCAGCAGAGATTCTGCCTAAACAGTGTGATTTAGATGGCAGAGCAGTCCCAGCCCCTGCGCTGCCAAGTCCATTAAGGAGATGCTGCTCTTCCATCATGTCTTGCAATAGTCTCAGCCGAGTAGAAGAATGACCACTGCTTGGAAAGATAAATGTTTGTGGGCTTGGAGCGCAAGGAGAAAGGCTGGGAGGAGTTTATACATATGGCTTGTTTATATGAAGCTGAAGCATGCCTCGATCTATGAGATTTGGTGGGAAGAGCCTCAGTTTGGATAGCTGCTGTACATCCAGTTCAGGCTTTTATCCACTGAAAAACTGTTTGTTTTATGTGTGCTTGTTTCGTTTTTCTCTTTTTGCCTTACCAGGATGTAGATTTTTTTCGTGTAAATGGTGGATTTGCAGAATTGCTCCCAGGTAAGTGACAAGGAAGGTGCAGCACATAGCTACCCCCTCAGAACTTCTTTTAGATATTTTGCCATGAGATTTCTTCACATCCTTTTGCTTTTTTTTTTTCTTTTGGTGCTATTATAATATGAATTTAAGAAGTAATGGACTAAGCCAAGCTACAATGCTGTCTTAGCCCTAGCTGACTTGGAGGAAAGAGAATAGAGCTTTCCCTGAGGTATCTCATGAAAATTTCTACTTCCCTATTTTTTTTCCTATTACCAAATTGCTGCTAGGCCATAATAAAGCAACTGCATTATCTATTTTACCTAAAGAGGGTAATCCAAGATAGGATTCCACCAGAGTATGACCTACAGCAACTCTGCTCTATGTTCTCTGGTGCTGGAGAAAAAGAAATGCCCCTGCGGAAGCACGGGTTGGGAATGGCAGCGGGAGACATCTATGCAGTGCATGCCTTGCATAAAGTCAGAAAGTTACATTTCTAGGATTGTATGGCATATTGCTACATCCTATCTTTCCAAAGCAATTAGCTGCATGTGTTAATTAGTGGAGGGAACGTGAGAACGGCTTCAGGCCCTCCATCGTGCTGCAGCTATGTGTCAGTGATACCATCGGCTCATCTCTCATCCCAGCTTCGTGCTTGCCCAACTGATGGAAAAGTGCTCGTGATTCAGGGCCACTTATTATTGGTAATTTTATCATATTATTTTCACAGTTTCTCATTCAAAATTTGCAGCACCACGGCAGTCTTTGAGTTGTGCTGAGTTCATTGCAATAAAAGCAGCAATTATAACATTAGCTCAGCAGAGGCACACGTTTGGTGATTCGTACGGCTTTTCTAGGTTGTATCGCACGTGCTGGTGGATGGTCATTCTGCTTCCCCTGAATTTGCCACTTACTGGCTTTCATTTCCAGTTATTGTAGATCACACAGCTGGCTGGTAAGAGGGCAACCCCAGCGCTGTGTGACTGGGGAGGAGGCAGAATAATCCTTGGTCATCACTAACCAGGTATTTGGAAAAGCCCAGCCGATAGAGCTCTGTGGACCTGCCACAAGCTAAGACCTCTCTAACAAATGCTGTTAAACTGCTGTGCTCTAGCAACTGCCGTTTCATTTGTGATTTCACTGTGCTAGACTCGGCTTATAACTGTTGCCTGTCTGATACAATATTAGAAACAAAACTGCTTAGAAATCTAAATCCTGGAAATGGCCTGTCTTCCTTTAGAAATTGAAAGGATTTCAGAGTGATCAGTACATATTTATTGCCTTAACTTTTTGAATCACATCTTCATGACAGTAAAGTAATGCAGTGCAAGAAAAATCATAACTGGCCAAGTATGCTGTTATTTTGTATTTCTTTAAAATTTATATAAACCTCCCCTACTACCAAGCTTCTAAGTAGGGTTTCATCCCGAATTTCTCCTGAGATATAAATCATTGCTTTAAATGAGAAAATTGATCTCCATTTACTTCATGTTGATGTTTTGTTGCTGCTACTCAGCCCAAAGCAAGGTATTTTCTTTCTTGGGTACCAAACTTAATACTTTTTTTTTTAAATTTAGGTTTTAATAAGAGTAAGTACAGTATTCATGAGTGAGGACTCTCTAAAATTAAAAACAAAAAACAGTTAATGTTTTAGTCTTCTAAAACTAGTAGTAAAGTAGTAAAAAGCACTAGTAGTGCTTGGCTCCTAACCTAAGGTGCCAAGGCAATTCGGAGCCTGGGTGTATGTGGAGCTTTCTTGCTCTTTTATCTGTTTGGGGGTAATTTGTGAATACAAAGTGCACGAGTCTTTCATGAACAGGAACCCTTCGTCTCTGAAGACTGTGTCCTTTTTGAATAGTCCATTTTGATGCCCTGAATGTTCCTCCTGATAGACTCTGATATTGTCAGAAAAATAACATTTTCAGGTCTATTTTTGTGTAGTAAATCCAGCTTTATGCATTCAGATCCTTAATTCAGTATGGAATTAAGACATCCAGGAGTGCTTGCTTAGCACTGTAGATGCTCAGCTGCAAAGACCCTTTACCCGCCTATTGTTACTGACTACTGAGGTACTCAATTTTCAGTTGTGTGGTCCCAACTCAAGTTGCTTTAGAAAGTCCCACAAAAATCTTTCAGTGATGTCTGTGATTTACAGCATAAGAATGTAGGGGGCAGAAAGTCTATTTTCAGCTATTTAGAAGATTTGGGCACTTTTTTATGCTTACATAAGTCTGAAATTCTCTCTTTTAAAGCATCAAGCTCAGCATGAGACAATTACAAGAACTCCATGCTTTGCTGTGCTTGAAACGGTTGGTTTTGAAAGAGCCAAGCTTGAAAACTTGTGAGGAGCCTGGCAATATGTTTGTTTCTTTAGCATTGGAGAGATGAACCAAGCATGGAGATGCTGTGAACTTTTCCAAAAGTGATGATGAGGAACCAAGTCTTTTTCTTTATGGAATTTATTGACCATTATAAGTTATAAATTTTGTAAGTAATTATAGGTAAGTTATGCAAAGTCATCTACTCTGTGTGCTTGCAGTAATCAGACTGTTGGCAGAAAATTTAATCTTTTAAAGTAAATGATTATAAGATAGCTTGTCCCCACACACTAACTGAATGATACACAGATTCTGTATCACTTGTTCTGGGACATCCTTCAGGATTCATTATGGGCAGCATTTTCAGTTCTATATATATGTATGTATATACAGATATAATGACTCTGTCTCCTGTCACAGAAATTGCCAGGTATGTTTTAGAAGTTAAACTAATCCATTATTTTTTCTCTCCCAAAGTTTTGCTAAAATACCCTCTATGCACTCTAGTATTTTTTTGTTCAATCATTGAGCAGAATCCAATCTGTTAAAGACAGTGAAGATAATTGTGCTCACAGCCTACCCCAATCTACTGTTTCCTTTGCTGCGATATCCTGATGTTGACTTCTGCTTTGAAATGAGTACACGAGCTAATTTCACGTGGAAACATGAGGAATAATGTGTGGAAAGCCCTACTGAGAGAGCCTGGAAATTGTGACCCGGCTGAGAGGATTGAGGCATCATTACTGCAATAATAGAGCTGGGCATCCCCGTCCTGTCATCACCGCTTCCCGGCCCCAGCTGCCGACGTGATCCGTAGGAATTAAACTGGGATATCACAGCTCAACTAGCAGCGTGGGCACGCAGTGAGCAATTGCCTATCTAGGCAAATCTGACTGCAAGGGAAGACGGATGATGCCCAGTAAAATGGGAAACTCAGCAATTTCAAGGCTAGCCCAGTCAGAATGGCTAAACAGCAGAAAACCCTAAGGCAAAGCAAAAACTTAAAAGACGAACAACAAAGATGCTGAGAGGAGAAGTCAGGAGAAGTATGGCTGTTCTTTTGATGAGTCATCACCAGGATTTAATACTGTAGATGATTATTTTTAATGCATACTGTACTTGGTGTGGATGGAAGCCAACAGGGAAGGAAATATCGTGTGAGAAATTCCAAAGCAAGTTTTCAAGGTAATTGGAAGCTTCATAGCAAACCAAGTCCCCCAGGTGTAGCACGCAGTGTAACTAGCTCAAAAGCTGAAACTTCTTGAGTGCAAAATGTAACTACTGTAAAATCTACTGCATTCCCTACTATAGATTTCAGATATGTCCTACATAATACTGCAGACATATCGCCTCTGTTTGCAATAAATGCAGTTATCTTCTACCATTAGCGATTATCTAATTAGCATTTTGCAATTATTTGTGCAGCAGTTGTGCTAAAATGGTGAAATGTTATTTAATTTACATGGAAATTGCATCGCTATCTTTGCGTGCCACCATTCTAGCACTGTAACAAATCATGAGGAAATGCTATAAAGCAAATGACAGTAGTTTTTTATTGTTGGAGGCTGTGTTTAGGCCTGCAAAAATAAATATATTAGCCTGTCTTACAGGTGACAATATATTGTCATGCATATAGCATAAAAATTTTACTGCATGAGATTCAGTGGCTATTAAAGAGAAATGACATTTCTTTTTTCACATGATCCTCCATTTGAATGTAGTTTATTAAATGAAACAATGGTCTTACTGTTCTACAATTCAGCTCCAGAGATTTATCAAGTATAACACTGAAAAAAAAAAGTTTATTTCAACGGTATCCTAAAAGGAGAAAATGACTCTCCTTTATGCCTCTGCTTCCTCTAAAAGAATGCATTCAGGGCCAAAAATGTACCCAAGTAGGACATTTAGAATTTCTAGTTTAATCTGCTGCATCTGAAGTCCTTGAAGACTTTTCAAGGAGATTCTTAATCAAATCAGTGTGCTTGGCATTGGTATGAGTTTTTTGTTTTTTCCTCTACATTTATAGGGATTGAAAATGAGCCTGAACCTTAGCTGAATCTTCAGGAAAACCTTCAGGAAAAACTCCTTTCTTGTTGAAAGATTCTGACCAGCATTTTACCCCTTCCTTGAAGTTGTTTGCTGGGGTAGTATTCATTCAAATTTCATTCTTAACACACATCTCAGGTAGAACTCCTAAGTAACTTGCTATAAAAGTTCTCTGAGAAAAAGGGACCAAAAGGTTTGTCTCAGTGTTTGTCAACCCAAATTAAAAAAAAATCAAAATGGAGACGACAACTTTTAAAATTCGGTATTATTTCTGAAGGCATTTTATTTCTCAGAATTTAAAGAAATAGACTAAATCTGTATTTTTTTGTCCAATATCTATGCTGTTTGTTTTGCCAATACTTTAAACTTATTTTATCAATTACTGAAATTCTATGTTGCTCATTAGAATGGATAGTGTAACTGAAACGTAGTTAGAAGATCCTGATGCTCTGTTGTTTTACAGACAGAATAAAAAAGGGGCATATGTGTTCTCGAAGCGCAAATGCCTTGAGTTAAATGTATTAATTTCCTGTAGTCAGATTAGCTAAGGAGTAATTGAATTTCAAGTATAAGTTGAAACATAATTAGAAAAACTTCCTGAAAGGCTATTCATACAGGTAATAGAAAATTAATGCATTTTCTAAAATGATCTTTTTTCCCATGTTCTGTTGACTGTGGACATACACAATATACATTAAAAATTAACTTATTTCCCGGCACAGGATCCCGAGTGTTAGTTATCTAACAACTGTTAGTTTGAGTAAACTGCCAACAGATCCTTTGGTGTGTTCAAAATGAAGTTTTCCTTCCTTTTCTTAGAGGTATCTATGAATTTAGTATACTGCTTTACGGAGAAGCATCACTGTACTACATGTTACTACCAGTGAGAATAATATTCAACGGGGATCTTGATTCAGCCCCGAAACTCCTCAGATTAGCCGGCAGAGGTTCAGTGTTTATAGGGTTTGTTTTTCCTGATTGCTGCTGATTGCTCGAAATGAGTCCTCATCCTCTGTAAAGGAGTTTTCATTTGTTCTTTGCTTTTTCGCACTGCACAACAGAGGTGACCTGTCTTTCATGTGTGTTAAAGTCAACCAAAAATGACTATAGTGACTACAAGGAATATTAATGATACTGGACTCACGAATAAATACATCCCTATATTTTAAGCAGTGGCAATTCCAGAAATAGATACAAAAGGTCCATTTTTAACATTAATTTTTATTCATCCTATTTGATCTTCTCTGCTTTTCACTTTTCCCCTGATACTTGTCCCTGACTCTTCCTTTATCCTCTGATCCCCTTCATGCTTCCACCTTGACCCCAGACTTCCTATTGATTCATTGCCCTTCTGTGTGTTTAGGTTCCGTTTTCTGTCTTGCTCAAAGGACCTTAGTTTTAAACTAGAAAGGAGGGAGGAGAATGGGGAGAGATTTCCTCTCAGTTGTTCAAACTTACCTGTAGGAGATCTGAGGAGTTCAAATGAGCCTTTTTTACTATTCTTTGCAGCCGGTTTTCTTCTGATCTGACAGAATTGATCTCTCTTCCCTCCTTTTTTTTCCCCCTTCTATGTATGTCTATCAAATGGAGGGAGAACCTGTTTTACTCCCTGTGTATTGGGCCTGTGCTATCCCAAAATCTCCTTCCTTTGGGATTTGAGGAGTGCAGCATTTTGGCACTGTGTCTGGTTTAACTGCAACCAACCAAGAGCAAGAATTCATGTACCTGAGACCCTCTACCTTGTGTCACACAACCATTCCCAAAGGAGGAGCAGGAATAATCTCTGTGCCCTTCTTTTCCTTGTGAAATCCCTGTTATTCCTCCCTCCATCCTGATGGCACATTTATCATTGCTCTTTCTGGAGCACAGCCCTTGCCTTCTGTAGGGCACTTTGTAGCCGGAGGGAGGAGATAGCAGCAGCAGAACAAATTTGGGATTTAGTTTGGATTTAGTTCAAGAGAAAGGGGAAGAATTATGATTAAAGTGCATCCGTGTATATAAATGTATATATGTATATGGAAAGAAAAGGAAATTAAACTTTGAGGGTAAAGCAGCCACCAATAAACTTAAATGTAGCCCCTCGCAGGTTCCTAAACTTCAGAAATTTGGCCATCGCAAGTGCTAAGGACATGCAATAAAGTAAGCCTCAATTTGACAAGAGAGCCCTTGTGATTCAATAAGTAAACAAGTAATCAGGTAAGTCTTTGTATTGTCGCAGTATTTGTTAGAAACGCATTACTGGAGAGAATGGGAAAAAAGTTATTTTTTCATTTGCTTCATTTTCCCTTTAGCAAAAGTGCAAGCTAATTATCTGTGAGGATTCACTTTTCCTTAGGTTTTTCTTATGTGCCATTTGAGCTAAACTCTGATTTCAAACAAGTATAATAATCTAAAAGAAAAAGCAGAGATTAATCAGCTAATACTGAAACTCAATTACACAAAAGCAGTGAAGCAGAAAAAAACCTTTCATTTGCAATTCGTAAAATATTAATTAAAATAATTACAAATAGAGTAGTTTCCTACTTTTCTTGGATATGAACAGCAAGAAGAATTTTTCCTTGGAGAATATCTTCAGGGGCCTGGTTGTTTTGTCTTGTTTTCATTTGGACAGGAGTTTTAGCGCTGGTGCGTGTGGAGATAAAAGCTGTGTGTGATGAGGACCTAGCTCTCCCATGGATCGGGGCTGACACAGCCGTGGGCAGTGGCCCTGGGGTGGGATTTTTCTCTGTTTTCCTCTTCACGTTGTTGGCTCTTGATTCTCTTCCAGTCTTGAGAGAAATAGAGGGGCAGTGATTGCCTGTGGATCAGAAAGAGGAGCTGATCCCATGCTGGATTGCTACAGCGATACTGGAAAACAGGGACAGAAAAAAGAAGGGGGATGTCTGCAGAATGTATGTCTCTATCCTCAGGGGTATTTCTCTTCAGCACATTTAAGGGTTACTGTGGAGAGATTAACACAGGCTTCTAAGTTCATAATGTCAGAGAATAAAATTCTGAACTCTGCTTGAGGAGGAAATGTGTTTTGATGCCTTGTCCTCTAATATGTTTGTGTAAATTGGTGTTTTCTTTCTTGGTAATTGTATAATTTAGGTTTGTTTTTGTTACTTCAGGTGGAGGAGAGCAAACTAAAAACTCAAAATATCACACTAGAAGAGCAAAGGTTGAACAAAACGATAAATAAAATGTCAATGGCTATAGACTAGAAAAGAAGGAAATGGCAAAGACTACCCTAAACGGAAAGAACAAAGGGTTGTATGATAAAGATGCATGAGTTGATATAGAAGCTTTTTTAACATATGTCCATGTTTTGAAAAATATTTATTCATTTTTTCTTTCAAGGAAACTACGTGGCATCACTTTAAAATGGGTCTGTAAACATGTCTTACCATTGAATCTTTCTAGCAGAGTGAGGGAATGAGAGGAGAGTTATTTCATATATTTTCTTTTAAATATTTTCAGTATTTTTGAAAAAGGAATAACTAGAAATCTTCCTATTCTGATTTTGCAGGCTTCCAGACACAGTTTGAAAGCAAATATAGTCTAAAGGCAGATTCTAATGCAAAAGCACATGGATATTAAAACCACCAGCAGACAGCTTTGTGTAAAGATTGTTTGATTTATGTGTCTACAAATTGTGGCTAAGTTCACATGGTCAAAAACATTAACCAGGTTACTTTTTATTCCATGTTGAGGTGTTTGTCCATTCTACATTCTTCAGACTCTCTAGGACTATTTTGATGCACTTACCTGCTATTCCCATAAAACTGGGCTAAGTGGCTTAATTTTGCAGGTAATGATATGTGTCATTCAACCTTCAACTTTAGGAGAATGGTATTGTACTGCTCCATCATTAAGAAGGATATTTCTTTGTAGATGGACCCATGTATTACGACCCTATCAGTGCATTTGTTATAAAACCGGAAGCCTAACCATTAATTACTCTTCTCTATATTTAAGTAACACTTCAATATTTCATGTAATTTATTATTAAAAAAAAGGTTTAATTTCCCTGAAAAAAGCACTAAGATAATTGGAACCTAGGAGGTTGTTGGTGTAAGTAGAGAAACTATTATCTGAAAAGATAAAGCTTCTATTTTCAAACTCCAAAATATCTTTATTTTTTCTACTTGCATTGTAGCTTTGTACTGCACTGACAGAACAGGCTACCCAGCAGTTGTATCTAACTAGAGACATAACACAGCTGGTAGAGCTAGCTTTTTTCTGCCTTTTTGCAACTATGAGATAGCCTCCAACGGCAAATTGCTCCAAAATAAAGTTGCAAAGCATGCATCTATTTTTCTGCGATGCCCACTACCAAAATTCTAAACTTCTACAGTTGCCTTTGTTTCTAGCAAGACTTAATGAATTTCTTGCTCTTCTTACTAAGCGAGGCTAGCAGGGAACTGTTCTAAATCCAACAAAAATGTTACTAGTTTTCTGTGTGATGAGCCAGCCTCACAATTACTTGCCATAGAATGCTGTGGGGGAGCAAAAAAAAATCTTCCCAGGCTCATGGGGAGGGCGCAGGAGCGTTTGGCCTGGAATTCCTTCATGGCTGCTAAATGCGTGGGGACAGCTCCAGGTCAGGCAGCTGCTGTGGTGCAAGCAGAGCTGGGAAGACTTGGAGGAAGCAGCATGTAGGTTTTAGTCGTCTAGTGGGCCTCTTCCTCATCCACTTTGGTATTGCCGGAGACAGCAGAGTGAATTAAATTACAAGGATCTCTGGTTTTACTTGGTATGAGCATTCCTATGTTTAAATTATGTTTAGTTCTACTGAAACAAGCATTTGTCTTATCAAAGTTACCTGGAACTTTGGAAGGAAAACTCTGTCATCTTGGCACCTGCTGAAAGGCAGGAGATTGGTTGTGAAATAACTCGCTTACAAGGGTGGGATATTCTGCCGAAGAGGTTGTATAGTGTGGCTAAAAGAGAAAGTAGGGCAGGTATTTTAAAGTAGAAGTTGTTCATAGGGTTAGTAGTGCTGGAGCAGTGGTATCTGGACAGAGAGACTAACCTGACATCAGAACAGAGCTCAGATGTTGTATATGACTCTCCCAGTCAGACCACATTTCTCTTAATTTCTTTTAGTGTAAAAAAAATGCTACAAGGCAGTAAGTCTGTTCTTATTGCAAAGTGACTGAAATCTTTTTCTAAAGACCATCTGTCTAGCACATATAAGACCCTAAATGGTATTAAAGGCTTACCTGCCTCAGAAAGATTACTTCATTGTATGTTAGGAAATGGAAAACTGGAATTGCTCTGTCTTGTTGTCC
>JAUBNY010000146.1:473243-515854 GCA_032275445.1 Crypturellus soui | reverse complement strand
TCTTTTTCTTTTTCTTTTTCTTTTTCTTTTTCTTTTTCTTTTTCTTTTTCTTTTTCTTTTTCTTTTTCTTTTTCTTCCCCATTCTCTTTTTCTTTTTCATCTCTTTTTTTTCCAGTATCTCCATCCAAGAGAAGAACAAAATTCAAAATTAGTGGAAAGTTCTTTGTCTGGCGAGGCAAAGGGAAGCTCGTCATGCTCAGCTCATTAGGGGTTCATCCTGGGATACGTAACGTGAGTGACTGCTCAGCTTTGGACTCATTCTGTCACACTGATTATGTAGAGAACTGTGGGATGAGATGTCAGGAGACAGGGCTGCTCTGCCTTTTTGTAAGGGTTAATGGGAGTAAAACTTGTATAATAAATTAGATATTATACCCCAAATAATTGCAAGATGAGATACTGTGACTTTACAATAACTTTTATAAATAGAAATCTCTTGTGTTCATTCAGTACTTAATGATTTTGTGTTTATATTTTATTAAATATACTACTTAATATGTGCATTATAAGGAAATTGCAGTAAGGAATAACAGCTGAACACATCACCCGCAAAGCAAAGGTTCAAGGGCACATGGCCCTTGAAAACTTGTCCTATTCTTTCCTGGAAATCTGACATCTTCTTCATCTAGGTGGAGCACAGTGGGGTGCTGGTTCTGGAAATCCACTGTGGAAAAACAACCTTCTACGCAGGCTTCTTGGGAGCTTTCAGTATGTGCAGAGCAAGAAATAAGGGTTATTGCCCAAATTACATGATAGAAGCACAAACATAATCAAAAGTGATTCAACGATATATTTCTAGTAAAGGGGGAATTTGGGATGCCTGGAATTGTTTCAAACAGAGCACATCCCTGTTTATTGTTTCCATCGCCTCCATCTGCTCATGTGCTTGTTCTGAGCAAGCTCCTTAGGCAAGACATTTTCTGTCTGCCAAGCGACAACCTCATAAACACAGATTAAATGTCATTAACCTCTTTGTCTTTAATTGCAACATATATACACTGTGCCACTTAAAGCTCCCTAATAAGCTATTGATATTCTCTTCAGTACTGTCATACTATAAAGAGGAAATCAGAGCCCTCGGGCAAGATTTAGATACCAGTTCCAGAGAGACAAATGTATGGGGGAGCAGGTTGAAAATTCTACTGTACCTCTAGGTAAAAAAGAGCACTTGTGAAACGTCTGTTAACACAAAAAATAATATACAGCTCCTGAATTGCTTGATGCTTGTCTGAAGCACAGGGATTTTTTAATGTTCCAAGTTTATTTTTTGTTTTAAATTCAGCACAAATATCAGCTACCTAGGTAATTTTACTGTTTAAATATATTACAAAGAAAACAGAATGGAACTTGAAGCATGTTTTAAATTGCAAGTTCAATCCTAACTATGACTGTAAGCCATTGAAAATACAGAAATGTTACTGAAAAGTTGGAAGAAGGCTGTAAACTGTGAAGGACTTCACTGAGAGATCAATGGGACAAGTTTGTGTTGGGTAACAGAAGCCCAAAGGCAGAAGCTGATATATTATAAAAGACAGTGTTTATGGCTCATTAGATAAAGTCACGATTAAACCCAGCATTTAAACACATGACGCTGATGAGGGGAGGAGGAGAAAGGCGTACAATTAATCAGGTTATATAGGAGAAAGCAGATTTAATTAAATTCAGATTTCAAGTATAATATGTAAAGTTCTGGCAGAGGGAGCACTGGGTTCTTCCTGCTCTGTTTCTGCGGCAGTTTGGCCTGCGGAAATCACAGGGCGCATCAGTCTTCTTAGTGCAGTTCACCAGAGTAATGGTAGAGCTGCCAGGAAATTGGTGTATCTGTTGTTTTTACAGCATTTATATAACCTAGTCCTTTTTGGTAGCCCAGAAGGGCTTGTACTGGCCCATCTAGCACTCGAGCACCGATGGCTCCTTGGAGCTTTGCGCCTTTGCCTTGGATGTTTAGTGTCTGTTCGGGGGAAGCGAGGGCAAATATATCACTAAATACAGGGAATCCAGGGGAAAAACTTCCTTTCTAGTTGCAGCAGTTCATACTCAGCATTTATTAATGCTGTAGCCTCTTTCTTTTTCACGACTGTCATGTTTGCGCTCGTTGCTGAGGTTATTTTTGAACATTAATTGGCAGTTAGAATAACCTTGTCCAATGCTCTCTTGCTGCTCCTTTTCCCTTGGTTGCTTTTCTCTCTTCTCATTTTCAGTGCTTCTAATAAATATTTTAAATTCAGTTGTTGCTTTTTATTGCACTTTGGTCACAGAAGATGAAGAACTTGGCTTAATCTGCACTCCGGAAGGTAGATAAGCAGGAAAAAAAAGGGAGCAGAGGATTCCTGGGTCAGTGGCCTTGGGAATAATGTCACAAATACGATGTTCCAAGCTGCTGCTGTAACTTTGTAAGTCAAGCTGCAATTGTGAATTCTGATTTCTTTGGCACTGTGTACTTTTGCAGCGAAAAAAAGCCATAGATCAGAGCTATGAGAGCAGGGAAGGAGGGAGTTATGATGTAGAACGTAAGTTGCATTCATTCACTTTTCAACATGCTTTTTGCGGGGGCGTCTGTTTAATGTTTTTAAGTCGTGCCAGACCTTTTGGTGTTTGGTTTATCATTAAATACTGTTTCTTTGGGTGCATTTAGCACGAAGTGCAGGTATTTTTACACAGCATTGATACTTTCATATTCTTGGTGCTGTTGATACGTGCTGGTCTCTGCTGGGAATCCTGTATTCCCCTACCCTGCTAGCACAGCCATAAGAGCGTCTAATTCCTTCCGATACGGAGGTGCCATTCCATTTAGACCTCCAATTTTCCAGTAGTTCTGGGAGTCACCTCTTATCATTTTATTAGATTAATATGAACGAATAAGAGCAAAAGCCAGAGGAGTAACCTGGGAGGAAGGATTCCTGGTGCCAAAGTGCAAGTCATATTTTGGGCATCACCTGATACCTGCCATTTCCAAGCAGAGTAAATACTGTATTTCTGTATATATATTAATACTGTATTTCTTGTGAGTCAGCAGCCAGCTCTGCGTGGTGGTGGATTGTGTGGACGGAGTTTTCTTTTATATTTTGATTAGATAAGCTAAGGCTCTCCATGGGTGTGAGGCAAAAGCCTTGGTATTGCCTTGAATGGCTGCAGAATGTGGCAAAAAAGAACTTGTGCTGTGAAATAGGGGGGAAACGCTCACTATCAAGAAAATCTCAAGTGCAGGCAATTCAAATGAGACCACGAGTATGCTCTAATGGGAGGCTCAATATGATGCAATTATTTGAAAATAAACTCAATACACTATGACACAAATGATGACTCGGTGCCATAGCCGTGACTGGGAAATTATTAGACTGTTTGCAATTGTGAGCAAAGGCTGTGGCTGTGGTGATAAAAAATAGGTTAAATGTAAGAAGGAAATATCATGAACTGTAAAAACAATTCTATTGCACAGGAAACATTTAAAAAATAATTGCTGCACTTCAGCATGATTAATGAAGCCACAACTTTCTGTAGAATAACAAATGAGGCTGGAATAACAGGAATTTATTAGATGTATCATAGTTTGAGACATGGAACATTTTCATAAGCCTAGTTACATTAATTATACTTTTACATGTCCTCCATATAGATTCTCTTAACCCAACTTAATTCTCTTAACTCAACATGAAAGAAATATTGAAAAAAAAATGAAAAATTTTGTGGTGGAAAAAAAGATGCTTGCCTGCTTTAAGAGAATTTGACATTGTTTTCTCTTTTACCATTTCAGACAATTTTGATTAAATGCAATTTTGAAAATAATCTCTAAAACACATTTGGTTTCATAGCTACTCTACTTGGTGACATCTCAACACTGTAAGGAATAGCAGTGAAAGTCATAAGCATAAAAAGTCCTGCAGGAGACTTGGAATGACACATATTATACTTGTTGAAAGCACTTGTTAAGGGTGAGTTTGTGATTAATCTAGGATCGATGCAGAATCTTCTTCCCTGTGTGCCCCATTCTTCTGGTCTTTGTTAATTTGCTGAAATTATGGTGTTAGAATTAGTTCAGACTTGGATCTTGTTCTCCCCACCAAGACAGCACAGCTTGCTTTGATAGACAGTTTTATGCTGTTTCATTTAATATTGAATTTTTAATGTTTGATTTTAGTTAGGTTCAATTCCAGTTCTGAGTTGGAGCAAGGGTGTCATGAATCCAGATGCCCTGGAATTTGGACATAATGCCCTGCTCTGTCCTGCCCTGCCCTGCCCTGCCCTGAGTGCAGAATGCAGAATAATTTGGTATTGTAATTAAAGAAAAAAGAGATTTTACAGGCAGCCTGAAGTGTTACTAAAGATTTTTAACCCCAGACAAAGGAGAAAGGAAAGAGGACAAGCTATCAAAAACCGAAGTTCACAGGGCAGGGTGGTATCTTGTAGGTGGAAAAGCAGACTGTAGGTGGAAAAATAGGACAATCTGCTAGTCTTTGTGCTGAATTCCTGAAGGATCAGGCCAAGAAGGACAGAGGGATTTGGCCACCAGTGGCTTGAGAAGATCCTGTGTCCTATATGGCATTCTCCTCTCATGTTTAAAATACAGGGCTCCCTGTTACAGACACAGGGTGAATACTTTGTATTTAAAGTCTATGCTATCTAAATAAATAGAATACTACAGCAAGTTGCTCACTTGTAACTCTGTATGCAGGTGTTTCAGGGGAAGCATATCATTTGGGCTGGTGACAATGCTCTTCCCTAATGAAAATAGTGATTTCTATTTTATCTTTAGTCTTCTTACGATTTTTTTTCCTCTCTGAAGACTTCAGGAGAAAGAGGTACTCTTCAAACAGTCCTGAGGTAACTGTATAAATATGGTATCCAACCAACAACACCTTAGCCTTGCTCTCCTGATTGAAATTCTCCTTTTTCACCTTTGTTCAAAATGCTCATGGATAGCTTGATTTAATGCCTATGGGAATCGTGTCATTGAGAACTGGATCAGGTCCTGACAGAAGTGCAAGCTTCAATTAGAAGAATATTTTTAGCAGACTGCGGTCGTTTCAGCTTGTAGACCTTGAGTTTGTGCCGTGTTCTTAGAGATCTTTCCTGACGTGAACCAATGAGAAATAATCAGCAACAGCCTCCTGGCTGCGCATAACTAAGGAAGGCTCCTCATCCACTTAGGGAACGAGGCAAGCAGTTACAATTCCTAAATTACACCAAGAAAGGTGTAATTGAGCTTATTTCAAAAAATAGAAATTTCATCTCTTGTATTTCTGTAGCCTACTGGATGTACCTGCTTACTCTTGAAACATTGTTTTCAGGCTGTTTTTTTTTTTTTTTCCAAATAGCAAATAGCCAAAACTTTTGGAAAGACCTTAGGCTGATGACAGTCTTACCGGCATAAAAGCTCTGCCGATTATAATTTGGAATAGTTCACTTGACCTGCTCAGCCCAACTGAGTTTTGAAGCCTTCTCTAACTTACTCTCTTGTTTTGAATATTGTAGTCAGGCAAACTGTGAAGTTAACTGCTTTTTGCAGTCTTCACTTCCCAACCACTAGAAAAATACTCTTGTAATAGGCCTCAACAGACTATTACATGTAGTTTTTAGATGTTGTTTATTCGCTTGTTCAGAAATGGTTAAGATAGATAATGATGAGTTTTTTAATGTAAATCTCATTCTGTTCTACAGTTCTCTGATCTATTAAGGTAGCAATGGTAGCTACGTTGTCCAAAATCCTTAAGTACATATAATACCATCTTTCTTCATTCTTTTTAATCCAAGCATTAATCTAAAGTGTGCTGAAAATATTTAGCTAGTTGAATAAAAGCCTTGCAGTTATTAAGCTCTAATCATCTCTTAAGTGCCATGAATTGTAAAACAACAAGTTATAGCTAACACGATTAAGAATGATGCCAAGAGCAAAGTTGTGCTAATAGTACTGTTTGAATTATTGCATCTTCATTCAAACTCTGGAATAACTTCTGTGTGTTTTCTATTGTATATTGCCTGAAAGTATTTTGATATTTCTGGTCTTAATTCACCCACAAATCGCAAAATAATAGTTTTGAGAGCAGAAATCATCATTAGCACCATTAACACCAAGCTGTGTTTCCTGAAGTTTTGCAGGCTAGGACCCACTTTAGGAAAATGGAACTAACTGCTCTTATGAAACCTTTGGCTCTGTCAAAGGCTGCCCTTATTCACATGCCTGTTTTCTGTGTAATTGGTCCTCCTGCCTTTTGCTTTCCCCAGCTGCTTTGATATTTCACATGAAGCTCTGCTGCAGGTGCTTAAATACCCGGGAAGCATTCAGAGCAGCTTAGAAAGGCCAACAATGGTTGGAAAAAGGCTCACTGATTGCACTTCTAGCATGTTTTGGTGTGACTAATTGTGCTAGCTCCAGCTTTTAGGATTACTTTGTGCCAGAACCATATGTGGCAAGTAGAAGATGGGAGGAAGATTCCCATTACCTGTTTCCTTTCTGAAGGGCTGGATGGGATAAGAGGACAGCCACAACTCTCCAAAACAAAAAAAGAGAAAAAAAAAAAAAAGGAAAAGGAGAGTAGAAGTGTGCTTGGGTATTAGGAGAAGAGATGAAGTTTGAGAAGCTGGAATCCTTTTCCCAGTTTTGCTGCTGTCCCACTCGATGACCTTGGCTGAGTCCTTTCAGCTCACTGTGCCTCAGTTTCCTTAAATGTAAAATCACACTGACTGTCCAAATGCTTGGAAGTCTGGTGAAAAATGCGCATGTGTTATGTGTGATCTTGCATCTCCAAGGACAGCAGAGCAACTCGTCTGGCTTCATACTGCTTTGTTGAGGACATGATACCCTTAAGCACTGGGGTTTGTCTTGTGGTGCTGTGCCTTTGCTAGAAAGGAAATATTAGTCCATGTTTGCAGTTCATCCTTATGGGATGCATCAGATTGTTAAGAGAACTTCTATTTTAAAATGTCCCAGAAACAAATCCCTGGACGCTTAACAAGTGCTCCCTTTAGAGGAAAACGGCTTGGTGGAATCTTGAAATGTGTCATTACATGATGAACACTAAAAGTGATTGAAAGTGTCACTTTTTTTTCTTTTGATCAAGAGAAAGGTTTATCAGTGGAAACTCTTGTTACAGATTGTATATATCCAAAACCGACCAACTGATTTCTCTGTTAGGTCTTTTAAAATGATTTTAAAAACTCAGCAACTCTTAAATAATGAATCTGTCTTTTGGTCAACAAAGTATACCATATGCATATAAGTGAGTCAGAAGGAAAAAATGTTTAAAATGAAGCAGGAAGTCAGTAATCATGATAAGGACAGTACAGTCATGCTACGTATACCTGTCTGTTTTTACCTTGAGGTCTTTGATTCTACAGGATAATCTTGACCAAAAACATATTTGTACTTCATATGCCAAGAGAAAATCTAGGAGACTTTGACCGCCTATAATCCTTTTGTATTTTTGTAATAATCATCTTATATAGAAATAAACATGCTATGGATTAAGTTAATTATGATTCATCTTATATACCTTAATATAATCCTTAGGCTCCTTAGGCAATCCTTAGGCAAAGTGTAGGCTGCATTGATCAATTGACTGCTACTTTAAGAATGCCTTTGCCATAATTTACTTTATACAGATTATAAACTCATTATGTATTATTTTCTTTGACAGTTAAAATGAATTAATATTTCTTAAAATCCTATGTTATAAGTAACTATTCTAATTGTTCCTGGGATTTAGAATCTCCTTGGGAGCTACCTGAGCTGGAGCAGTGGGATGGCTTGATAGCAGGTACAGAGATGCAGCTGATGGTGTGGAGGTCTTAGCTCTTTATTTGCTCCATTTGAATGAGGCTGTCACTGCTGAATTAGATAACTCCCTTCTCATTCCCAGTCTTGCAGTCAGTCAGGTTGAAGATTTCAGCTGTATCAGTTATTGAGGCCCCACAGTTTGATCTATGGTTGCATAGAAATATAACTGTGGGCTGTAGCAAGTTCCATCACCATAGCAGCTAAAGAGAAATATTAAATTGTAGAAATGTGTGTGTGGCTGGGGGTTTGGTGTTGAATGTTAGGAGTCTAAGTTCCATTTTGAGCAGTAACTTTGGATTTTACTTTTCCCTTCATATTCAAGTTTGTAAGGACTCAGGTGTTTTAGTTTTCATCAAGTACTTTAGATCTCATTTTTCTCCTGACATCTGTCATAAGGTAGAACATTGTGAGCTTTATTATTCTTTTATTTTTGGTATTGTTGAGAAAATATTTTCACCTGTAGTCTGGCATCTTTGTTTGGGAGGGATGATCCTTTCTTTAGAGTTATGACTGCAAAAGGGAATAAATGAGCACCTGATTAAAAGTGCTTTAGTGGATCTCACTAGAGTTGTTCTGGGAGTAACTGTCTCATTTGCTGGGTTGAGAAAATAGACAGTTCCCATTCATGTTGTTCTCAATTTTACCACCTGTGTCAATGACTGAAACAAAACCTGTAGGTTTTGCTTAGAAAAGGCTGAGGCTCCGGCATCTGCTGCACCGCATTGATTCTTCCATGAGATCAAGGTGGTCGTCTATTGCTCATCCCTCTGAGACCTGTAAGACATGAAGAAGAAAATTCCTTAAAGCAGAGTGTGCATTTTTTCATTCTGGTTATATTTTGCTCTATTTCTTTCTGGATTATGTTAGGAAACTCATATTAAAGTATAATGCATCCAACTTTCTGTGTAGGAGGAGGATGGAGAGAAAAAAAAAGTGCTAAGGGAGTTGTGCTAATCCTTAAAAATTACATATTTAATAAAGTAACCCCCACCAAAACAGAAAGAAAGAGATGATGAAAGAAAGTGTAGATAAAAGAGGCTAGAACAGGAGTTCTTGAAGTAGGAGATTTGTATTTTGGTCAAGAATACTTGAGAAACTCGTCTGTGGTGTATGACTTTGATCAAAAGTTTTTCTTCTGTGACATGTTAGCTTCTTATATAAATTTTCTTCCTTTGTAAAATGCTCTTAGATGTAAGGTGCTAAGAGATAAATACTTCCAATCTAGGTTATTAATTTTAAGAAAAGTAAGAATAAGGAGCAAGAAATCTTCTTAACTGAAACCGCTTAGAAAATGCACATAAACTGACTAAAATTAGGAGTCTAAATTAGAAACACAGTATTTGTCCTAATGCAAGTCTTCAAAAGTGGAAAACAATCTCCTTTCATTTAAGCAATGAACTGTGCAAGGTCTCTCTCTGAAATGGCCTTTTCACAATGAAGAAATGAAATAAATCTCCAATATGTGGAATATAAATATGTTTGTATTTGGAAAGATGTGCTTTTCTCATCTTTCCGCATATTCCATTTATGTTCCTATTTCTTCCTATCCCATGTAGGTATTATATAGATAGGTAGTATATAGATACTAATATATATATTTTTTAATGTTTCCTAAATAGTGACAATGCAAAACTCAGGCTATGTGAAGAAGAAGGGAATGCAGGTGGTTCTGACGGTGCTTGTGCCGGTGTTAGATGGATGCTCTGTGGATCCTGCTGTCTGCCGGGTCCCTGGCTCTCAGAGCTCCAGGACTGTGTGCCCCAAAGGCACCTCAGGGCAAGAACAACCTGGACTGTGTAAAGGGCAGAATGTGGTTTAGCCCGGTCCAATGGACGCTTTTGCTTTTGCGAGAGGTCAGGCTGCGCAGGCCACCTTGGCATGAGGCAGCAGCCAGCAGGACCAGCCTCCTATTAGGTAAATCACCAACGTATCTGCTTTTGAGAGGATTAGGTTGTGTCAGGACAAGGTAGATTTAAGAGGAAATTGCCAGCTGACAGGAAGAAAAGTCATGTTGCTTTAATCACTTTTCATTTTGTACCCCCTGTAGATCCACCTTTTGAAGGTGCTTGTCTTAGTCGTGTCGGTCTTTAGATACCTGCCTGCTTTAAGGTACCTGCATAAGATGTGTGTCAAATGGGACGATCCTTCCCTTTAGGGAAACACCAGCCCATGTGTTTGAGACTGTCAGAACTGTAGGATTTGGTCTGGGCCGTGTCACTCTGGTGGTTTTAAAAAGGATGCATTTGCACATGCCAAATTAATGTGGAGTTCAAAGGATCTCTATCAGTGGCAACTCCTGTGAAATACATAGAGTAGTAGTAGGTTGAGCTAAAAAGGAAAAAAAATCTAAAAGATGTGATGTAAAAGAAAATCAAAACTTTAAAAAAGGCACTTAGATATTGCTATCTAATTAGCCCATTCATTTTATTCCCTTTCTTGGTTTTTGATGCTGTGGAGGTAGGTAGCTTAATGTACAGATAAGCATCCAGGACTTTATTTTCTGCTTTGTTTTATCCCTGGCAATTGGACAGATAATCCCAAAGGGATCTTTTTTATTATGGATTATTCCCAATGAATACCCTAGCTGTAAGCATTCTATGACGGTAAGGTTATTGTAAAATGTCTTTTTTTGCCCTTTGAAGTAGAGCTATAGCACCGAGAATAACTTTTATGAGGCCCTTTGGGAATCTTGTTCTTTATGAAACTCGGTGATTATGTTCGGGGGCTGGAATGAATGTTCCTGTGAACTTTTTGAAAATAAAAGGAGGAAGGAAAAGGAATGCGAGCATGTGCAGCTGTAAGGGTCAGGCTCCGCTGCGCTGGGTGTGCTGGATTCCTGCCCCAGTTCCCGCCCCACACGGAGCTCTGGACTCTACTCTGGAGACCAGAGCTCGGTTCTGATGCTTGGGACTGGCAGGGAAGTGCTGAATTTTGGGCATGTTCTGGGCATTTTCTCTCTTCTGCTGTGGGTGATGAAGGCAGAGCAACAAGGATCTAAAAAGACATCCACAGATATCTAGTCCCTCCTTTCTTGTATTATTCAACCTTTCCCTCAAATTGACCTCTGCTTTGGTGCCCAGAGAGCTTTTACAGCTTTTTCCACAGCTGAATACTCAGGGGCATGTGCTCAAATTCTGTTTTCTTCCTTCTACACGTATGAGGTACGAATAAAGCCTTTTCATAGCACGAGAGAGCAGAAATGTCTAATGGTGGAGTAACACGTCCAGTGGAGTGTTTCAGAGTACACGGTTGTGCATGGGTTTTGATAAAGCAGATTTAGGAAGGATGTAGAGGAAAAGCAGTGTTATTAGGGACCAGCAAAGAAATTCCTCATAGTGAAAAATCTATGAGAATCATCAGCAAGTGATGAAATTTGCTGTGTTATCTGAATTCACTTTGAATGTGAAAACGTAAGGACTCTTTCAGTTGATTTTTTTTTTAATAAAAAGAATTAATCTTCTGAATGTGACACAAACAGTAAGTAGTGTCTGTCTGTCAGGGCTGCTAATGGCAGCTAGGGCCGGGACAGACCCTCATTCACCCTTTTAGGGGTGGGGAGGTGGTCATGGTGTTAAACAGAAGTCCCAGGGCAGGGAGGGCACTGGCTGGGGTTGATGCTGGAGCTACAACACAGTTTGGGGGTTTAATATGAAGAGTTTAATATGAAGAGACCAGACTAAGTGATAAAAGATGGAAGAGGGAGGAAAAAATATCTGTTGGTTCTGGATGCAGGAAGTCATTTTGTTAGATCCTGAAGCCTAAGAATTTCTCTCCATGGTCATCTTTAGCCTTTATTCTCTGGTCAATGGAAAGAGAATTCCTGTACATTTCTATGCTTCTTCCTGAGATTGTGTCATCAGAACACCAGCTTTCCCTGCCCTTCATGGCCTGGTAAAAATGTACTGCCAATGTTCCTGATGCTGGCAACTTTCTTCTAGCACTGTGCACGAAATCCCCTGGCTCTGCTAAGGTCGGCCAGAGGGTGATTACTGCTTCAGCGAGGCACAAATTTCATTTTAAGTTTCTAGCTGCTTTCCATAGCAGAGGCTGACGTTTGCTTTGTGAACTCTTGCAGGTTCTATTTTTCTCTGTCCAGAATTTGAGTGTTATGAACAGACACTTCTCCCTCATCTTTTTGCAATCTAGTTAGAGTCTTTTTGCAATCTAGTTAGAGGGAGTTAGTAGCCAGAGTGTGGTTAGGAATAAACTTTCTGTGAGGTTTTCTTGCAGGTGAAGGTTGTTGCACTGATCACTTCCAAGACTGATACTGTCTCAACAGAGACATCTAGCAACAAGGCAGATGTCATGGCCAGGCTCTTGGTCCTGTCCCATTGAAGATGATGGATTTTAGTGCCACACTGAAAGTTAACCATGTGCTTAAATGTCCTAGGATCAATGTGTTTCAAGCCATCGATTCTGAGAGACTGAGGGCCTTAGATGAGCCTTAATTTCTTTGTCAGCTTGTTTGCTGGTTGTAGGACTAAGGACAGGGATTCCCAGTGCTTGTTTCAAGGATGTATTGCCAAGCAGTTGGTGTTTGTCCCGTCCATTAGCTGCACACAAGGAGTTTCCTATCTGTAGGCTGCTATATCTCAAGCTTTTGGAGTTAAAAATATGCTTTACATTGTGTTCATCGACACATATGTATGAGAGAACTTTGGCTCTGGAGCTTTGCACAGGAGACTTGCAGAGGTCTAATCCTGCAGACTTTATTACTGCTATGATAAGGCAAAACTCTTCTCCACATCAACTGCTAATAAATGGTGCTACTGGCTTTTAGGTGATGCATTATTGGTCATCCTCTATGTCTTCATACCTGCGAGCTGATCAGCCCTAATTCATCCAGCCCTTGAGAGAGCAGGAGCGACTGGTGTGGAAAGCAACTAAATTCTGCGGCTTGTTTGACACCACCAATCGAGTACTCTGCTGTCAGAGAAGAAAAACCAGCACTGAAGGAAGACCATAAACTGTAGGTATTTTTATGCTGGAAATAAACTTTGGAGTGTTTTGAAATACGTGGCATATTTTTGCACTGTGTCTAGTAGAAGTGGGGGATTCCATGTACCCAGCACTTTCCAAGAATGAATAAATATTGTGCATCTACTGCCATAGTGACTGGCTTGGGATATGAGACAAGCTCTGGCTCATGCAGTTTTGACTGTGTGCTTATAGGAGAGGCAGATTCAACTGTTGTGCCTTTGCACAGCACCTTTAAAGCGGTTCCAATATTTGTGTTAGCTATTGTTTTAATACCATAAAGCCATTATACCTCTTTTGTGTGTGTGTATGTTTTATATTGGCTAATCTTTTGAGGCAAGTTTTTGTGGTATTTATATCATAGCATTTGTACGGCTCTCTGTAGTGTCCTCCACGACTGCTGGGTTAGTCTAGCAGCATGAGATCCGGGGACTGCAAATATTCAGGATTCACCGTACTCAAAGTGTGCCAGTCTGTAATTCCTCTGGAAACTTACAGCATTTCCCTATCCCACACTTCATAAACCTTGCTTAAAAGGTCTGTATTGGTATTCTGTCTGCTTTCTTCAACCTCTTAGGTGCAACAAACATTTACAGAACAGCTATCTCCACCTAAGTTAACGTGTATTATACTCTCTGCTTCTATTGGATAGGAAGTGCACAGCAACATGAAAATCACATTGAGAGGAGTTTCTGGTATAAATGGGAATGTTGTGGGCCTTTGACCCCAATTTGAATATCCAGATTTGGAAATCACTTCCCGGTAATGCAATGTAATTATTACTATTCTGTGGGTTTTTATCAAAACACAGTTAATAGCAATAATGCCCTCAGAAGGATATAATGTGCCCCTCATTAGAAATTCCATTTTTCTGTGCTACAGAGATCATGGCACTTTGCGTTAAAAATGTGTCTTAATAATCTGTTCATCACAACAAGGAACCTCTTTCATATACTGTCACTTGCTTAGGATGCCTTTTAAAAATTGGGCTGTTCGATACTTTGTGATATAAAGTTGTTCCTCCCTTGCATTAAGTGCAAACATCATGTTCCCTTTTAATAAACTGTTACTGCAAGAGAAGCAAGTTTTTTTTCAGTCATTTGGTGCATTTGCTTTACCAAGGATTGTGTGCTTTGAATTCCTTTACATGCTAATTGGAGCTGCAGCAATCCGTTAGCTGGAGCTGAGCTCAGAGGCACCCAGGTCTCCCAGCCTGTTTGGAAAAGCTCACGAGTTCCCCGGCCCGACCTAATGAGCTGTCGGAAAGGTTCTGTCAATAGTGCCAAGAAATGTGTTTAAAGACCCCTTCAGACGTGTTCAGAAGCTGGAATGAGCAAGGACTGATACAAAATGAATGCCTTTGGGGTAAATATTTCTGGAAAGGTCCTTTGCTAGTAGTATAAGGAGAAATGAAGGTCATGCTTGAATGTTTGCTTTTGCAGGATGTTCTTGAAATTTGGACTGTGAAACATAGCTGTTAATTGCTGTCTGGAAAAGGATAACACTAAGGAATATCTGAACATCTCCTGGGTTGCATTATAAAGGTGATAGGGCCTTTTCCTCCCTAATGGCAGCATGTGGGGTTGAGGAATATATGTCAAGCAACCTCAGCGTGAAGGAAGACTGTGGTAGATGAGGCTTTTAATGGACTGGCAAATCAGTGGGAACTGGATATTCAGCATTTCAGCTGTATGCAGCATTTTCACGGTGTTCCCTTCAAGCTTTGCATGAGAAGAGTTCTCTTCCTGGCTGCTCCTTCTCTGCAGAAGCTCAAAGGCAGGAGAAGGTCATCTTTCTACTTCCCTTGGCCTACTCTGATTGCCCCATTTCTGGGAATTTGCAGGAAAACTCTCAGTTCTTGGTGCTATTGACGGCATAAGGCTTCTGGATGCCCTTGGAGCCTGCAGGGTGTGTGAGTGTCCGTGCTGAGGATGTCTTCAGGAGATGTGACTGCTCTACTGCCCTTCTCCTTGGTGCCTGCTGATCAGCCAAGTCACTGGGTTGGGAAAGCAGACATCTGTTCTCTATCCATGTCTGTAGTCCCATGGCTGTCTTTGATAGAAATATTCCAAGCTTTAAAGAAGAAATATATGCATAAATATTGAAAAAGGGGAAAGCACACACAGGAACGCTTCAGACGACACAGCGAATAAAATATCAGCTGCTTACCAGCCAAGATACCGATCCCAGAGAGACTGCGGGAAGCCTCAAATCTCACTCAAGCTATTCAGTCCTAACAAAATTCTGATTTTTCTTTATTATTGTGAGATGACTCTTTGTCTGTGACCTACTGAACAAGCAATTCAGATGTTCCTGATCTGAAAAATAAAAGGTATTTTCTTTGTTTAACTACTTGATTTAAGATGTAATTTCCTAGCTAGCAATACAGACAAGTTAACTTTGGGGGACAAGGGACAGTAGCGATGTGCCTAGAGTTAGAGGCACCTTATACCTGGGGTTAGAGGCAGGGACCTTTAATAGTCACTACCGTTTTCATAGATGTCACACATGCATTTTTCCTTCTGACTATTAAGCTATTTGCAATGATAAAAATTGTGATATTTTGAGATTGACTCACATTGTTCATGTCAAATACAAAGAGAAATTATGTTTCTTGTTGAAAAATACTCTACTATACTACTTTTTCCGTAAGGAAATGTTGTAGAGACTGGTAAAACTTGGGAATTCCTAGGTAAGTCTGTATCAAAATTCTAACAGGAGATTTAAAAATATTAAATTTGCCTTAGAGGGGAAGTAGGTGTGACTGGAACTACTTACTTGTTACTAAGACTGTACATGGCAGCAGGACTGGAGATTCCTGTTTAGATACTGAATATTCGCAATGTTACCATGCACCTGATATCAAATTAGGTAAGTGACTAAACCTCTACTGTATGAAAGTCAAGACCTTAAAAATCAAAGCTTCTTTGTGTGTCTTATACTGTAAACATTTCATGAAAAATGTTTTATGGAGGGCTCACCTAAAAGAGATATTCATAAGCACAGATGTTCCTTGGGTGTCTACATTCTATTTGTGTCAATTAGAGAGTTTCCAGTAGTACCTCTGTGAACTGCTTAAAATGCCAAAGTCTCTAACATGCATTTGAATAAGATTCTTTAAACCTTTGTGCCATTTACGTTACCATCGTCTTGGTGCAGGAATGCATCTGCATCATGAGCTCCATGAATATAAATAAGTTACTTATGTAGTTCCTGAATACAGTTTTAATACAATACAGAAGGCATTATTTTTGCAATGATTTTCCACTGGATTTAGATTCTTCTGTGTTGATTGCGTTGTTTGGGTTGGGGAGAAGAAATTAATATTTCCTTAGATATGTCAGCTACATATAAAATTATCTTCCCCAAAAACCGTAATTAGTAACTGCCTTTTTTAATTTAAAAAGTGAGACTTTGAGTGAATGTTGTTTACTACATTAGAATGTGATAAAAATATATGGTCAGATAGTGATTATGGCTTTCTATCTGTGATGTGACCACAACCATACAGCATTGACATAGGTCATTCCTACGCTAGTGATTGATTGACATAGTCTGTACTGCGGTACTGTTGGTGCAAAGGCATCTAAACTGGCATATCTCACATGCACGTATGAACAGAAATGAAGATTTTTAAGAGGAAAAAAACTCATCAAAAAATGCATCATGCATTGATGGAACTCCAATGTTTTGGATCAAAATTTTGCATGTTGCTCTCCGCTGCTGCCATCTGAGAAGGAGGGTGAGCAGATTGCTCACAGGCAGGTTTTTGAAATGTCAAGAATATCATCTGAATATGAAGGATGAGCAGCACTTATTGACTGTTAGGTGATGGATGGAACGACCTGTGGCCTGCCTGGGCTTGGGGATGAGGTGATTAGCACCCCAGGGAGCAACCCCAAAGCTGGTTCTAAAGTGCTTGTCACCATGTGTTTAATATGTGGAGCAAAACAATTAGGGATATAGATTATCCTGTCATTCAGGCTGGGTGGTAACTTTTCTGCTTTTAACAAGCAGTCATTTGCCATGGGATAGTGTAGTTCAAACTGAGCTTTACTTGGCTACAATCCTGGCTGTAATATATGCAGATTAGTGGCGTTGCAGTAAAATGTAAACATTCTTTCCACTTTAAGAACTGCTGGAATATTAACGTTCTACTCTAAGAAGTATGATGCAGCCCCTTGCTGGTAATTACCTGCATACTTGCAGCCACATAAATTGCCTTTTTAATACATATGGAAACCCAGACTGGAGAGGTAAGATGTATTAGCCTCCTACAGATTTCTCTGGGTAATGCTTTATCTGTTTGCCTTGTTGCCTTTTCCAGGAAGATATAAACATTTTTCCCTTTGATCTAAGTGACAGAGCTGTATCAGTGTGATGAATGGCTTTAATTTCAATGAGTGTATGTGTCTGGACCTGACACGGGCCAGTGGAATATGTAACTGTGTTATCTTTGCAGAGATCATCTATACCATTGCACCCTACTTTTCAGGAAACCTGTATGAGGCAGCTACTTGATTCTCACTCTGTAATACACACAGATGAATGAAAAATAGTAGAATGGGACTATTCAGCTCTTTAGCTCCTTTTTTCCCCCTTTTTTTTCCTGTTGTTACGTGGTGTGGGTACCTGCAAGAGCCACTGCAAAGCGAAGGTGTCACCTCACATTGCAGTGATCTTGGGGATAGTCCAGAACTCACTAGTGTGATGTCCAGCGTGCAGATGTACCGAGCGTCAGTCTCCCTGCTATGCCTTGTACAGATTTCTAACGTGTTTATCAATGTTACTAATTAACACCTATCTACATTCATGTCAAGACACTGATTAATTTATCTCAATTTTTATGTTTTATATGGGAATCACCCTGCATTTTAAGGGCCTGACCATCTCCTCAGCTGTGGATTATATGGTATCATTTTACTAATGTATAGCACGTACAGAACCCCAGTTCTTTGTATCCCCACATCATATTCCTTATTTGGCTTCACAGAGTGCTGGGAGGTGTAAAAGAAGATTTAATTAGTTTATTGATTATTAGTTGCATGGAAGGTTTTTTGTTCAATGTAAGGT
Organism: Crypturellus soui; assembly: GCA_032275445.1. Taxonomy (NCBI): domain Eukaryota; kingdom Metazoa; phylum Chordata; class Aves; order Tinamiformes; family Tinamidae; genus Crypturellus; species Crypturellus soui. The sequence continues at coordinate 498,030 of JAUBNY010000146.1, read as the reverse complement.
CTAAAAATTATCAACGTGGACTATGGAGGAAGGTTATATAAGATGGGACATTGACCATCAGGATGGTGCTGTGTGTGCTGGATCAAACCAAACATGGCCTAGTTGTGTCCTGCCTTTCAGAGTGATCTGAAGTAGATGCCTGAAAAACATTATACAGGGGGAGCACACGCAATAATTGCAATAATTTGCTCAAGTTCTTTCCCAGCTGTTTCTTTAATAGCACAATAATTTTATTATCGGTAGGTAACTTGTTTATTTTAAATGAGGCCAGTTTTTTTCTTAGAAAATAACTTGGATTTTGCAACCTAGGAGGAATTAATACTGTTATTCTTCAATCAATATCTTAAATGTTAAACATAATAATGTTACATCAATATCTTAAATGTTAAAAGAATAATTCCCTTCAAAACAGAAGAGAGAATTCTACAGTTCATTCAGAATGTCCTCTCTTTACAGTGCTCCTGTCAAATAATCTGAGAACAGGAAGAGTACCGTACTATTTTTGGTCCTAAATCATTCCTCTCAAACGTAAGTGATTAATAATATCAACCATTTCCTGGACAATCCAGGGGCTGTAAATTGTTCTGTGAAATCTGCTAATGAGTACCTACACACAGCAGGTCCGCAGCAGAAAAGAGGAGAAATGATTAACTTGCCTAGATATACTACTCCAAGTGAATAATTAAAGCAATTTGGTAGCTGCTTAAAGCTAAGGAACAAGGCAGCAGTAGCAAAGATTTTTGTAACCTTAGTGGCTTCTGATCAAAAAGAGTCAAGAGAAGATCCTGAGTGTATCAGGACCTGTATCATCCTGAGTGATGTGACAGGTCTTACACAGAGACCATCAGCTGAAGGAAGTGACTGCAGTGGCGAATCCCATAATCGTTAACTACTGGGTTACAAGACTGACTTCCTAGCTGAAGAGAGGAAAGCAGAGCTGATATGTCAAGATGGGCAAAACTAGGAGCTGTTTTGATGGGGGGAAGCAAACAACGGGTAAAACATGCTGTCTAAATCAAAGATGCAGTGTAGTGTGTCATCAAAAATGTCTAGTTCCCCTTGTTCTTTAACTTGTAGTGAAAAAAAGATGTTTCCTTCCTGACACAGATTTCCAGCTGTAGAATGGCTTTTATTAATGAGATCATGAAGTCAATCAAAGATGAAGATGGCCGGACATCTCTCTCTCCTTTGGTTCTCGCGACATTCCTCTCTGGGATCTGCCCTCCGTGTTATGTGACACAGCAATGGTCATGCTGCCCATGTGCTCTTCTGAAAGTCCCCAAAACACAGGGTTGCATCCACCCCGTGCAGATCATCTGGAAAAGAAAGGTAGATTCTTGGTAGCCAACGAATGCCAGGTCACTGACAATGTGTTGTGCTTGTGAGGAGGAGGAGAACCCAATATATTCAAATTAACTATGTTCATAATCTACCCTAATATTCTAGTGCCTGGCTCTAGAAGAGCATAATACCACTGGGAAATCCTGAGGGGAGAGTTCTGCTCACCCTAATGCACATTGGTTGTCATTGCTTTACTGTAACTGCATAGGAGAAAGGTTTTACATCTTTTATATTTAAAAGGGCAGGGTACCACCAGCCAGATGGTAGTTAATCATTTAGATGTGTCAGGACACTTGTGCAGTACAGTCTAGTACAGTATGCTTAAAAAAAGAGAAAATATCAACCAAGGGTTATTTAGGTGCCAGCTCTTAATGCACTGAATTCCAGTGGGAGGGTCCATTGCCTTTAATAGCTTAAGGTTTTAAGGAGGTGATGTTCTGTTTTCACCAACTACTGTAACTTCTTCATCTGAGTGTTCAGATAACCTTCATGGATGGATAAACACAGACTGTAGCTTCTCCTAGAAAACTCAATGGCTTAGTTCAAAGCAATAGGGATCGATAAAATGATCTATTCTTTAGACAGCTTTCTCTTAAATTTTGGTGACTTTCAACTATAATTACTCATCTCATAAAATTAAATTAAATAATCTATACTTCATCATATTGTTGCTACATTCACAATTCAAAGCACAGCAAATTAAGATAGTGATTGTCTTGTCAGTCCCAGAGGATGGGATCTCTTAGGTTGTTCAGAACTTTCTTCAGAGAAAAAGGAACCTGTCCCCACATAGAGGGGGACACTTTGAAAACAGACACAAACTAAGTCTTAATATGTCTCTCTCTATTATATTTTGTTCAGTATATTTTTCCTATGTTGCATAAACATTGGTTCCTCCAAAGACGTTTTCTGTTATGATGATGCCCTTGATTTTTTTTCTTGGATGTCTTTTGACATCAGGATTTTTAAAAGTATTTTGCATAGATTTTTACCCCACCCCCCAATGCCTCACAGCATCTTATCCATATTCCTTGGGCTAATGGGAGCCTGATAGAAACTTTCTGGTCCAAATGTGTTATCTCGGGGTTTAATAGATCCTTGTGGAATTTTTCTTCCATCAGTTTGCCTAATCACTCTTCAAAGCTAGGTAAACTGTTAATATCTTCACCACTTGTTGAGGCAATTAATTCCAATATTTATCTACCATGGGTGAGATTAAGTTCTATTTGTTTATTTTTTCTCTGCTATCTGAGCATGTCATTTAAAATTCCCTGCTCACATTATATCACTCATGAGGGTATCTATCATATACCCCTACAGAAATGTCTTTTTCCAGTTACAATCCTGGTCGGATTTAACTGTCCTTGCTGCCATTTTCTCAGTATTTTCTTGTTTCAGTAGGTCATTTGGAAAAGAACTGAGCCTAGTACCAGAAATTCTGTGGATTTGTACAGAATTGTCATAAGGATTCTGCTTGGCTTTCTCTTCCTTTGCAGAAATAGTGAATTCTTTGGCTTTTGGAGCACTGCCAAGTGTTTGCAGAGATGTATCTATTTCCCCTTTCTCTGGGCTTATTGCACCCTGTGTGTAGTTAGGGCTTCCTTTCCCCTAGATATTTCCTCTAATGTTTTTTGATGTTCAGGTTCACCTGCCATTTGGTCCCTTGATTGCTCAGTACTTAGGATCCTTTTGCAGTTTAATTTGGCACTCATTTTTAATACCCTGAATACTTTTGTGCCTTTGATGAATGCTCTCATGCCTTTATTCACCCCTTTTTCTACATCTTTCAGATTTGGTCCTGCTAGTCAAAGCTTTTAAGCACAGCTTTGTTTAAACAATTGTAGTTTTTCAATGCTATAAAATAAACATCAATCCTGATATAGTTCCTGAAGCAAAACCATGGTCAGGACAATTGTCTGTTGAGGTGGGGAAAAAACTCATGTCATTCAAGTACTGAAAGATGATATAATGTCGGATAACCTTCTGTGAGGGTCATAGCGAGTATTTGGGCTCAGTCTCAAGGTTCCCAACTCTTACTCAGCTCATTAGCTGCAAAATGAAGAAGTGAAGCCTTTATAAATAAAGATGTAACTCTTACCAATTCTTAACTACTGTTGCATATGGAGAGTAGCTATTGATCAGGAACAAATGGGAGCAGTGTGTCCTGAATCCTTGAGGATATTTAGCTATTCCCCTCGCTCTAAGGCTTTCCCGATCAGGCATTCTGGCCTCTTCCTTTGTGTATCCTGCCCTGCAGCTAACGAGTCACTTCAAGGCTTGATTCCTGTTGATCCTGCGCACAAGTGTTGCTAAATAGCCCCCGAATAAGTAACGTTTACTTACTAAATAGAATGTTTGAGCTGCCATCACTGAGGAATTTTATTTCATTCTTCACTGACAAGTCTAGCAAATTTTATTTTGCACTTTTGACAGTACATAATGTGTAGGCAACGTGCGCTGTGTTTATAAGGGATGCACTGCATCATATGAAATATTACCTGTCATTAGAGCCTCCATCAGTCACATCAGACTGGCATAAATCACATGGAATAAATTCCCATTTTTAGAATAAAAGTTGTTCCAGCAAGTGCACAACCATGTAAAAACAATTCTTTGCCAAAATAGAAGTGTACCCAGCTTTTGAAACGGCATCCATAAAACTGCAAATAAAACTGGAAATGGATGTTAACATAGCAAAGTGTATGACCTGTGTTTGTGCAGAAACACTTAATATGGGATAATGCTGTGGCTTATGCTGAAAAGGGTGTTAGCGTTAATAAATCCGAATAGTGGCCCTTAATGGCTTAGAGATAATTTGACATCTGATGCTAATATGTCTTATGTAATATACTTCTTGCACAAGTCTGATTCTTCTCTTTCTGGGAGTGTGATGATTTTCATGAGTAAGGTAAACGGCTTTCCAATTTCTAGGCTTTGCAGAAGACATTATAGATTTTAGTTGCTCTTCCAAACATCAGGCTGTATGTAATTTTTTTTTTTTGAAAATACTATTCCAATCACATCTGCAACCAAGAAAGGATAAATGTTATGTGGTTCAGAATGAAACATTGTGTTCTCGGAGAGCTATGAATGCAGTATCTTGAATGTCATGTTATCTGGACAACAAGCCCTGTCAGAATGAATGGATTTGAATATCCATAACTATAAAATCGATCTATCTAGGTTTTACTTAAGCACAAGTTGAGAGATTTTGCCTTTCATGGCATTTTCTTTTTCAGAGCAGATGAAAATTTCAGTCTATTTTCACCAGCATATATAGACATCCTGCATATACAACAAGTCAAGCTATTAGAGAATGACAATTGTGTATCCTACTTAGCTGTATTTTATACAGTGCTGTTCAAAAACTGGAATCCTCATAAATGTCCCCAAGTCACGACCAGCTTGATGTCATGAATGCAATTCCATGCACATTACTGAAATATCTGTATGTTTGCAAATGAAAGCATCTCAATGCAACATTAGAACAAACAGCAAATGAAATTATTACTGAATAATTTTCAGCAACATCAAGATGATAATTTATTTCCCTCAAGACCTGGAGCATACCTGTAATTATTGATAGGAAATGCAACATATCATGAACTACTTCAGTAACCCTATACAAGTGGGTTTGCACCCAAATGCCAAAGGGAACGATTTTTTTCTGTCCATTGGTTAAGCAGCCGGAGTGGTCATCACTCTGTATGAGGAGTTTTCTCATACGGCTGAATAAGTTTTAAATATAAGGCTGGAGTTCAAGTAGGATTGGTATGTTTGCTCCAAGTGTAAATAATACACCAGGCATCTACATATTTATTGAGCTATTCATTAAAAAGTTGAAATGAAAATGTGGAAGTGCTGACAGCCAGCTTTTATTCCTGCAGTCACTTTATGCATATGGAAGTTGAAATCAAGTGAAAATTATTGTAATGGAAATGACATTTAATGAAGTATAAGAATGCTTGTAGGAACAATTTCTAAAAGGAAAACATGGACTGCAATTGTGCAGTGCTATTAATGTTATAAGAATTGAAAAGCATTTAAAAATCAATGTTATTTTTTTACACTGAAGTATTTATATTACCAACCATAAAGGCCAACTTTTTGCCAATCACATTGTATACTAACTAGTAATTACTAATTCCTGCAAGTTTGTTTTTTTTTTAAGCTTAAGAAATTCCAATACAACAAAATACAGAGTTGAAGCTTAATTAAAAGAAAAAAAAAACAGTGCCTGGAACATCATGTAATTGAACCATTAGTTCACAGAATATAATAAAAGGTTCTCTGAATAGTAGCATGAATTAACTGTCTTATTTTTATGGTCTCTTCTATATATAAGGTGTTGATTTATGTAAGCAGTTTAATTTGTCGGTTTAGGACGTGGATCCAAAGCACATCTAAATCTTTGGAAAGACCTCTGCTAATGTGGACAGTGAGTCTGGATGGTAAAAAGGCTGGATAAAAGCCTGGATATTTATAGAAGACAAAGTTGATGCAGTTTCTGTTGCCTTGGATTTTATTCTTTTTGCCTAAAATCTATGATTTCCCACCCAAGTAGTGAACTGCATGAGCATGCAGGCATTTGATGGGGATCTCAGTGATTTCCACATTGATTTTTGGAGTGAAGTTTTTCCCAATGCAGTCGTTCTGTAGGTGATTAGAGTCACCAGGTTAATAACTGAAAACCATTAATCTAATAGTTGACAAATCTAAGTTGACAATAGTTGACAATTCCTACAAGGATTGACTGACCAAACAGGAGGAAGAAACAAAAAACAAACAAACAAACAACAAAAAAGTTATCGTTCAGAGGTGAACACAACGTGCTACCTGCTTCTGCTGCAAAATCAGTTCAGTAATCAGGTAACTGAGCCAAAAGTAAATTTGCTGGCATTAAAAAATAAATAATCATCCCAGTCTTTTTGTATAGTCCCAACTGAGAGCTCGTTTAGTGTAATAACAGAAGACAAAGGAACTTCTGTGTCCAAACACAAAGTTGAAAGGAGTTTATCAGATATTCCCTCCAACTCCATGAAACTACATGTACATATGTATGTACATATGAGAGGAAAAGCACAAGTAGCAGTGACATGTGAAGGCCAACCACGCTCTGAGCTCCGCACACATCTGCTGGAACCAGAGCTCCTTGAGAAACTCTACCGGGTAGAACCTGGCTGGGAGCCTGAAGCACCATGGTACCACAAGGGCCATTCAGTTTAATTAGCTTTTAATTCCCTGAGCCCACCCGTGCAATAAAGTAAGAGCACTATGGAATAAAGGGAGTCTTGGATTCCTCTTGCAGAGGGTTAAGTTTCAACAGGACAATAATACACTTTACAGTGTTTCCTTTTTGGTCAAAAAAGGAAAAAAAAACAATGATTCAGCTGTTTTAAAATGATGTACAGCATAAGATAAACAGCCTACCTGTGGTTTTGGGCTTTTTTGACCTACAAATTAATTTAGCCGAACAAATACTTCATGTGCAGCAGGTAGGCAACTCCATATCATAATCCTTTCTATAAAATGTACCTGTGTAATATCCATGGTTTTTTTTTGTAATACTTCTAATACATTTCAGTATGCTGTTATAAATATTAATAAGCTTATGATTCTTTTCCCTAGCTGTTGATCTTGCATGTGCTTCCTTACCTACCATCAATTTATAAATAGCTTGGGAATTTAGCAGGATTTGGTCATGTAGCAGGGTTAAGGTTCTATTACAATTTTGGATTTTCCATCCCCTGATAAAATTGCCTTAATGGATATATCTAGTTTTCTGTCTTTAAGCAGCATCCAGAGCAAGAACTCGCTTCCCTTTAATGATAATCCAAAAGCCTCAGAGTGTCTGCTTTTGAACTCCGATATAATCTCAGATCTCCGAGTAACTAATATTACACCATTACTGTTGTCTAAATATTTTGCCAGGATAAAGCATTCTTCACAAATTCAGTGTGCTTTGACTATGTAATGGAGATAAAACCTGCTTTTCACATGGGGAATACATGGATAGTGCATATGGAATGCAGCTGGTTGTGGGTGATGTCTGGACTGTCCTTAAGAAGTCGAAGTGGGGGGTCCCCAGGGCTCACACTTGGGGCAGCAAAGTGGGGTCAGAGGGAGCTGCAGGTACCTCCGTACTTCAGGGGTCAGGAGGGCTTTTCACTGTGAGCTGGAGACGAGATAGTTAATAGAGAAGAGCGGATCCTCGTAATTCAGTGCCAGGACGCAGAAGTGAGCAGAGCCGTGGTAAGCGGGGGTGTGTAGAGCTGCGCTGCAGCCGGCAAGCTGGCGCACGGTCCTTCTGCACTGCGTGCCAGAAAACACTGTTTTTGTGCCAAAAATGCTGCCCTGTGCTACCTCCAGGTTTCAGGTTGGTCTTACAGCCTTGCCAGGTTGACAATTACAGCCCCTGGTATTAGCGAGGAGCTTTATTAAATGATCACGCTAAGCTAAAACCGAATAATGCTGGATGTGACCAAGTATGTGGATTGTGGTGTCTAGTTGTAGAAAAATGGTACAAAGAGCAAAAGAGGAAGAGAACAAAAAGGATTCGGGGTCAGTTCACAGAAAGGGGTGATTACAACGTGAGTGGGGTTGGCTACCAAGCTGTTCGGAATCAGGGACATCCCTGAGATGAAACACTTGAAATGACCTTGTATTTATTCATTTGAGAAACTTCTATGGAACAGAATTTCAAGCAAGCCAAAGATAAACAAGTTAAAATATATATGATGTATACGCTCTTCTTGTTTTGAGTGCTGCAGTTAGTTAGGTCATGGTTTTGGGGTTCCCAGAAATATTGCTGTATATTTTTCATACCAACTTTCAAGCATTGCTGCTCTGAGGGGAATTTCACAGCATGAACAAAACCAGCAGGGAACGTTCTAGGTTTATCCTCCCTTAAAAGTTGTATCTCTCAATTTCCCAGGAGCAAATTTGACATGACACTAGTCTTCACCATTTTTTATTTCCATTTTTAATTACAGGGCTATTCGGAGCGTTGGATCACAGTTATGAAGCCTGTAACGAATGTGGTGGCACCGCTGTGTCTTCATTGCTCCTGATAACTGTTGGAGACGAGCTGGCTGCTGAACGGTGGTGCCAGGTGATGGACACTTAGTTACCTGGCATGAAATTTTGTCCGGTTTTATATAGTATGATCATTGTTGGTGACAACAAATTAATGCATCTTTACATGTAATGTAAAAAAGAACAGTTTTATTATATCCTGACTGAGATTTTACAACTAGAGTTTCCTGTCTTGCTCTACAATGTATGTACATGTTTCCAAATATAACAGAAGCAATCAGTTCGAGATTGTTTTTAAAATGTGTTACTGAGGGCATACAAATGATCGATATTTTATTAATCTTTCGCTGCTTATTGTCTACAGATAAAAACTTCTTGGAAGAATTGAGAGCCAAATAACTTTTCACCCACAAGGCCTCGTTAAAATACACTTCATATTTTATGGCTCAAGTTGCCTGCTACCAAAGAGAGTAACTAGAGAGTATGTAAGTCAAATGAGCTTTAATTTGATACATGTTAAGTCTATCATTTGTCTGGGCACATTGGTGTATTTAACAGGTAAGTAACAGTATCCCCTTCCTCTGCTCTTCAGTCTGTATTAACTAAAAATAGCTGCAGACTACCTACACTTCACAAGGATATCATCCACCTGCTGCCAAAATAGTGCAAGTAGCAGTGAATGTGAAAATGCTTTAAATGGAAATAAATGGTCTCCTTGATCCATATTTCCTTCTTGCGAGTCTGTGTTCTTTGTGTGTGTGTGTGTGTGTCATTAACTACAGATAAGGGGAAGGGGAATTATGTGTCAGAATTGCTAAAATGTTGGCAGGATACTGACGGATGTCATTAAGCAACGAGAACGTGCCCCTACCTGCTGTCACCATATGACGTTTAAGTGTTAGGCCTCTGAGATGTGCTACTGCATCTGATTTTAAACCTAACTTGATATGCCTACACTTTAAAGTAAAACACATTAGTTGTTTTTAGTGCGATAAGATCGATAGCAGTGTTGCAAAGCACAGAATCCATTTCCTAAGAATTCTTGGTCTCCAGAATTTTAGATCTGCTTTCATTCTAATTAAGATATGCTGTGCAAATATAAACTAGCTGGTATTTCTTTTTCCTAAGTGTTTTGGTAGAAACTCCAGAGCTTTCTGTCTTCAGATATCTGAAGCAGGTACAGTTGTGTTGCCAAGTCCAACGCGATATCATCATCTTCCCTGCAATCTTCTTTTCCTTTTGAATTTTCTGTGTTACTTTAACTGATGCTGTAGTTCGCTACACTGTTTCTTTCACCATTTCCAATTATTTTAATGCTTTAGTTTTGCATTTTCTTTCCATGTTTTTTTTTCCTTTTGCAGGTGGTGAGTCTGTCCTGTAGCCAGGAAAATCAGTATGAGCAGACACATTCTTTCTATGGGCACTGCCTGTAGTTCTATCCGTTGGTGAGATGCAGTGAGCATAAATACCAAATTCTTCCTCTGATGCTTTAGGCACATGAATAATAAAATATAGATTAAATATTGTCTGTACAACAACTATTTTAAAAAAGCAACTTCAGGAATGTGGCAACTTCCGGAAATGTGTGGATAAGTGGGCCAAGTAACCACAAGTGCAATAAAGCAGGTCACATAAAGGCATATGTGCAGGGGAGGACGGAATTAGTTCTTCCCATAATTACGAGGAAAGTCCTCAACATCTGCTGTGTATTAAGTACTAAAAACCTTTAGGCAACAATAAAGTTACTTGTTGTGGCAGATTGAGTCCAACTTGCTCGCTCTACTCCAGCCATTAAAATTATATTTCAGTATCACATCTGCCTCCATTGACTGCTATTAAAAATAAGATTCATCTTTAATTGCCTGAAATGTTTGTGTTCTTTAACTGGAAAAATCTTATGAATTCTCCTGATTTCACCTATTGCTAAATGTCACGTGGAAGAACCCCAGGACAAGCTGATTCGGCTGCTGTTCGCAGGAGGTTGGGGATGGCTTGAAGTAGCTGGAATTATCTCAGGTCAGGTTCTATGGACGGCTCTCAGGGATGCTTAGAGAGAGACCCGAGTGCAGGGAGATGCACGCCACCCTGGTAAACTCTGCACAAGTGGTGGACAAGGTGCACTTACCAAGAAAACCATTCTCAGCTGCCTCTTACGTATATTAACTGCATAAGTGACATCAGAGTTTTATTCTTCCTCTGATGGTGTTACGAGGATTTTCATCTCCAGAAAAATCAGTAGCAAATGGAGCAACTTCTGTTCTAATATAGTTCTCACCTGAATTTGCCTATTAAACAGTGTTTTTATCTGCCAGGCACCCCTCTTGGCAAAGATTTTAGGGGAAATACATGCGGTTTTGGCAAAGACTGGGTTATAAATTGACACGTCTCCTGGGAGTGTTTTGCATAAGATCTACACTCAGCCTTTAATTTCCCACCATTACTGATAGCTACGAAAATCTGTGTGTGGAAATAATGGACAGAAGAAGTTTATCTACCTCAAACAATAAACAAAAATGTTCTTCAGGCCTGGAAGTGTTTGTCAGCCGGGAAGGAGGAACTTGGTAAAGGCAGGTGCGGAATCAACTATGGACGCCACCTTAGTGATGTGTGTGGTATCAATCTGGCATTTATTCCTCGGGCACGTCCTATTATGCTTACTCATTGCATTGTGATTAAATTCAATGTTTTAACATATATTTAATGATTTTAAAGCATAATTGCCTATATTTTTTGTTTTATTCAACATCCAGAAGTGTGAGAAAACCTTGTATTTAGATCAAAGTGATACAGTCACATTAAAGAAATATCTATTCCTGTCTTAATTTGATTTTTTTTTATTCTTCCAAATACATTTCTAGATGTTTTTCCTCCCGCTACTTTTTGCTGCAGACAACCTTCCCTTCTGATTTTTATTTTTTTTTTATTCTGAATTTTTGATTTTTATTGCCACTTGATTTTTATAGATCATTTTCTCTCTGTAGGTTTAGAGAAGATTATTAAGGTAAGTTTCCTGGACAGTTACGTGCTGAGAAGTGAAGTGATGTTGGTTGTAGAAGAAGAAAATATTAAATGTCCCAATTATATCGATATAAATAAATATTAAAGAATAAATCCTGTTCAAATGTATAATACCTGTCCTGAAAAGTAACACTCCTGTACAGAATCCATTTCAAGTGTTCCTCCAAATGTGTTAAAAGATCCCCGATAGATCAGTTGTTTTGAAAGGGCTGAGATAAAAGATGAGCATTGTTTTCTTATTTGCATTTGTGTAACTAAAATATTCTTGTTCTCCTTCCACTGAGTGCAAAGCTCATGGATGGAAGTGTTTGCCAGCATGATGATTTCAATTCTGGGGAGCCAGGATATCATTAAGGGGTTTAAATAAGTGCTTTAGTTTCCGCAGTTTCCTAAAGATTTATCAATTGTTAGTGATTTCAGGAGGGAGTTCCTAAAGTACAAAATGTTTTTCTTTATGTACAATTACTCTTATGAACTCACAGCACAGAAATTGATATGATGGCAGTGATGAAGTAAATCTCCTGTCTTTCCTGTATGTACAGGCACTGGTTCCTGATGCCTTTAAAAACCTTTTTATTAGTAGTAGTAGTAGTAGTATTTTTATGACTATTACAAGCTTGATCTAAAATTTAATGTGAAATTATTTTTATAATATAACTTAGGTGTTTTTTATTTATGTAGACTAAATATTTTGTTTCCCTTGAACTGAGCCCTTTTCTACTTTTAATGAATTTGGAGGATTCTTCCCAACTCTACTTACTATTTATCTGCACAGTAAAAGGTAATTGTCTTCATTTCTGTGTCTTCATAGCATGCACTGGGAGGTGAAGATATATGTGCTAATACCAGGAAGGGCTATGATAGTGTATAATTAGCTATGCAGTTTAAATAATGTCTGGTATTAGAAACATTGCTGGGCTGTGTATGAGCAGTATGTGCCAAGGAGAGAGCAGTGGTTTTGGTGGTAATTTTGCCATTATTTTGCCTTGCTACCTTGAGCACAGCCCTCTCCCCTCTGCCCGTCTCTTTCCTTCCCAGCATTTATCTTCTCTACTCAAAGAGGCATTTGGCAAGGAGACTGGCTTTTACTTTGTGCAATAATGGGAATTATTTTTAATGTCTCTGGGTATGATTTTAAGCAAATATCATCTAGTGGGATTTTTTTCAGCCTTGAAATATGATTATGAGAGTCCTTCAAATAATGTCAGACTTATGAAGCTGAATGCTAGTGGGATTTTGGACAAGATTTAAGTAGTGGCATGATTTTAATTTCTGAAGTTCTGCCCAGGAATCTCAGTCTAAACTCTCAAAGTCAGACCAGGATGTGTGGAGTATTGAACATGTAGAGTGGCTATGTAGAGTCACAGGGGTTTGACCTGTGCATCACTTTATCTATATGATATACTATATATATTTTTTTAAGTTGTGGGATGCCATTGGAGTTGATAGAGAAGTTGTAATTGATGATGTTCCTGAGATGTCATTCTAGTTTCTCCTTTAAACATGGCTTATAGCAGAAGAAGACAGCTTAAAATGCAACAAATGTTATTTTAGATATTGGCTTTTTTTTCCCCCTATCTGTAAGAGTGGAGAACTATTGGAACACACCACTAGAAAAAATTAAAGACAAGTCAGACAAACGCTGTCTGAGCGTGATTTAGTCTTCCTCAGTGAAAGGCCCTAGACTTAGATATATCTGGAGGTTTCTGTCATCCTGGTATTTCTATGATTTTCTGATCAAAGTCATTGGGAGTAAATGTGCAGATTGGATTCCTTATTTCTGTGTCTCTGTGTCTAGCATCACAGTTATTTTAGAAAGGATTAAAAATCTCAGAAGAGGTAGAAAATCAAAACCTTCAGCCAACCTCTGAAGCTAAAAAGAAGCTTTTCATATAAAAGTATGAGTACTGATACTTCCATTTTTCTGCTTCTTCTGAAACACATGGCTTTGCTCCTGATAGAAATAGGGTTCCAAACCAGCAAATACTCTTTGCATGTTTGCATCCTGTTACATTTGCATGCATTTTCTTGAATTTGCTCCTAATATAATCATGCTTGTTATAATCATGCTATCATGTAATCAGAGAGCCCGATTAGTGTTTTCTTTTGTGTGCAACATACCCCTTTTTTCCTTTCTTTTAATTCTAGTGGCACACCGTTAATAACACAACAGCATCAGTGGTGAACTGAAGTAGATGCCATTTCATGTACTTTAGGTTCCATTTAAATTTAGTGTCCTGCAAAAGAAGTCTCATGTACAAAGTCAATAAATATGAATCCTCAAATGAAAAATTGGGTGATTTCATCACTGCAATGTCATTTTTCCGTATCCCTCTCTTCAGGTGTCTTCTAAGCATCTGGTTAAAAAAACTATTTTTGAGAGAATATTTCCTTATCTAAGTTTTTCCACCGTTTTGCTTTCTTGGGTTTTACTTTCTTATTTGGGGACCCTTGGATAAGAGTCTCTTATCCATTTCATTTTGGATAAGAGAATTTCCTTGCACTAACTATGGACAACACAAGGCTTGCAGTTTTCTTTCCAATTCCTGTTCCCTATAGTTGTTTTAACTTCATTCTCTGCTTCCTCTTATAAATAGGGGATGTTATTTCAGTGTATTAGAAGAAACTTTCTGAGTAGATACCTAGGTTGCAAAAATGGAGCAAATCTCTCTGCTCTCTCACTCAATAAATTAGGGAATTATTGTCATTTCACTCCTGCATTCCCGTATGCCATGTTTAGGGGTTTCCTCTTCTCCGAGGTACAGAAGGGGAAAATGCACAAAGTTGCAAGCCAAGCAGCATCTCCCGGAGAACAGCATCTCATGGCACTTCCTCAATCTGATCTCCTCCCAGATGACCAGGTTCTCCCATCTGTCTCATCCAAATCTGTGAGTGGAGCTGTAGCTGGACAGGATCACTCCTGTGTCCCCCTCATCATTACAGCCGCTGTAGTTTCCCTGCAGTGCTGGTAGCTACTCAGCATCCGAGAGGTCCCTGCTGCGGGGAAGGACATGTCCTCAAATCCTGCTGAGTTTGTTATCCGCCGCCACTGGAATGCTGTAAAATCAATGGTGACTCTGTCACCACTTACTTTCCATGCCCAATTTCCTCACATTAATTTGGCACCTTGTTCTTGCATATCAAGTATTGGTGATTAAGCAGCTGGAGATAAGTACTAATCTTTTCTTCTGGTTTTCCTTAGAGCTCTGATAAGGAGTTAGTTCACAAGAGTTTGAGTCTGTTCACAAGATTATCCAAACCTTATCACAAAGTCACTTCGGCAGCAAAACAGCAGTCACTGCCAGCTGAGCATTTTAGTGGTTAATACTACTCCAGGAGAGGGTTTTTAAAGCACATGGAAGCATTCGCAGTGACTTTGGTGTGAGCTGGATCGTGTCCTAGCTCATCGCAGCCTGGGGGCCTGGCAAGTTCTGACTGCTGCAGAAAACTGTCTTCTAAATGACCCCGTTATGGGTGTGATGACACCTCAGCTCGTGAATCACAGGCGTGTTGTATGCCATCACTCTGTCCAGTGTTGTTGAAGTTGGTAATTACATAGCTGAGTGTAGAATTAAAGATTATAAAAGAAAAATTTAAATTTTATTCCTTAGCCCTTTAAGGCAAGTAAAGAAATGAAATGGGACTGCAGAGTTTAAGCAGAGAGAAAGGCAATTCTGCATTTCCTTCCAAAGAGGAAATCTGTATCTGGAGTAACTCTGAATTTTTGAAATGTTTAACATCTATGAGCTATGTTAAACTGTAGTTTAGTCTTCCCTAACTCTGTGAGGTTGGAGGTGTGTTCATGCAAAATGCTCACAATGTCAAGCAGAAGAACTGACCTGTCCTTTAAAAACCAAACAGAAAAGACTATCCAGAATCCCAAGATGATGTGAACTGCTTTTCAGAGATTACTATTTCCTAAGTTAGGATTCCAGAAGAACTCTGCTCTCTTTTATGCATCCGGTAGGTGCCAGAATTAAATGGAATCCCAGTAGATGTGGATCTTTCAGAGCAGCTCGTCATGATCTTGCGCCCCAAGCATCACAGAACACATCCCCTTGGAGATTTGCCTGAGAACCTTAATTGAAGTCCATGTTACTAAAAAAAAAAAATCCTTCTCACCCCAAATTTATTGGGATTAATTGTTTGTTGACATTATTCTGTGTATGTTCCATGATGAACATACAACTAGGTCAGAAAGTTTTTAGACTGTATTACACATTTTTCCCATGGAGTATTTCTTCCAGATACTCAACAACTGAGTAATGATCATCTATCTGTCATATCACTCCACTCTCCTGTTCTTAAAAACAACAGCAGAAGTGCAACCATAGAGATTTCAGTAATGCTTGTAAATGCTTTATTCCGTCTATATTTCTGTTTGAAATCTATTGGCTTTATTTTGCCTTTTGTGAGCTTAGACTGTTTTCAGTCATTCTTGATTCCTGTACTTGAATAAAAATATGCGGCAAACAGAAGTAAACATGAGAATTCCAGGCAGAAGAAACCGGTATGATGTTAGCATCTTCCATGTTTCACTGTTTAGAAATCTGCACTCAGGAATGTTCCTGGGCAGGGGGATATTTGGGTTCGTTACTGAATTTTAATTTAGTCCTGAGAAGTTTCAGGCATTTTGGAGGATTGGGAATGTAAGGAAGATCTGTAAGAGCATCCAACCAGCCATTAAACTATGAAGATATTATGAAGTTACCATTTTCAATCTTCATTTAGGTAAGCTGAAATCAATAAGAATGTGGTGTTTACTCTAGAGGAAAGGAAATAAATACATAAATCTGTAGAGCACTGATTTATACCTGCGGAAATGTCAGAAGGGCAGCACATCTCGCTGTGCAGGGTAGGTTTTCACAGAGCCTGTTCAGATGACCTAAAAGAGATGCCCAGGGTGAGATTTGTTTTTGGTTGAGGATGGGGAACACTCTCCTGTGCTACAAGTTCCCAGTGAGGGAGCATCCTCCTCTTTGAAGAGTTTGGCTGTGAAATTTTAACATTGCTTTGTGCATGGGGGGGAAGAATGAAAGTCAGTGCTCCCTTCTTCATCTTTTCACACCATTATGTACTTTTTTAAAGAGTGATTAAAGAGAATACTCTGGAGCTTTTACTTAAAGCAAGTCTCCATTTACAGATTTCTGCATAAAAAGGAGAAAGAATTTGTCACTTTGATATTACATGTTGGTGACATACTGCAAAGACTTTCTGTCTGTCTTCTATAAACACTCTCTCTCCTGAAATCATTAAGCAGTTTGATAAATCTATTAGAAACATGGGAAGACATCTCAAAAGAGGAGCTGAATTAGCAGCAATAAAATTAATACCAATTAATTAAGATTTCTGCTTTGCATTCAAAGAATGCATTAGTAATAAAAAGTAAATTGTAAAGAACAAGTCATTTGTGAAGCACAAAAGATAATTTCCTTTATTTCTGTTTTTTATTCCTTTTATGATAGAGTGTAGCTTCTTATCAGAACTCTTCCTGAACCTGAAGAGTTCATAATAAATCTACCCCATTTTGATTCTTTATTGCCCAAGTTTGTCATTTTCCTTGAGGGAGCAATTACTTGGAGCTCTTTGTTGTACTTGGTTGCTTGAGGCTTTTGGGGGAGTGTGAGGGAGAATCTCAGTGTAGCATCATGTCTCTGAGACCCTGCATGCTGTCAGACTACATCTAAATTGATAGACAAATTCAGAAGTTGTTACGGAGGTGGGAGAGCATAGAGGTATATGGAGCATAACTGTGTAGCATGTTTGTCTTTTAAGAAGGCTGGCTAAAAATGAAGGTTTGGCATTGCAAGAAAAATTCAGGAATCGAAGGAACTGATGCCAGTTCCGTGCATAAAGTCAGTGTAGGAAGTTCATGAATAGCTAGGAACTGAACAAGAGGTCTGCAGAACAAGAGGTCTGCAACTTTTCTGTCCTGTAGAAATAGGATGTATGTACACTTCGCTGAAAATCAATATACAGTAAGTCAGTAAGAGAAGTCTTTGTCCTCAGTTGGGTCCCCCTGACCCGAACAGAGTGTTTTCTAAGTGAAAGGACGTGCACATGTTCTCCCAGTGCTGGGCTGTACATGTTAGAGCGCCAGACTGGGCTCTCCCTTCCTATCACTGTGCAATAAATAGGAAATCAGAGTAAAATCAATCTGCTACATGGTAGTCTGCATTATGTTTCAGAAAATACCTCATTAGTTATACTGTACTCTAAAAGACTTGATAAAAGTGGAGTAGTGCACCTTTGCTGTTGGGTTTTAATTTATATGTGTTCTTGGTAATTTATCAGTATTATGAAAAATGCAATTGTAGGAACACTGTGAGCTCTGCTAATTTAAATTTTATCTATCTACATTGGAAGCCTGAATGACAGGCAATTGTGGAATAATGTAGAAAATGGGGAAGGGAGAGAGCAATGAAAGCATCTTCAAACTCAAACCTGACTATTTATTGGTTTTTCATTTAGGTGATGAATGTTGCCATTTTATTTGCAATGGTTTGGATGGTATATTTCATAGCTAGATAGAAGAAATTTGTATTTGTTAATCTTTTTTAATAGGTGTGTCATTAGGTGAATGTTCAAAATGAACTGCAGATAGATTTAATTCCCAAAATAGCTATTGCTATTTGTTTATTTCAAACACTGGCTTCCAAATGTTGGGTCTATCTGACTGATGCAAGCTTGGAAAAGGAAAATCATTAGGCATGATTTCTTGTATGCATAGTGTAAATTCTTCAGGCCTATCAGACCATCCATTTTATGATTTTTTTTGTTTTTCCTTCCTCCCTTAGCCTGAGTTGGCTCGTCTCATTCACTCTCCTGCCATAGCAAGCTTATCTAGCCTTGGAGATGGTACAAATCGCACTCTGATCATCTTCCTGCTATCAAAGTAGGATCAGGTGGCATTTGCCTTGTCTACACTAAACTGTTACTAGTGCAGTGTAGGAAATATGTACACAAAAATAGTAAATTTGCTGCAAATACCCTAATGCAGGTCGAAGTAGACTGGTAAAAATAAGTCCTTGTACTATATAAATAAATCAAATCAGGAAACTGATTTCAGCTATATTGTTAGAAATATCATTTGTGCTCTTTGAGTAAAATTTCTATTAACAATATCTCTCTCCTAGCAATTAAAAAACACCCTCCATGTTAAGGAGAATCACATCTAATACGAACACTATATTATTAAGATAAAACAGATCCCAAGGCATGAGAATACTTTATTATCTTGAACCTCTAAGGCTTGGAACAAATCAGTGGTTTGCAGACTCCTAGGGGCTACTCTATCCCAATATCCCACTATTTCTGCAATCCTGACACTTGCACACAGATTTTTCTTCCTATAGCCTTTTAGGAGGCTGGCCATAGTTTTGCTGTGCACTGCAGAGCACATTGAGGTACTATGTTTACCCACAGGGGACATTTTCCAGCGCTAGAGGTGAAGAGCATCTTGAAACTGGGACTTGGAATTGTTCAGATGCAGATGTTGCTGAACGGGCATAATTTTCACCATTGGATAACTACTAAGATGCTGGATTACAAAGCTGAAATGCAGACCATAAGGAGGGATCAGAATTCTTATTCTTTGTATCAGATTTTTCTTGTCCTTTTTAATGATAATAATTATTACTACTGTCTCAAACAGTAAAAGTGGTTTTAGTGTGTTTCATCGTGTTTCCCAGGTGAAAGGAGTTTGCTGTATGTGACTTTCTGTTCATGATGAGCCTATATGTTCACAGATAATCATCACGTGACATTTTGTGATCACAAGTGGATTTTCAGTTCCCCATATCACACAGTTGGCAGGAAGGCTTCTAGCAATTAAGATTAAAACCAGAGGTTGCAGTTCTCCTGGAGAGAACTGATAAGAATGTGGCAATATTCCAGCTCCTTTTGAATGTAATTTTCCCCTGGATTGATCCTGTGCCAAGAAGCGTTTGTATTTTCCTGCTGTACTCGACATTTTTGGTCAGTTCATATTTGACTCTGACCTCTCGGATTCAGATTCTGACCTCTGGGATAGCCGGGATTCAGGTTGTGCCGGTCACCAGGGAAGAAATTGCCCCTGCCTTGGCCTGACAGAACCATGTTTGGCAGAAGAGTCGTGAGCTGCAGAACTTTATTGTTTGTTGGGAAATAGCAGCTGCTTTATGGTGGCCTAGGTCCAGGGGTGTTCATTCATGCTCTCCTTAGGAGCTGGGCTGTTCTCCATTCCACCTAAACCCATGTGAGCATTAACTTCTGGACCTAGAGTATTAAATGCGGCTCATCACCTTACCAGTGGCACGTGCCACTCCGGGTGTCGTTGGCTTGGGAAATGGAGGGTTTTGCCATACGAGCCTGCCGAGCCACCAGGGTCCCATGAGCTCTTTGTCCTTCCCTTACTCACCCCCATTGGCTTTCATCAGCCATGGAAAACAGCCTCCCTCCTGCTTCTGCAACTAGGTAAATTGTTAGTCATTTCCTCACTTTAAGCAGGAAGAATAGGTTAATTGCTTAATGAGCCCAAAATAATAACTTAATAAAGCTCACGTATCAGAAAAACACAGCCAGGTTCATAGGTTCCCCTTAATTATCCAATTTCTCCATTAATTCTGTGGGTGCTCACAAATACTGCTCCTTGCGGGGGGTGAGTTTCCATGGTGCTTCAGAGCAAACCAAAGCAATAGAGGAGAAAAGAGATTAAAAAGTGGGATTGCTTTTTAAATGCTGCTGCACATTTTAATCGCTATATGGATGATCTTTCCTCATGACAAACTCTGTAAAATAATATTTAAAACCTGGGTCTTGCTCAGTGACATCCCAGAAAAATTGTACTGTTGGCCACGGTGGGAACCAACTTTAAAGAACCCTTTTCCAATCAGTTTGCCTAAACATCTCCACAAAGGTGTGGAGAAGAGATGAACGACATGTGAATAACATTCGAGACTGGTGAAATGCCTGGCAACTAACTTAGATCCAGCTCTCCAGATGCTACTTCAACCTATTGTGGGAATTCCTGTGATATTTACTTTTTTTCACAGTCCTGCTCTGTGGTTATGTGAGAACATCAGTTTTTCTTTAAAAGGTCCTAGCCTAAATGCTTCTTGGAAGAAATTTGAAAAACATTAATATTTTAAGGTTCAAAAAAAAAAAAAAAGCAATCAAAGGAAAAAAAAAAAGAGAAACAAAATCCTGCTCAATACTGTTTGTTAAAAATGTAGCATCTCATCATATTAGGAGGTTTAATTCATTCTTTTTTTTAACATAATTTTAACCTTGGAGATTGCAACACTGCATAGCAACTTTCATTACTTTGAAGTAATGAAGTGACAATAGAATCTATTCATTTTTTCCCCCACCAAAGCAGGAAGACAATGGGCAGAGAAGAGAGAGAGCCAAACATTTCAGTTGCATTTCTGAATATTTCAATTGCTGCAGAAGTAGACGTTGTTGTATTAATTGCCAAGGAACAGTAATTTACTCATTAATCTGGAAATGATCCATTTCAGGAAAGGAACATTTATACATAAATGCATGGCTATTCACAAGAAACTAGTAATTTTGCAGCAAAATACTGGAGCATATTTGATTATTTTCTTTCAAGTTAGATAGCTTTATCATAGGGAGCTACACACCAGAAAGTCTGTGAAATGTCTGTAGTCATCTGTATTGTCCTTTTAAAGGAAACCGTAAGAATCATTAAGCCAATATATATGAAACACAAAACCAAATTCCTTGTCGTGACAGCTATGGAAACTTGAACATCTCTATAAGATACAAGTTAAGTTACTCTAGTCTTAAATTCTTATAACTGGAAACCGGAAGTTACTCTGGTAATTGTTATAACTGGAAACTGGAATCATTTTCAAGGCATGCACACTCCTCACTTTTACTGAAAATAACAGGTAATATTTTCTGTTCCTTTAAGGCTGTCTGTGTTGTTTCAGAGGTAAAAAGTAAAGCTGGGCCTTTTCTATAAGCTCTGTCATTGTGTTTCCTATTTGATGTTTTGAATGGGAGTCTGGACTGCAGCATGGTGGGACTTTTCTGGGGGAAATAAGTGCTTTCTCAGGCTTGTTTTTCTGACACACTGGTAAAACTTTTTGTTGGAAGGTTTATTCCATTATGACATGAGACTTTATTAAATACCAAGAGTTACACAGAGGGAAACCTCTGTTGCTGAAACAATAGCAACGTATTTCTTTCTATACAACGTGTTCACTTGGCAGGCTCCCTACTGCTCCACCACAAACTGGTGCCTGCAAGGACTTTACTCACAGCTTCAGGAGCATTCTTGTAAAAATCAAAACTTCACTTTCTCCATATACTAGGATAATACCTGTCCTCATATATGTACTTCTTTCTGCACCCTGGAAGTTAGCAAACTTTCCCAAAGGAGCATCTATTCCTGTGCATTCTACTTGTGATGTTGGATGTTGGTTTTCTTCAAATGCCCTGCGGCGCTTGGGCAATTCTGGTAAGGGGTTATGGGGGCCGGGCATAGAGCAGGGGAGGAGGGACTGCAGCTGGGGCCTCTGGTGCTCATGTAAGTCAGGCTGGTAACAAGAACGGATGTGACTTTCCAAAAAAAGGGAAAACAAAACAACAACAACAAAAAAACAAAACTAAAAAAACCCACCTAGTGTCAAACCTTTGACAAAAGGTTCATTGATCTCAAAGAGCCACAAATATCAATCATGAAAATATCCATATTTGGACACAAATCTAACATTTTCTATATTTTTGGGTTACGTTGTAAAGAATTTGATCAACTCTAACATACTACTGTTTACTTAGAATATTTTATATGTCACTACCTGAGTATTTATTTATACCTCTACTTACGGTCAGAATTATATTCTCCAGAAGTTTTTAATGAAATGGAATGTTCTTCCTTTACAGGGAGATTGATGAGATCTGGAATTAAAGAATACAATCCCATACCTATAAATAAAGTGAGTATCTTGTTTTACTGAGAGTATTAAACCTTGAGACATTCTCTGATTTATAATGTAAAACTAATACACACACACACATACATAAACTTTTGTTTAACTTTGATATCTAAAAAGTACCTCCCTTGTCACATGGTATTCTTGTAGAGAAATAGTTTTCTTGCAAATATAACCTATCTGAATTTCTGTACACATCATTACATACTAATTTCAACAACGTACCTCAGTGATCTGCAGCCACCTGAGTCCTGAATTTTTTATTTTAGATCACAACAAGAAATTTTATTACTGAATAGTAGGACAAATTATAAAAGGAGAGAAGTCAAGCATCATATCTCGGTCTCACTATCCATTCCCTCCTCCATGAAAAGCTCTCTCATGAAACTAAACTGTGTGCTGGTGGCATGTTTACATGTTACTACTATGGAAGGACAAATTGCTATTAAATGTTAGCCTGAGGCTACTATGGCTAGGCTGTAAACAGCTACCCAGTACAGTTACACCAGTAAATCCAGTTACGACCCCGTAACTTGGATGAGAATTAACTAAGTGGATCCTTTCAGGTGAAACTTGCTGTGTTAAGATGGGAAGTGGATTATGTTGGTGTCACAGGAGCAGCAAAAAGACAAAATCTTCAGCTAGAAGTCCTTAAAGGAAACAATTGTCTCCAAGCAAAACTCAGTGTTTCGATGTGCAATGGCTGTTTTTTCTTTTAAGACGGACAGATGTTTCACATCATATCATATCAAGAATCTTTGCAAGTCAGTCCTTGCTCCTTCCCTTTTTCAGTCAGGATGACATCCTGGTCGTAATCTGAAAGCAAATATCAGACCTTTTCTCCAGGCAGAATGTTCGTGCTGAGTCTGGACTGCTGCAGCCCGTTTCTGATGCCCGTCTTCTCCCTGAATAACCCAGAATGGAGAAATTCCTCTGTCACGGAGGAAACTGCAGACTCTTCTTCCCTTTGTGCTCAAATGTGCATTCCTGAGGCAAATTTTTTAGCTAGAAGGAATCATTCTGTGGCTGCCTCCTTGAATTTTGAATACTATATATAATATTTTGCTTTCTTTTGAAGCACTAACCTGTCCTAGGAAAATGGAATGAATGAAGAAAACAGGGATTCCTCAAAAGATATGCCCATACCACAGCCGCCTAGATGTAGTCATAACATTGTGCTGTACCTTTCTTTTTTTTTTTATTTATTTAGTCTTCTTTTTCTCTCTGGCTCACGTGGCCAAAGGAATGGCTTTTACTTCTCCAGTTCTTGTTAACATAAGTCAAAATGTTGGCAGGAAAGGCACCTGCAGGACATATGGAATAACCCGGGAAGACGAAGTTGCAGCTGGGTAGGTGGTGTGACAAGTGCCGTATGAAAGCAGAAACAGCAGAAAGAAGAGAATGGTCTTTCATAAAAGCTGGGATTGTCCCAGAAGCTCTTTGTTTGCTGAATGTTTGTGATGTTTTTTTGCTGTCTGGCAGATGTTAAAGACATTTCCTGGCACCTGAGGACCTGCTCCAGAGAAAGTCCTGAACATTAAAGCTGAAAATTAATTGGAGGTGAAATCCAATTCTGATTTGTTTGGTGTATGTTTTTTTAATTTGTTTGTTTTTTGTTTTTGTTTATGGTGGTTTGGTTAGTTTGGTTTATTTGGTTTATTATTTGCTGATCTTCTTGTTTTCAAGTATCTAATTTATATCCTTTAAGTACCTTGGATGGGAGAGGTTTTTTGATGACATTTGATGACAAGTTCTTCGTTAGAGCAAGCTCAGTGAGAAGTTATAGTATTAATTCCTCCATGATGCTTTTGAGGTTCTCGAGGTAATGAGCTGTAGGCTTTGTCAGAATTAGCTTTCTTGCTTTGGTTTAATCTCACCCAAGCACTAGTAAACCAGACAGTTCTTATGGATTTCTTTCCATAGAGTGGCTTTTGGCCAATGTGCCAGCTTAATGTAAAGGGGGCCACCTAGGGAAGAAACACCTGTGCAAGTGAATGTCATGGTGGAAAATATTACATTATTTTCCGGAAAGATGTGATATAATAATTTGCATATACTATATACCAACTCATGAAGAATACGAGTCATCATTTCAAAGAAGATAAAAGTAACTAGAACTGGCATCTTTCAGCAAGATCACTTTAGTTCCTCAGCTTTTATCACATAAAAATGCAAGAAAAAAACTTATCCCCAGTGAATAATACCCAAATTTGACTGTTGTGTGCTTATAGACCTATCACTGCTTTCTAGGAATCTAGAAATCTATTTATTTTTAATTCTCAAGATTCTCATTTATTTTACTTTTCTGTCTCAGAAAGGAGTGATGAACAGCAAGGAGCTTCTTCATGCTACAGCAGCATGGGTAGAGTCCAGTGTTGCCGTCTCACGGCGTGGCGACCTGGTTCAGGAACGGCACGGCGGCCAACCACAGGCCGCCGGGTCATCTGCTC
>JAUBNY010000146.1:436627-473143 GCA_032275445.1 Crypturellus soui | reverse complement strand
GGACGGCAAATGGCGTTTATTAACACGTGGCAATGCCTTATATAGCCAGGGTTACAGCGTCACTTCTGCCTGCTTACATGGCATTAGGGGAGGGGCCCTATCTTCTCGTACAACGCGAGATCTTCCGGTCGCGAGACCCTGCCTGCAACAGTCCAGGACATGTGCATCGCAGCACCTCTTTCCCAAAGCCTCACTGCCCTTATAGGACCTCTGCATTGGGCACAGTTTCCTGTAATTTGTGAATCCCTTACTATGTACATTCCCTCCCTGTAAAATTCCTTCTTTTTTTTCTCCTTTCCAAGCATTAACAGTAAAATTCATTGCTATTAGCAATTCTTTCTTCAATGGAATTCAAATGTCATCTACTAGGAGCCCCACTTCTTGGGGGCGAAACAGAGATTATTGCTCCCAAAGTGTAATCTTTCATGTGTTTCTGCTTCTTTGTTTTAGTGATAATGCTGGAAGAAAATACTTAATAGCAAATAAAAATATAGGAAAAGAAGGATGTGTTTCTGCTGTAGCTTGCTGCATTTATACATCTTGCCCTGTAATTATCTGAGTTCAATATTTAGGGTATCCTCTGAATCTGGCTTAGATAGCACAGCTACTTGTGCCAGGGTTAATTCTGCCCAGTATCTGCAAATTGAAATAGGCCGGGTATACATGTGTGATCTGGCTTTGCCAGATTACCTGTGCTAAACCCGTCAACCTGTAATGGAGATTTCATGGTACCTTCATACAGGAACTCTTCAAAAGAACCTTGGGAACAGTCACATCAGAAAACTTCAGCACAAAGGATAAAACAAGGGAAGTAAATTACAGTAACTTGCAATTGCGTTTTCTCAAATACTCTTCTAAATAATAAAATCCAGTTATGTTTTGAAGGAACAAAGGAAAGAGAGAGTGAAAAAGCATATCTCTATTTGCAGGTTTACTATGGGGAAATCTAATTCATGTTTGCTTAGATTTACTCTAAGAAAAGACCTTGAAAATGAGACAATCTTTGTTCCAATAGTCCTGTTTAATCTATACATGACTGCATTGAGATAAGTGTTGTATCTCATTGATTTATAGACTTCCTCCTCTATCCCTGTCACTTCTCAAGAGGAAAGACTTATCCTCTGTATAGGGAATATGTAGCTGGATAATAAGTGCAAATGGGAAAAGTCAGAGCAGACTGTAGGGACTCTCACATTTCATGAAGCAGGAAGGGTTTTCTGTTTCTGTTCAGAAACTGCATCCCATCCCTGCAGAGTTCGGGTTGGTGATGCTCACTGGAAAGAGCGGCATAATCACAATCCTTATGAAAGACAAAGTTGTGACAAATATTGTCCATTATTTATGTCATGACCTATTTATATGATGTAATATTTACATTTGTGTGCCTCATTTGGTATACAGCACTCAGGCAGGGGATTTGAGTAAACTCTGGAAGTTGTCGAGATCTCGATTTAGTCTTTGCCCTGGGCCACCGCTAGGACTTGCACTTGCTAGGCTGGTTCGTAGGACAGATCTGACCATATTCCTGCTGTTTGCCTTTAACAGCCAAAGACCTGGTTTTACAAAGGAGGATAAATAAGAAAGGTCCCCAGGTGCTCCCAGATGCATTCCCAGGGCTCTAACAGGCAGCATCAAGCCAACTTGTCTGATCCTGCTGTGCACAGCAAGGTAGGGTCCCTACCCAGAGCCCTTGCTGACCCAAGGACAACTAAAAATAAAAATCTTAGAAGGGAGCATGCTTTTTATAGTGATACTTGCATATTTGCATGGCACAGGACAAGGGGGGCTTTGTGCTTTACCTTCTTTTCCTGATTTTACTATTGTAGTTTAGCCAAATGAAGGTGAAATCAGTAAATCAGGGCAGAAATTCTGGCTCAGCTTGTTTAGCAATAACATTTTTGAAAGAGAAATAAAGTGATAATATGTTTATATGTTTCTGAGGCTGCTTTAGTCTTATGCTAATTTAAAGTTATCCAGTATTCTGGTTTTTTATAAGTTCATAGTTGATTTTGAAAGTAATTTAGGGCACTTAGATTCTTAGCAGCAATTATGTCTATTGAGTAAAACATTGCAGATGCTGATTGACTTCCAGTTTACTTTTATATTTGCTCTGCTTCCTCTCTCTTCTCTCTAAAAGAGGGATGGTTTTGCATTAAAAATTGTTTCTGGACCAAAGATATATTAACCACATCTATTCTTCTCAGTGGGGAAAATGAATATGAAGTTACCTTTTAGCCATGTGTCTTCGAGTACATTTAATGTGGATTATGTTATTACATACATTTTGTTAATTTTTTTCCTGACTTTGCGAGTCTATAGCATGTTGCATAGTTTGCTAAGTGTATCATCCACTCCACTTAGTATCTCCTTCATGCACCAGTGAGAGTCCCTGGATACCCTTGCTTACAGTTTCCCCATCCATATGCCCTCATTTATTACAAGGAGCAAACCATCTTTCTTTATTTTGTCTACTTGGACGATGAAATATTGCATTTTTCACAAAAATAATTTATCATGACTGAAATGATGCTTGGCTGAATGGTCAGAATCACTTTTCTGTTAGGTGCTCTTTTGGGTTGCTTGGTTTGTTTTTGTTTTAATGAGTTTTAATATTGAATTTCATTTAAGCTTCACAAAATGCATTTGTCTCTGCTGTTATTCAATATGATAAGCTCTCCTGCTGCCCTCGGAACAAGCTATTCTGTTTCAGAGGGAGGTGCATTCAGAGATTGCTCTTCATTAGCTACACTGGATCTGTGTGTTACATCCACACAGATTAACAGCAGGCGAATTAAGTCCCATACATATTTATATATGTAAGAAATAAGAAGTTAATAGTTGTTATCCTAGGAAATTGATGGTGAGGAAAGCTCGTTTTATTACAGCACTTTTCATCATTAGATATCATAAGGTTTTGTCAAAGAAGTTAGTGTCTTGGATGTAACTTTGCAAGTACAAAAAATTGAAAAAAATTCAGCCTTCTCTCACTCCTTACAAGCAGTAGCAGAGTATGAATTAAAATCTTTTCCTTATTTTCAGCTCATTTTGAGCAGATTTTTAAGTAATAATTTTGAGTTAAGCAAAAGGTTTGCATTTTCTTTGGCCTCTGATAATCCATCAGAGAATGTACCCTGTAAGTAAATTTTCTGCCTGCCAGCGCTGGTAAAGAAACAGAAATCTCACATTGTTTAGTGAGGAGCAGAGACTGATGTCTTTTATACTACTGCATTTGTTTTAGTGTTCCAAGGTTATGGTCTGCAGCGTTTAGGTTATGAATATGGGCAGCAGTGAATATATTTTCTTGATTTTGAGCTGTAGTCTCGGGGCACAGAGGCTGGAATTGTTTCGTTGTCCAACAAGAGGAACACAAATGAAATGCTGCAATGGTGCGTGGCCCAGGAAATGAGAGGCATCAGAGAGAGATCCCGTAAAAAGGAAAGGTATAATTATTCCAAATGCAAGGAGAGGGTTTGGGGTCAAATATGTGTTTCTCTTTTTCACTGACTGCAAGTGCTTTAGTTGTAGTTCATCTAAATGCATGGGGAGCTGTGCAAGCAGGGGAGTGACCTTCACCATCTCCTACAAAGACGTCACTTGCTTGTACGTGTGCTGCCCACAGCCAAGTTATAACCGTGGTGCTCAAGCAGAGGAGGAGGCTTAATTAATGGGAACCAGCACGTTTATGGCATGAACAGCAAAGACGGACCAACTTTCTTATAAAAGCATTAACCTAATTTTCCCCCACACACTCTTTGATTTAGAAATGAAAGATCTGCAGTGATCCTTCATGCAGAATTTTCAGACAGAGCTTCAGCTAGAAGGGAATTTTTATGAGGAACTTGTGTTCTCTGTATCTTATAGATACTGCTGGGAATGTGTCTCTCAAAATTGGTTCTTCTGATAAAAAAGCAGTGTTTAACAACAGTTGCCCTTTTTTTTGGGGTATTTCTTGTAAGCATTTAGATCAGGAGTTATTTTCCTCAGAATTAAGGAGATGATCCTTTATGGACAGGAAGGAAAATCAGACAGGAGAATAAATTTTTTGGTTACAAGCTATTTTTAGTAGAGTAATTTAGGGTATTTAAGGAAAGTAATTTAATCTCAATCTCAAATCTCATCAATCAGGAGGACTGAGAGTCCCATTATTCGTGCAGCTTTTTCTAGCAGGAGAGCTGCTGTTTAACTCCCTAAACAGTCCTGCGAATGCACAGTGTGCTGCATCCCAGACTGTACCAGAAGGTATAATGGAAAACACAATTCCTGTTAAAAAATCCAAGTATCTCAGTGCACTCAGGAATGTAGTAATTGTGGTGCAGTGATCATAGGGTTGTGAATACTTGGGAAATAAAAACTGGAGGACAGTTGAGCGACTTTGATGCCATTATTTCTATTAATGTGTCTGGATGGGAGAATATTATCATCATTGTGTGCTGAGGAAGAATACTGTCATTTTTCTGTTTTTCCTCTGTTTTTTTCTTGGTAGCCTGTAGTCTGAAAAAAAGATCTGTAGATCTTGCCTGATATCATCTTTGGATGTCTGACATTTTTGATAAGGCACTGAACTTGATGGCAAATTCTGTGTCTTAGGGGACATGTCATAAGTTGAATTTGAGGCTTTCTGATTAAAAACAAACAAAAGAAAAAGTAGTTGTCAGAATTCAGCTTTATTGCCATCTTAGATCCTGTGGAATGGGGCTTGTATCATTCCTGGACGTCACTGGAGTTACGTAGCTGAATAAATAACTTGTCTTTGTTCAACATTTCAGCCTTGAAAGCGCACTCATCTCTTGGGCTTCACAATTCCTGCACTTTCCTGCTTTTGTGAATAGCTATAAGTCACTGTAAGCTGTAAGTGGGAAACATCTTTCCAGAAGTGAGATGGGAAATGAATAACTATTATTTTGTTGAAGTATAAAGTTGTCTGAAGAGAGTTTTTAAAAGTTGATAGAGCTGGATGCCTTAGTTCTTTTAATTATGAACTACTTCAGCAAAATAGCATGGCAAAAATTAAAGCCTTTGGCTAAGTTGCTTTTGATAAATTGCAAAGGATTTGAGAGAGATGGGAAGTTTTCCAAGTGCCTCCTTTATTATCTCCTATGTATTTCCAAAGAAATCAGCAATCATCACCTAATGCCAGCTTTACTGTGCAGTGAAGTTACAAACACTGATCTGGGACAGGATTTTGGTGCATTTGGTTGTTATTGTGGAACTAAAAGAGGACACTATGCTAAAAGAGGATGGGTAACCTTACGCTGCACACAGGCATCCTAAATGAATTTGAAGAGAACAAGTCTTTCTCCTTTTCCTACAGATTAAATCTGGACACTTGTTTCATTGAAATCAGCCAAATTTTGGCACTTGTCAAGAGATACAGTGATGCCAGTTGTTACTGCCGATGTGTAAATCTAGGTGAAATGTAGATGGAAGGAATTAAGCAACGGTGACTTTCTACATGTGCTCAGGTAGTGCTTTCATTGCACTCTAATATGGTGTAAATGTAAGCCTTGGGAGGGACATTTGATGATTTTGGAGGGAAATGTGCCACTTCAATATTGGTTCTAGACTGTCATCTCATTTAGGTAACAGTAGGCAGGATTTCTTCCTGCAACTATCTCGGGTTTGGACTTGTCTTGCAATCTAAGCACAGTGCACAGAGCCACATTAGAGGCTGCTAAATTAGCTGGTGCTTACAGCAGTGTAACCTTGGCAACAAGGAGGTTAGCGGACACGAGATCTGTGACTTTAGGTAGTTTTTGTGGTTTGCATTGACATTAAGGCTGCCATAGCAACACTCCTGGCTGCGGCAGAGCCAGCTGATTTAAAGCACACATGGATAACACGTCATTACTGATGAATGAATTTCATGATAGACGCAATCTTAAATATAGTGGAAGTCCAACAGTTCATGAGAAGTGAATTTGGAGCAGATCCTTGGAGTGTGCCCCAGCATTAGAGGGGTGTAACTGAAGTGATTGTCAGGATAAAGAAAGGCAACGTACCTGGTGCAGGTGAGCACTGGGACCATTGTGACCAGACTAAACATAAATTCTGTTTTTTTTTTTTGTAGCTGAAAACTAGTTTCTACTACACTAGCAAAACTAATTTTCACCTGGTAAAAGAGGATGACCAAATGGGTGACCCCGTTTGATCTCTCCTTGATCTCTCCTTGAATGGGTTTTCTGAGATTTACTGATTTGCTTGGTATCACTATCCTGTGCAGGACATACGTATGCCATGAATCCTCAAGCTACAGCTTTGAGCTTGTAAACTCAGGTGTACAAATATACATTATAGAATGCCAAGATTAAAAAGCAATTCTAGAAAGGGAGAAAACTTGACATTGTAGTAAAAATGCTAAGCAGCAACGTTGGGCTGGTTGTTGTACATTGTAATGTATGTCTTCGAGTTTGAAAAAGAAAATAATAAAATATCTCAGTTGAGTTGTTTTATTATCTGATTCATACCTGGATTTCCTAGCAATTAACATGCCTCTCAAAATCATATTACTGTCAGTCCACGGTGCAGCTATCACAGATCAGCCTGTAAAATAAAAGATTAAACAACATCTTATGAGTGCACAAGTTATAGAAATTAAATCCTTTGTGGTTTTAGCCTTAGTTAGCTGGGAGAGCGGAAGGATTCTAGTAATTCAAGGCCCATAAGGATGCAACATCAGCAATTTCTTGCATTTCTGAAACTCTGTGGTAGCACTGTGGACTAGGTGGAAGTGATTTTCACGGCTCCTCAGCAGCTCCAGCTGTTGAACACACCAAGTGTTATGATTTCCTTCCCAGAGTGAGCCATCCATCACTGTAACGCTCTGGATCTTGCATTCTCTGCTAATGCATTCCAAGGATCACTCCAATGTGTTTAACACCCTGAACAGCAGACAACTTGGCTATTTTACACCGAATTTTTACTTTCAACACATCACCTGAATTCCTAGAGCTTGAAGCTTGGCTTTGGTCCCATAGGGAATCTGTGTCAGAAACGTTTTGGTGGTCACTAGGATTTTTTAGCAGGGAGTTCTGGAGGAGGAGGAATCATAGTAATTGCCCTTCCTTGGGCATGGTGACATCCATCGGAAATCTGAGCTGCCTGTTAGCCCACAGGACAGTACACACATAGAAAAAGGTTCAATGTCAGGATCCAAAATCATAGCTGAAACTGAGGAGTTGGAGTATTGTCCTCTGTCCTGTCACAATGTTGTGTAACAATGTCTAATTAAATACAACACTTGCAATTAAGTGCAAGCTCTAATATTTGTATTTTATAACTACTTGTAATTCATGTGTGTTTAGTACCTTTCCAGTCTTTAATCATCTGAACTGTAAGCCACAAAATGTTCAAATTCCGTGTTACTTTGTCAGGCTTTTGGTCCAAACAAGTGTAAAATAACTGTTCAAAGTAAAAATAGGGTTACATTTTCACTAATGACCCTGTTACTCAGTTTTGTGAGTAACGTGAAAGACTAATAATAGGGTTGATGATGTATGTACAGTAATTATCATGCCAGTTTTACTCTTTTCCTATATTCTTATGCTGCAATTTAATGTTTTTTTCTGCTCAAGTCAATTCAATTTATCAGTAGGCAAAAGGCATGAAGTAATGCTGATTTGCTTTGGATCTACTTACAAATAAATGGGAAAACTCAATTTTCAAGTTCTTTTTTTTTTCAGTCAGACACACAAGAGGAACAATAACTGTATTTTAAGATGACAGTGTTTACAGAGATATATTATAGATAGGGCTGCCATGGGACATCCTGTTTAAGCTGAAGCCTTGTTTCATAGAGGCCAAACACACTTATTTGCCCCTATCTATGTTCAACAGCTGAACTTGGGTGTGAGCCAGTCTCATCAAGCCTAAGTGTCTCTGCCCAGAGATCTTCCTGTCCTGGACTGGATTATATCCAATACAGTCAGTGCAAACTGTCCAGGGACTGAAGGGCACTAACAGCCCGAATTACTAATTGCTACTTCCAATGATTTTGCAACAGCTCTGTGAAGAGCTGGATGGCACCAAGAGGCCCTTGTCTGTATCACAGGAGCCGATTGTAAAATTCTACCTTATTTCTCCCTCAAACCGATGTTTTCTTTTTTCTCTCTGAATTTTTATGGTGGTCTCTTCGCTCTGTGGATAAAGCGTTTCCCTTTTCCTGTATCTTTTTCTTCAGGGGAGTGTGTTCTTCCAGCTAGGAGTTGTTGTGCCTGCTCCAGATGTTCTGCAATGGAGAAAAGAATGCCTGGTGCAAGGCATATAGACCCCGACCTGCTGAACTGAATCTGGGCACCTGCTCAGCCTTTGCTAACCTGAGCAGTGCTCAGCAGCCTCGAAACCTCTCCACATCCTGTTCACTCAAGTCTTAAATTACACTGTGGAGCAACCTGAAAAACATGGAAAGCTCAGGGGAAGTTGAGATTTATGCTTCGTTGATGCTTAATAAAGAAAAATTCCAGGAAGTTTGCTGTGTTGAGAGCTTTAGAGAGGAATTTTGCCCATTCTCTCATTAATTTCACACTAAATTTTCATAGCAAACCATTGTGAATTTTAAGTACAGCATAAATAATGAGCTTTGGAGCCTAACTATGCCAGATAAGAAATTACCAAACAAACTTCAGCTGTTTTTATGTAGTTTGAATGATTGGATCACATTGTTTTTCTCATAAGGCCACAGCCAGTGACCATCAGGTCTTGTCCAATGCCAGTTCTGTCACCAGAACTCAGCCAGGTGATACTGCTGAGGCCAAATAGCCTTTAGGAAATCATTTCTGCTCTTCCCTGTTACCTGAAGAAGTGGCTGTGCAACCCTTGATGGTTTTGTTGTTGTTGTTCTGTACATTTCTTTTGTGAAATTGTGCTCCTTGTTTAACCTAAAGTATTCAGATAATTTATCTCTGCTGAAGTACAGAGGAAGAAGAAAAAAGAAGGGACAAGAAATTTGGAAACACTTCAACAACAAATGACAGGAAAACTATGGGAGTTGCTTCATGATCACAACTGGGTCTCTATGATTAAAAGGTATCCAACCAGCAGAAAACAATGAAAAAGGTGTAAGGATGAGGATAAAGATAAAACACGTTCTTATCAAAAACAAGGATGAATTAGTATATGCGGTTTGTTCTTATGAATATCTCAAAAAAAGTCTTAAAGGAATTGGAAAAATCAATACTACTTTTGACAATGTCAGAAGTATAAAAGAAGGCAGATTTTCTTCCATCATTCTGATCTTTGTAGAGCTGATGATTGACATTTCTGGTGTTTTGGACTCTTAGCTAATATTAGTAATTAACTTGATTAAATACCTAGTGTTAGCATTAGTATTATTCTAACTTGAATTTTTATTCTAATTTGAATTCTAATTTGAATTTGATAGCAAAGGCAGTTCTGACCTGGAAAAAAAGTGAATCAGATTCACATATATTATGCTAAATTACATTAAAGCTACACATTTACTTGTAATTCAGCATTTGCAAAACCTTTTATCTTTAAAAGCAGAAATTACCTTCCTGTAAGTGTTAACTCATTCACTTTTTGTTTGTACCAAATCTGGAGGAAACAGAAGCTTCAAACTCGTCCCTAGAATTACATCAGAGCACCAGTGGCAGGATTTCCAAATTACCAAAATTCTGAATGCCAAGTTTGCAGCCAGCGAAGAATGCAAGACCTTGTAGAATAAAGTGGTTGACTACTTGGTTTTGTCCCTGTCCTCGCTGGCAGAAGTTGCTGACTGACATCCTTGGGAGAGATGGGAAAGGTTCCACCAAGGAAACGGAGTTTCTGGAACACTACCACGTGTCAAGGATGCGTACGCTGGTCTGCTTGGCCTCTATAGATTAATGTGTGAATAAATGGTGTAAATGCTCTGATATGGTCTTATTTCCATTGCTAAAGAATTTTACTTTGTCCAAGGTAATTTACTATTTTATCAGATTGCATATGAGAACTTCCTAGGAGGTTAAAAAGCTAGAAATGGCAGAGAAGATACCATATAGGGCTTATTAGTTTTCTCTCCCATATATCTCTAAGAAAAATGTGTCTGGCAACGTGAGGAAGTGTATTGCAAAGAAACGTGTTTAATAGATTGTGGCCAGCCAGAAAGGTTAATGTTGAAGTTAAACGGTTCAAACAGCAAAGAAAAAAGTACAGCAACTTAATGGATTGGAAATTGGTTAAAGGGCAAAAAAAAAAAAAAAAAAAATCACAATCTTTAATCTCGCAGATGTCTTGGTATTACACACTCATCAAAAGTCCCCTCAATAAAGTACATGGCTGTGGTTGGAAAAATCAGTGTGTAATGGGTGTAAATGGAGCCCAAGATGACAACACTTGAATGCTTGGGTGTTATATTTTTATTCAGAGGGACTATAAAACGTCAGGTAGATATATTCAGGTTGGAGCAGTCAGAGAAACTACCTCACAGTTACGCAGTTGGGAACTGTCATGGTTTATCCAGTCTTCAGAGGCATACATGGACACAACCATTTCATGATGTTTAAACTTGAGTTTGATGAGGAAAAATCCTATTAATTTGCAGAGATAAAGTAATCCTATTAATTATTGTAAACTTTAAGCCAGTTAATTGTGAAGTCCTCAAGACATTCCGCCATCTTCAGCAACCTCCATAACTTTGTTGTTAGAGATTACTGATGCTCCACTTCTTTAGCTTCCTAAAACCTAAGATGATTAGCCTAGTTAGGGTAGTATTACACATGCTAAAACCCAGTAAAATATAAAGCACATAATTTACAGTTTATAAAACGCTTAATTTACAATCCACCGTCGTTAATCTACCATCTATTGTTATCTTTTCTCAAAATTGAGTAACCTTAATGAGGATCAATATCCATACATACTGCCATAGGAAAAAAAAATTGAGATATTGATCCCTCTGGATAGGTGTCAACACCTCTCAGCCTCAGTAGACTTTTCCATTCAGACTGAATTTGCTGTCAGTGAGGCACACACCAACTTCAATATATCTCCATATGGAGAGGGGTCAATCTCAAACAACGTCTGTAACCAATAAAGATTGAGAATGATAAAGACACTGCTATTGATCTCTCTTGATAGGCATGGTTACCTCTCCATTTGGAGATGGATCGAGGCCTCTCCAGTTCTTTCTCTACCAATAGGATATCAACAGTCCTAGCTAACCATCAATAATAAGAATTATGGACAGCTATTTAGCAGAGATTGATATCACTGAGCATGTCGAATTTCCATTCTTGGACCAAGCCTTGCCCTGGGCACATGCCCCTGACCATCAACCTTGACCATTCTCAGTACTGGGAGGCCTCAATGAGGATATGCATATTTATCTGAAGGGGATGAAATATGCAGCTGTTGGTGCCTGTGGATAGATATCACTTCCTATTGATCTTATCTGGCATCCCAAACTTTTGCTCCAGTACTGATGTTGTTGTTGATTGTCACCAGCAGACATTGATAGCTGTCAATGTGGAGTGACACTGATGCCTATCTGGTTCCATCCCTATATCCTATCACATACTGTTCTCAGACTTTTGGCTTTGTTATCAAACCTTTTTTTTTTAACATGTGTTTTCTTAAGTCTTTTTAGTGAAATAAGTTTAATATCATGTAGGTAAGATGTAAGATTTTTAAATCTATTTGATGCACTTGAGTGCAAGTCTAGGGATGTACTCAGCTTAGTTATCACATCTTACATCATAGAATTTCTTGTGTTATGTTAAGCATGCTCCAAAAATGTGTTAAATGAATGAAAGAAAGCAGTAGCCTAGATTTATCAAAGAGAATAATTTCAAGAGGAGTGTTTTTAAAAAACGGCATTTTTAGCTCTAAATGAAAATATTAAAAATCTGAGGACAAGAAATTCATAAAAATTGATGGTACATTAGGGAAAGAGACAATAAGATAATAGGGGAAAAAAAGTTCCCAAACTCCTAATAGCTAAAAATATTTGCAATTCACTAAGAATAAGAAAGAACTTGTGACACTATGCATATCTTGTTTTTTTTTCTCCATGCAAAGTTGCATGAATAAACACAGAAAGCAGCTGAAGTATTCCTAAAACAGTTCATGTTATCCCCATAGTTTGCTAAATTCATATCTTTTAACCTTACAATATAGGTTTAAGTGGCCATTAAGGAACATCAAGGAGAGGGTGTCATACCCAGGAGATGCTGGGCTGCCCCTGAGCTGCCACAGGGATCTTGAGAGCAGAGTCACCTGGAGTGATGGGAAGCCCTGCGCCCCTGTCCTACGTGTGCTCTCCCGGTGGAGGTTGGTTGTCCATGAGGACTGCAGGGCTGTGTTGCTAATATAAGTGATTCTGCAGTCACAGGGTCAGCCAGTGTGTCAACATCTTCCTCCTTTTTAAAGTTCTGTTTAATTTTCAGATGCTGCGGCTGAAACAAGACCTGAAATTACGTTCAGAAGAAGCTGATAATTGCTTTGGTATATGTTGGAGCACATTTTCTCTAAAAAATCCATTATTGCCTGTTTAAAAAACACAAGGAAACAAACCTACCATCCTTCACAGCCTAAGTTTGCTTGTTTGGCCATCTCTGCCTCTGCTTACATGCGCTGAAAATATTATCTCACCAATTACTATTGTTTGATACAAATCTCCTTTAAAATGTCAATAATTGAAAGAAGCTTAAGCCATCCAGTATCAATGCAATAGTTTCCTTTGACTCTTTCTCCTTGGAAGGGAGCTCAATGTAAAAGCACTTCAGAGGACAATTTTGGTTCTTGTCCTGATACCTCGGCATACAAGTGAAGCTGAGCAGATGTTTACATTAACATTTAACTGAATTCAAAACAGACTATCACATTACATATATTAGCAATAAGCATTAACCAAAATAAAAGAAAACGTACATATGCTGAAGTCATAGCATGACATGAGCAAGTGAAAAGATCTCTCTGAAATTGAAATTCTTTGTTTTCCCTTGTAAGAGAGGTGCAAACCAGATGGCTATTTATGCTTTTTTCTTGCTGTTCCAAACAGGAAGGGGACTGGGCCAGTTACAGTTCACTTCAAGACCTGCTTGGATCCGCAAGAGTAAATCTGAAGTCTTAGCAAAGCAAGGAATGTTAACAAAAAATATTGTTGTGTTTTGGAACTACAGGTGAGGAGAAGATCTAGAAGGATCTAAGAGGAGAGCTGATTTTAGTGTCCTTTTTTTAGGACACTAAAAAGCTGGGATGTTTTTTCAGTGCAAGATTTTTTTCTTAGCTATGTTTTCATTATATCCAATCTAAAATTCCAGCCTGTGTGAAGCAATTCCTCATCTACTGACTTCTTTTAATTTCGTACTGTACTCATAAATTGCCAATAGATCTCTCGAAATGGTAGGGTTAAGCTTTTCTTGTTACATTTCTCTATCTTGGAATATTTTCTATCTACTCACTCTTTCTATTCTTTGGTGGTTTAACCCAATTTTACGTTTAGCATTGAGTAGGCCAAGGAAACTGGCATTTAGACACCCAAGGTTTTCTCAAGGTCAGTTAAAATCCCACATCCCACTTATTTTCAATACTATTTTATAGTTTTTTTCTGATCTTTTGATAATAGGCTGTTTTTAAATAAGTTTCTGAATGAGTGGAACTAAATTCTGGTGTCAGCCCTGAAATAACATAAATAAAAACATGAAAGCCCCACAACTTCTTGTCTATACATAAATGTCCTGCATGATCAGGAAGGTCTCAGAATGGTATTTGTCTAGGCATGTGAAGTAAAAAATGTAGAATATCAGTAACAGCCATATCCTTATTTTAGCTAATATATTAATTTACCTTCATTATCATGTCCATTTCTGTCTCCTGTCAGTACTACTCTTTGATACTTTTAGAATCCACAAGTGAATTTTAGGCATGCAGCTAGAGAGAAGGCAAGGAGCAGCTAGTAATAAGAAAATTATTGGAGTTATTGGGCTGTCCACAACATCTAGTGGATCCATTTACTAAAATTATAGCTGCTTATGAGGAACCTCTCAGTAATACTTGACCCTTTCTACCAACTGAGAGTATTATCTATCTACAGAAAGGCATAAATACCTATCATATAGGTACAAAACATTAAGAAGAGATTACATTTACAAATAAGTAGGTTGGTGACATTTTATGATGGAGATAATTCTAGAATTGTGATTTGCCCTTCTATCTCAGCGAATAGTCAAATCTCATACTTAAATATGACTTACTGAGCATCAAGGCTGTAGTTCAAGAAAGCTGAAAAGTTTTCCCCTCCACAACCACCCCTATTTGATTCTCTTCCCTTTTTTTGCGTTATATTTAAGTCAGAACAGTTAAATTCTTTATTTTAAGAAAATGGTGTTTTTGTCCCCCTATGATTTAACAAGAAGCTTCTAACGCTCTATTTTCTTGCATCTAATCCAGATATTTATTTGCAATTGCTGGAAGGCCTTTGAGCTCCTCATAATCCCATTGTCAAGGATCTGCTTCACAATCCTTCTTGTCTTTTGTAGTTGCATTTTTTTCCTATAAACTCTCTCTTTGCTATAAAGCAATTGCTTTCCTTAAATAATTGAATATAGCATTTGTTGATTTTTTTGTGGATTTAATAAGTGTAAAATACTCTATAACTGAAGGGTTTGGGGAAATACAGGAATTATTTATGTCTCACTGTAATAAGCATTCCCATTGCATACTATGTGTAAGGATATATTCTAGCTTGTTTCTTTGCAGCCTGTATAGTGACTTTCCTTTATTTCCCATTACACACCTTATCCATGTGTATTTTTTTGTAGATTGTGGACTAACAATGTCAGGCAGATTCTCTAGGAATTTAACTTAGCCAAATTCTACTGACGTTGCTGGGGTGAGTTTTATCAAAGAGGCTTTCTGTCTTCATCCATTGAGTGCTTTTTCATTTGGTTATCATAGTCTGGATTTGTTGACTTTCCAAGTATCAGGGAGTATTTTCTTATAGTGTTTCCTGAGACGTGGTGTGAGTGAAGGCGGATTATACTTTTTGGGGGGAGTTAAAGCTTGCTGCTATTTCAGTTAATGCTGTTGGAATTTGTGGATATGTCCAGACATGTTTGTCCAGGATCTGCACAAAAAATAAGCCCATGTAATAGTTTTGATAATTTTTAACAATCATTCTAACTTCTACCAATTCTTTCTTCAGCAAAGTTTTGCTGGGAGTTTTGTGTGGGAATAGGCATTACAATCTTGTTCTGTTTTGATACAGTCAAAATACTCGTATTGTAGGGATATCCTTTTGTAAATGCGGTTCTATGCAAGTTAATATGTACCTCCATCCCCGGCTTGTGCTCCCTTTGGGGTTTATAAATGTGTTACATGTCTGTATTTGCCTATCTGTTTGAAAATAATGAATTGTCTCTAGTTCCGTTTGAATGCCACTTTTTCATAACAGAACATTACATTAATGTAATGTGTCCATTAATGTTACTGTGTAACACTCAGTGGCAATATAATAGTTGTACAAACAAATGATGTAACAATACCAATGAAATTCTTGAAAATACTGTGTAATAAGGGAAGAAGTTAATGGGAAGCTATGTAATGTGGCAATAACTTCCTGTTGTTGAATACAATTGTTTATTCATGATGCCTGTGCATAGTTGCTACAAAATAAATTAATAGGGTGATTTTTGTTGTTGAAAAGATGTGAATATTTAAGCATTTTTAGTTGCTTAAATATATTTGAATTAGTTTGGAAATCTCTAGATAACATTGTATTATCTGGGATGTCAAGTTTAAAATGGGGTATCTTGAAATATCTTCAATCTAACTGATTTTTGGGGCCTTGGTTTTGGTGGAAGAAGGAAAAACAGGTCAAGAAGTAGAAGAGGAACATGAGAAACATTATGAAACTTAGAGGTATAAATGATCACCAGAAATTAATGGTTGACTACTCCTGCAGATTATTCTGATATCCCATACAAACAACCAGCTGGGTGCTTTTATAGCTAGACAGTACATTTAGTTGCATTAAAAAAAATAGAGATAGAAGCTTTGAAGAGTTTAAACATATGCTGGAGGAACTAAGTCTTTGTGTTCTAAGAAAATTACCAAAGAAAATTCTTCTAGCACATTATATATTTCAAAGATGTTTATCCATTTTTTGAAGTAGTTTATAACCAGGTGGTGCTTTAAGAAAAATGTGTTAGTCATAAAAAGGAAGATTGTTTTGCTGCTTTTTTACATTCGAACTTGATAAATGTTGGTGCTATGTGGAAATTGCACTCTGTATGTCTCAAATAAATATTGAAGATTATTACTACTGAAGATATATAAAACCAAGAGCGCAAATGTTGCTGAACTGGCCCCGATACCAGTTGGCTGAGCTTCATATTCCCCGGTAGCTCAGCTAAAGCTGGTTGCGGAGGTACAATTCTCTGAGGCAAGGCACAATTATTAACTGTTTAACCCTAGAAGTATTACCTGCAATTCCCATTGAAATGTTGAAATTTTGAGTTCTACTGAAAGGAGGAAAGAGCAGAAAGGTTTTTTCACAGAGTTCCCTTCAGAACTTCTACTTTAGATGGTCTTAATGAGAGCTAATTTCTGCTTCTCTGTTTTCCTTTCAATGTGGCATAATGCAGTTGCTCCTGCACTGGACCAAAAGTGAAGGACCTTTAAATTATCATTTCCTGCAGCCCCAATCAAGGATCAGGGTTCACTAGTCAAGGTACAGAGCAAAACTCAGAAAACTTGCCAGTATTAGCATTCTGCTGTTATTGCCAGTCGTTAAAGTCATGTTTAAATTTAGCACAGTGCATGTGGAGAGCACTGCTGGGCAGATGAGGTAAAACAAATTTTCCACCTTGTGAAACGAGTGCTTATTTCCTTTCTTTTGAACATCCTACAAAAGGAGAGGAAGGTGAGTAAAATTTTATGGCAGTTTCTTGCTTCTCATCAGTTCTTTTTCATGGCTCAACAGTTTAAAGGGCTTTCTTAAATCACGGAGGTACTGAAATGCTGTCAAATGTGAGAGATAGATGTAACGATGGCCAGGGTACAGAAGCAAGCCCAAAATATTAATAACGTAACAATCCACAGCCAAATCCTGAACATGGTAATATCATTGGGAGCTTTGCCTTAAATGTGATAAAGTTCTCTGGGAACAAAATATGCAGCTCTGCCAATGCTAAAGTCTCTGTTTGCTGAGATTTAAATGGAAATTTGCTTCTTTAGAATCAGAATCACAAGGTTTCTAAGCCAAGGATGTTATTTCTGTGACATTTCTAGAAGGTGCAAGAAAGCAGAGGGGCTGCTGATCACCTTGCAGTCCTGTGCTGTGCTGTAAAGTAACCAAGTGAAATGAAAAATCAGCAAAGTGAGTTTTCATTAAACAAAGCAGGAATTTTAAAAGCAGAAGTGAAAGAAAGATATTAAACTGACTATAAAAGTGAATAAAACTGAATGGTCAGTGAAAGTGTTCGTAACATAACTAAACTTGCTTATTCAAAAAATATATGAAGCATTTTCCAAGACCTAGAAAAATGGAAAACGTTTATGGACTTTGAATCCGGCATCTGGAGAAACTGTACTGTGTAATGAGATATCTTCGTTAATTTTCTGGTTCCTAATCTTACACCATACAACTATTTGCTTAATAATCATACATACATAGAAGGTAAT
This sequence comes from Crypturellus soui, assembly GCA_032275445.1. Taxonomy (NCBI): domain Eukaryota; kingdom Metazoa; phylum Chordata; class Aves; order Tinamiformes; family Tinamidae; genus Crypturellus; species Crypturellus soui. Next base: position 455,524 of record JAUBNY010000146.1, on the reverse strand, counting down.
TATGTTATTTTTTCCAAGAGATGAAGTAATTCAGCTGCACGTCTGTGGCTCCTAATTATACCATTGGAATTGGAATTTAGATATGAGATCTGATGGCTGAAAAGAATACCTGTTTAACAGCAGTAGAACAAACAGTGGGAGAAATGAAATTACTTACATTTTTCAATACTGCAGTACCACAGTGAGGCAGTGATTAGCCAAGCTTCTTATTTTTAATTAAAAGAGATAAATCATCATCATTATATTCCATGATTTGGCTTTTCAAGCAAAACAAATAAAATAGTTTCTGCTACTATTTATACAGTTAATTGAAGGCTGCAAATGACAAGCGGTTTCAAAGAACTAAATGAGTTTCAGAACATCGGGGGAAATGATGGGAGATAGGAGAGGGTTCTGATGTGCTTCTAGAAAGAGGAATGCCTCAATGTAGCACGGGTCTATATGTAGCAAATTGAGTAAATTAAGAAGAGTACAGAAACTAGACAGAACTCCTGAACAGTACAAACAATTTCATACTGTTCATTTTATCAATTTTTTACCAATACATCATTCTGAGGTGGTTCCTCTTCACCCTGTGTAAGGGAAGGCCCTTTGAGCTTCTAGGGATTGCTTTGCTTTTGTAATGTTGTAGGTACCATGTCTTATTGTCAAGGAGCTGGTATGTACATTTTGTATGTGATATTGAGTAGGAATATGAAAAAGACAAACCCAAAACCCACTTCTTTTAAAAATGTATTAATAGGCTAATTCTAGGACATACTGCAGAAAGAAGCTCAGGAGCATACCCAGTGAAAAGAGAGGGAGAAGCAGATTATTGTAGCAGATTAATTTCCTTTCCTAGTGGAAGGAAATGTCAAAAAATAATCCTAGAAGGTAGTAAATGATGGGGTCTCCTGAGTCCCAGAAATGGGCACACCAGAATCACTGACGTGATTCTGGCACAGCTTTGCTTGTAGGATCTGTGCCACATTCCCATTCCCTCTCGACGCCTATTCCAGAAAGCAGCTGTGCTCCTGTGCTCGGGAGACTCCTCTGAATTGGTCCTTCCCCTGGAAAAAAAGCTGACAACATTGATCATCCCAAGGATGCTGCACACTTATTTTTCTTGCAGTTTAGAAGCTAGATCATCCTATTTGATAGGCACATAATGATTTCTCCAAACACTTAGCAAGGTTAGTTTGGCCATTATATGAAATAAAATGCTCTCTGGCCGGTTTTAATTTTTCAGGCCTGACTGCTGGTGCAGTGCCTGTCAAGATCAATTGCCTGGGCTAACACAGCTGTACTGATTCTCCATCCAGTGGACTCCTGTCCATTGCTTTTAAGGCAAAATTTAATGCTTTCTGTTTTATATAAAATGTAGATATACTTTGTTACAGCTTCATTAATACACCTGCCTACTCTCTTAGGTGATGAACAGGGGTGGTTGATAGACAGTGGGACTTTCAGTAGTGACCTAGTGATTTCCAGAGTGGAAGTGGTAAGTTCTGTGAGTCTTGGCTGGAAACTGGACATATAGGTACCCAGATGCTGTCTGCATCCACATATGCCATGCATCTCCCCAGGGCACTAGCAGTATTCTCCAAATACTCCAGGCAATGTGAAGATAGTGCATGGTCAGAGAAGGTTCAAGCCAAGACTCACAGAACTTAGCGCTTTGGAATATGCCAAGACTGTCAGGCTTGGATCAATATATTTAAGTAAGAGAGTCTGAAATTCCAGTCTTGGTCCACAGGTTCAACATGAAAAAAGCGCCGGTGCAGCAGAAGCTCCACTGCCTATAAATTAAGTCCATAATCGAGGCGCCCGGACAGTCACAGGGGTCAATGTATCCTGTGGTTTAAATTAGATTTGCTAGGGTGCTCATTTTATTTATCGTGGCATCTCAAGGACTACAGAGCAATAAAAGAGAACAATCCTATGTGCAGTAGAGCTGTTTTATACAATTTTCTGGGCACTGCTGTGTTCAGAGCATTCTGCTCTGAGTAAGTGTGCTGCTCGAGTACATTTTCGCATTGCAAGCTGCTGGGTTAGGTGTGCTGGGACAATGGAAGATAATAGATCCTGCACTGTTGAAACAGCACTTTTTAATCATCACAGAATGTCTGATTTTCTTTCTGCCCTATGTCTCTACATAGAATCTTCCAGTGTGAATAATTTGAGTAATCTAGAGCGGTTCTGAGTTATCAGTGTATTCACATCTCAGAAGTTTTTAATAGTCCAGCATTGCTTTTAGCACACTCATATTTTTTAAAAAATATGGTTTTCATTTGTGTCACATGTGTATGGTTTTCAGAATAATATGGAATTTATCCCTAAGTTTGAATTATAACTTGCAGACTAGATAGATATTTTACAGTCTTTTATTATGGAATATATAATGAAGCTACCCTTAAAAATAATTTCATATATTTATTTTTAAATGATATAGCAATATTTGATTATCCACAGGACAGAAATATTTTAATTATAATCCTTTTTTTGATAGCTGGTTGATCCACAATGCATAACTCTTCTTGCAATAAATTGAATAATTGTATATTTAGAAATTTGCTTTATCTAGTTCAAGGTAAGTATTATTAGGCTTCAGTACACAGTGATCTAAGATTTTTTTAGTTGCAATTATTATCTGGATGTGCTTGTTATTTTCTGGCTTAATAATTATTAGTTTCTGTGCAAATGTACAGGTAGACCATAATAATATATTTTTTTTATTTTGAAAAATAAATCTGTTCTACTGATTCAATAGCTTTGAAAAGTTTTCCTCCTTGTGTAAGAAAGAAGGCAGAGGAAGGCTGGGATGATGCATTATGTTATAGTCTCCTTATCTGCAGAAGAAGGATTCCATAAATCTCTCACAGAGTACTTTTTTTGTAAGATCTCTTGTCCCAAGTTGTCTATTGGACTTTGGGGAGCTAATAACAGTAATAAAACAGCATTCTGTGTCTGCAGATGGCTGAACACAAAGCGCTGTGTGGTTGGTGAAACCGAGGCATGGAGAGCCAAGGAGGTGGCTGTGCTCAGCAGTGCCGGTTCTTTCCTGCCATCCTTCCCTACTTTTGCAGCCTGGTGGTAGCTGGAAAACTTGTGTTACTGAGTGGGAAGGACAAATGTAACTTCTAGTGTTGTGCTACCCGGAGAGAATAACTCCATGTGTCCGTAGGAAGCTGCTACTCATTACCCTTACCCATCCAGGTGGCACCAGGAAATATCACTGGGGCATTCTTTGGAAGCACTGGGGCCTTTTTTGGAAACACCGAGGCCTTCTTTGGAAGCACTTGGACCTTCCTCAGAAGCACTGGGGACTTCTTTGGAAGAGCTGTGTGCAGCACGCAAGTCAGCCATGCACACGGCGAACACAACTTGAGGGGACATGTGGAAAGTGGAGTCTGACAACCATGGTGGACTTTCTTCTTTGTGTCCCTGCCATGGAGAGGAGGGCGAGCAAGGCTGTGTCCATGCCAGCTAGACTGCTGGAGAAGTGTAGCACATGCAGAGAATCATTTCTACTTGCCATATCTCTAATTTTTGCTCTCCCCTCCTTTGTGACCCAAGCAATTCTCCTGCTGGGCACCATGACCTGCCAAAAGCTTTTGAGAGTTTTACTCCACTCTTTCCACTTGGTAATTAGGCTGATTTCTGCTGAACATCGTAGTTCAGTACACTGCGTTTATTGGCTGGTTGGATAACTATTTTTCAAGGATTTGTTTTCTTTCCAAGCAAAAAAGCTGTTGTTCTCATTTGATCATAAATACTTGCAAGTATAATGGGATGACACTCAAGCTGGTGAAAATTACTGGATTCGATAGTGTTTGGACCAGCTGAAACTGTGACTCAGTCCTTGAGCTTTTGAATACTTTTGAGAAATACAGTTCATTTATAGCATAACACAAAATATCCATAAAGGATAATTATCAAAATGTGGTATTCTTCTATCCTTCAGCTATATTGCTGATATGAAATGTGTGGAAAATATTATCATTTTAACTCATATTTTGCACAGAGAATTATCTGATTATCACCAAGAGTCTTTGCAGCAGTTTTTAATTTAGCCTTATGCATTTTTAACGTGACAGCTGGAGCACAGCATGCATATGGCATACTAATAGAGAAGGAGGCTAATATTCTGTTCTATCTATTCTTACAGGGAAAAAACAGGAAATGAGCAAAAATGTTTAGATTGAATGCTGTTGGATAAAGCAGCACACACTGTATGGTGATCTGAAGCAGTATTTAGAGATTGCCTCAGTGTTCAATTTCTGTTTTCTTCTTCAGAGATTATCTAACTTCTTTGTTAGCTTTCAATTAAACTACTTTAGTGTACTTTGAGGGATCTATCATTTGTCTATCAAATAGAAAGTTGTGCTGGGAGTGCAGTTTCACTGTGAACTACATTTTCAGCTGCTCCTCACTTTGCAAACAAGAAGTCCTCCTGAACTGAGTTTTCCTGTGTTTCATCGTGACATTTTGGTGCTTGTTTATTTCTGCAAAACTGGGTCTTATTTAGCCTTTTTGAAGCGAATGTTTAAAAACAAATATGCAGTAAGCGTTTAAGCACATAAAAACAACTGCTTCATTTTATTATTCATTCATACCGGAAAACCAAGAAGCAATTTAGAGAGCTTACTAGGACCTAAGCTGCAAGTTATTTTTAGAGAAAATTTAGAGAAGCTCATAAGATTTAAAATATTTTGGATACAACTTCCTCACTCTATCATGGTATTGTCAGTGGGAATTTTTGGGGGTAGGTTTATTTATTTCAAATTAAATCTTAAAATACATGGGGTTTATAAAAAGTTCTGCTACAGGATATACTTTTCTATGGCTATTCTGATAAAAGGAGTGGATTCAAAAATGAGCTCGAAAACTCAATTCCATCACAAAATATCTGCCTCCAGAGAAATGTTAAAGGCCATACTATCACCATTCTAAGTATATAAGAAAAACAACATTGTTCTTTTTAAAAGAAAAAAATGATTTCAAAACAAAAAGCTAAGAAATCTCCACTGAAATCGGTCAACAAAAAATGGCAAATTGGGAAATGCAGGATAGGGGCTTTCTGTGGACCCCCTGAGGTCCAGGGCTAGCTTGGTGCTAGGTTGAGCTCAGTAAGGAAAGCAGCAGGAGGCCTCAACTTCTGGGACGCTCCAGCAAGGTGTAGCTGCCGCTAACCAGCTCTGCAGATTGCCCCTGATTGGAAGGAGATGGGACCTTCTTCCAGCTGACCCCTGGATTCAGCGAGGGGAAATCATGCTTAACCGAGCTGAGAGCCTTCTGCCGAGAGTAAAGTCCAATCCTGAAGAAGTCATTCACCAGTAACTTGGATGAAGGGGCAGAGTATACTGTTGGCAAGCTTGCTGATACACCGGAGGACTGTTTGGCCATTCAGAGGGACCTTGCCATGCGGGAGAGAAGGGTAGAGAGGAACATCATGATCTTCACTTGAGGAAAGTGCAGAGTTCTACACCTAGGGAGAAATAACTGTGCAGAATTAGAGGTTGACTCTAAAAGCAGCTCTGTTGAGAACAATCTGGGAGTCCTGGTTGAGCGTGAACTAGCAATGTGACTCTCCTGACCAAGATGGCCAATGCTATCCTCGGCTGCATTAGGAAGATCATTGCCAGCAGGTCAAGGAAGGTGGTGTCATGTGTATGCATATGTGGATGAAAACACCTTATATAGCATTAGTTATGCTTCGTTTTGACTTGTAATAGAGCTCCTTTGCACTACTGTGGATAAACAGAAAGTGCAGATTAAATAGATCTGTTGTGAAGCATTTTTACTTGTTAAACAAATAAGCCAGCTCACTGAAACATGAATGCATGAAATGTCACTGTTAAATATGTATCATGGAACTGCTATAGTAGATTAAAGAAGAGCAATTTCATCCTCTTACTCTGAATAGCTGCTAATAGTTGATGTGACCTGTTTGGACTCGAATTGAAGGAACGTATCATTGAAGAAGGTCGGTAAAGAGAGGATTCACCCTCTATGGGCTCAAGTTGAGTACCTGGAGGTTAATGACATCTGAATCAACACTTGATGGTTTAGCATGTGAGGAATTCAGGTGGAGGTGGGATGTTTCAAGGAGCTATTGGCATTCTGGAGCAGTTTGCTGCCTGACCTTTCATGACAGAATGAGTTCAGCCAGCAAATAGGAGAAAGTCAGAGTCTGCAGCAGAAACTGACTGCAATTATGAGACCAGAAAAATAAATGTCCTAGCAAAGGGTTTTAGGTTTTAGAATGGTGGGTGGACTATGGTTACAACAGTTAGTAGTAAGGCAACATGCAGGTACCCTTTCAAATATGTCATACCTGTTTGAGTTGGAGGTGGTTTGCGTTGTAGTGAGAAAAGATGGTGGCCAAAAGTGGTTTCCAGTTGTGGTAGAGGGGGTTGCCTGTGTAATGTTCCTGGAGTACAGAGATTGAAGATATAGCATTTCTGAAAATTAGTTTGTTAACTGGCATAATAGTGGACAAACCTCTGAATGAGATTTCAGTTGGATTTCAGTAATCCCGTGGACTGAACTTGGCCCTCAGTTTCTAACTAGCATTCTTTGTTAATGTAAACCCTTTCAATCTGAATCGCATTTTTCATAACTTCTAAAATGACATTTTAAGTAGATATGGTCATACTTTCCAACCTGCTTGTGCTGGAAGAGTCTCTTCAAACTTACAATTAGAATTTGTTGTGTTTAGCTCAACTGGAGTCAGGGTTTTTTTCCTTTCTTTTTTTTTTTCTCCAGAGTTCATGGTTTAGCATATGCTGCTCGTTCTGATGTGTGCATGCTCAAGGATTTTGCCATTCAGATAACCTTGTACAAAAGAAAATTGCACAAAAATCCAGGAACTCCATTATCATTCTTTTCTCTGCACTGTTTGGGCCTTCTCAAAACCCCATAAAAGTCGGTGTATTTGGAGCAGGTCTTTTTTCATCATCCTGTTTTTAAGACAATGATGCAGGCACTTTTCTTGTCAATTGCTGTTTTTGGGAAATCAGAAAACCAAGTGAATGTTCTGTTTTAACTTCAATGCTCCTTTTATTTGATTTGTGTTCTGACAAAAACACTACCTTATGAGAACCATAAAAATTTTATCAGATGAATGTCGCATCCTTTACAATTTTTGGAAAGCTTTTTATTTTTGTGGTGATGCAGGAATGTAATAGCAAATGATGGGGCTCTGGCAGCAATTCTGGAGGAATTTTTCTGTCAGACAGTGAGAAATGTGTTGTCTTTGATTTAAGCGATACTTGTGCAGTAGATTTGGGTCTGCCTACACACGGTTAGAAGCTGACTTGTCCCTCTGCTGAGTGCTTTGGTGCTAGAGGACGGCTGGGGTTCACACACAGCAGCTCTGTTGTGGGTGTCCTGCAGAGCCCCGCCCAGCTCCGGGGGCGTTTCACTAAAATCACCTGCACACACTGAAGGGATCTAGCAGGAAGAACACGTTCATGTACACAAAATTGCCCATTCTCAGCTTAACTTGAGTCAATTCTGTTTTACACAGTGTCTTCAAGGATGAAAATGCTGGACTGTGGCGGTATCTTCAGCTTCCAGATACATCAGTCTCCTTGTGCAGCAGGTTCATCCCACTCCAGCAATCTCAAACATCTCATCGTGTTGTCAAGGACACACGGGTTTTTACAGTGCTTTGAATTTTTAGACAATGTTAGTTTCATACAATCAGCTAAAATAAATCCACCCTGCTGCCCTAGGGCTATCAATAATACCTGAAATCAAGAAACACAGATTTACTCAGTGGAGCTGAAACATGTTGCTCCTCTGATTGGCTTTGGATGATGTCACGGCCACAGAAATAATTCTCCAAAAGTTTAGGTCTCTGGATTTTTTTCCCTTTTTTATTTTTTTTCCCTTCAGTTATTTCTTTTTCAGAATAGTAATAAGTCTCTGCAGTCAAGGCACTTCTGGAGGATTATTTCAATGATCAGGTGGCTGCAAGTACTTGACCTTCAATCCCATGTGACAGCACACCTGAAGTATATAGACTTAATCCTCTAAAAATGCACCACTTGTGTCTTTGAGTCCTGCCTGCCTGTGATGGAATACCACATTCATGTGCTTGCTAGAGTGAATACACTTAACTCTTACTTTGCAGCACATCAATACAGTCACTACACATAATGCATTTTATTTGCTTCTTCTGCCCAGTGGTGAGGATTGTACGTTTATGGCAGAAATAAGCCAGACAGAGTAAAGAGAGGGTCATGAGAGCGGGTGGAAAATCCTGCCTGCTGTTTTCCCGCTCCAGCGGGAGCACCGACACCTGGGGGCAGTTCCCCTCCCTGCTCTGCTAGGGTCAGTGCTGCTCACTTTGTGCAGATCAATCTGCCTCCTGGGCGAGAGCTTGCAGTGCCAGCTCAGTTGCAATGGGAAACCAGAGAGTAATACTGGGGTGGGAAGGCAAACGGTAGCGCTGTGGAGTTTTGCTAAGTGAAAAGTTTGCAGTGTAGATTCTTATCCGCAAGGTTGTTTTCGTTGCCTTCTTGAGACTCTAGTGCTGCATCAGGGAGCTGAGGTGGAGTAGGTGCCAAAGTCAGAGCAGACTTTCGGAATGAGGAACACCACGGCACTCTGTAGTATTTTCTGTGGGATGCTGGTGCTTTCATTATATGTTACAGGGGAGTTGTGCCATGTCTTCCCAAGTGGGATGTGCTTGCCACGATTGTCTGATCGCTGCCAACGGACGCTAGTCAATAGCTTTGAAGGATTCGCCGCTACGCAGGGTGCAGCAGCGCAGAGCAATCCATCAAATCCTCCATAGCAGAGGAATATCCCTTTGGAGGGAAGGGAATAAAGCAATGTGAAGCCAAGTAAGTAATATGAACAGCTCAACATTCCCTACTATTTTTTATACCAAAGTATACTTTATCTTTTTTTCTGTATGTTGCTTCTAAGAGAAAAGTATCTGATGCAGGAAAGATTTTTGTTGTTGTTTTTGTTTAAAAAAAAAAATCAAAAGTCAAAGTGCCGCACGGGCAGCTATTTTGCACAACACATTAATGGCTAGAACCTGCACCAAAGCACTCCTAGGGATATTTGTGCTGGTAATGCTGTGGTCAATAAGTTGGTCTTTTAATCAAAAGGCTAGTTGTGTCCCATTCCATTGGTAATACTGAACCAGCTTTTCTGAATGATAATACACTGACACAGGTACAATGTTGTGAGTCTGAAGGGGTGCAAGGTTCTCTTGTGCACTGAATGGCTGTGATGTGTGGCTTAGGAGCAACACGAAAGCAGGTTTTAGTTTGTGCTTGTCTTTGAGATCAGGGCAGAGGAACTGCAGGTCACATTTTGCTGGGTCAGTTCCATGCATGGGGGGTCTACAGATCCATCCATGTCCCCCATCCCCGCTGATCCTTGCCCAGCTAAGGGATGCTGCTGCAGATAACTGCAACCGCCAGAGAAAGGCCTGGACCTACAAAGGTGTTGGGAAACACAAATCCCTTTGAAACTATTTAGTTAGAAGTCAGAATCCTCCTGAAGGTGCAGCTGTGCACTTGGGCTATGGGAAAATGCCTGTGTTGCTGTGGTCCAGGGCTCTCCTGTGCAGCAATCTGCTCTCACCTTGCCCCATTAGGTAAAGATCCCACCCGCATAGTAACGTGCAGGATAATAACGAAGTAAGGGCAAAAATCCAAGCCTGTGGCGGAGTGGAAGAAGGGAACTTTAAACTGGATTGAAATTTCATAAAACATATGGCACTTTACAGATCAGGCCAAATTCCTGCCCTCTGAGTCAGGGAAATCTTGTTTGCTACCGATTGCTTTAAATTTTCCCTGATTTTTCTTATCGTTCGCTTTTTTACAGCATGTCCTAAGCATCTTTTATCCAACATAGGATTTTGCAAAAAAATGTTAAGAAAGTCAAAATATTGCAACATTCTTACACCTGTTACTGCCTCTTCAATTATGAATTTGTAAGGATAAATATTAAATATTTACGAGGTTTGCTGTGCTGGTATTAATCACCTTGTCATGTGGCAAGCGTGGAGCAGGAAACACATCGTGTGAACGTGTACGCATTCTATTCTACACCTCTATGTTGCTTTAACAAGCTACCCAGTAAAACAGAATACATCGCACGTGGTCGCTGAGTTGAAGCAGCAAACAGTGGTGCCTGGCAAGGTGACAGCAGCGCTTTGAGGAAGGACGTGGTGCAGGAAAGCAGCAGTGCTGGTCGGGGGTGTCCTCAACCTGTGGGGCCAGTGCTGGAGAGCTGCTTTCATCCTGGGCTCCTGTTCCGTAGGGCTGGCGACTCACACTGGCACCTGATTACCTTTGTAGTTTCATCATATAACAGGTGCATTTTGTATGCTGGCTACGAGTTTGTGTTTCTGTTTGTCATGCCCTAAAATCAGTCCTAGCCTGCTCTCAGGGTTACATTCCTCTAGTAATTGACTGTTTGCATTTAAATGCTGGAGACCTCTGCTTTCGTCCTGTTTCTTTATTTTTCAAGGTCTGTAGTATCATGTGCTTGTACATTGGGATCCCTGCTTTTAGGTGTGGAAAACAGCTCATCAGTCTTATCGAAATGCTGCTGGTTTAAGACACAATGTTTTAACTCGGAAGTTCTTGGACAAAAGAAAGAACAAGTGGAATAGTGGAAAGGTGTTCCTAATTCTAATTCTGGGTTATATGTTTCACCTCTGCAAAGATTTAATTTGCTGTTTTTGATGATATGCTAGACTGATGCTTAGCTGGAATAAATCAGTGCAGCTGCACTCGTGTTCTGGCTCTACTGATTTGAACCAACAGAGCATGTGGTCCTCTTTTTAGACATTGCATTTTAGCAAATGTGCATGTTCTCCCCTGTCAGATATGCAGTTTGGTTAAGTTTCCCTCTGAGCAGCGGTATAACCTTGCATGATTGTACTCACCAAGTTTAGTGCAGAGATAGGGAATTATTAACAAAACAACCTCAGTTCATTCATATTCTGAAGTATCAAGTTTCTCAATATAGAATTGTTACTGATGATTTCTCTTTTCTTCTGCACTCCTTACTGACAGTCTCTTTGTCATACACTTACAGCAGCTTGTCATTTTTCTGGCCAAATATCACATCCTGTTCTGTCTTGGTGAGTGTGCATAGTGAGAATCATTTAGCTGACATCTGTGAAGACAGGGTTAGAAAAGCACTTTTTGTCCGTTGAATAAATTGTTAACGTCAGACTCTCTTATGTGAGCACCTACAAAGTGCCCAGACAGTACAGTTGTTCTCATCAAACTAGAAAGGTTTGATGGACATCCCTGATAACCTCGTATCACTTTTTGAAGATGATGCTTTACATTTTTCTTAGATCAGGGGCATCTAACCACAGTTCTCTTATAGTTAGTGTTGAGAAACTCTTATGTTGAAAGGTTGACATTTCTAAACACTAAAATCTGAATGTTAATTCTCAAATGGCTCTGAAAATTATTGTGCCATGTGGAAATGCAGCTTATGGTTAGTGATATAGTTTGAAGTTTATTGGAGAACAGGGCTCCTTTAAACATGTTTTCTCCAAACCAATATTTTTAATATTTGCTCAAGTTTATTTGCACCTTTCTAGAATGAAATGATTTTGTCATCTTCCCTCCAATTTGTTTCCTTTACTTGCCAGCTTTCACTAGGGTACTGCACAGGGCTGGGAGGAGCTGCTGTCATGATATCCCCAGGCTGAAACCAAAGACAAGAGAGGTTTTGTCTACTGAGTTAAAAGCACAAGTTAACCCCAATTAGCTTAATTAGCACGACTGTTCGTGCTTGGGAATGAGCCCTGGTGCTGCTGTCCCTATTGCCAGTTGGTGATGGCTGCATCAGAGCCATCCCCAACTCTCAATAAGGCCTGGGGGCTCCTCCGAGTGAAATGCAGGTAGGCCATGTACCCAATAAAGTAATCTTTTCCCAGGTGCATTTGAAGAGTAAATTATACCCATCCTTCATTTGGAAGGGAAGGTAAGTTTTAAAGCGCATTTTTCATCTCAGTTACTGTGTGGTTTTAAAACTAACCTACTTCAGACTAATGCAGTTCCATAAGTAGTCTTTTGAGATTTTCATTTTGGGCTTCAAAGGCCCACCAGTGTCACAGGGTTACAAAAAGAGCAGTATAGCCTATTGCATAGGAGACTGCTTCAAGATTTCTGTATAGGCACAAGCAGGTCACTTCTGCTCTGTAATGGAGCTCTTGCTTCTGTAAATGAGAGTAGTAAAGCTGATATTGCAGTAAGATCTCCTGGAGAAAAGCTAGATTTTGTTTACAACAGTGGTTCCTGCCACTGTAATCATTCTCCTCTGTATCTATCAAATCTATCTGTACCATTACATCACTTCTGCCCTCTTATTTAGCTCTGTGGTGTGTGTGATACTGGCTATAAGGAGATTGCAAGAAGCTACAAGCATCACCTGTAATGCAGGTCTGGTTCTTGTCTTCCCCAGAAGCCAAAGGACTTGGGTACCCTCTCCAAAGAAAAGAGGATAATGTGCCACAGGTCTGTTTATGTTTGTTCTGGAAAACGGTAAGATGAATGTGAATAGTTCATCAGCTGTCTCTCTCTATATCTCTTCAAAGGAGAATTAGCAAGTGACTCCACCAAAACTCCTGAGTGTGGCTGCTCTGGGATGGCTCACAAGCTCCGAGTTAGGCCTGGGCCAAAGGTTCCATGGGATCCCTCTAGTCTCGGAGTCAAGGAAAGGGCAACACACGGGATGCACATTCATCCCCAGGCTCTTGTTTATCTGTGTATTCAGCTATTACAGTAAATATTTCTAGAAACTGACTTCTAGTCAAATATTACTTTGATTACCTGAGAATAAGCTAGTGTATTATGAATAATCACATTTCAGGAAATAAAATTTGAATTTAAAGAAGTTATACATATATTACAGATATGTATATACAATTAAGATTCATGTTAAATCTAAACATTACCTCTGCTGTGCTAGGCAGATAGTTATTTTCTGGTTAACCTCCATTCCTTTGTACTTGCAACTATGAAGTCATTTTTGTGATGCCTAGAATACTAAATTATTTTGCAGGAGTACTAAATCCTGTGTCTAGTTCCACTCATTCTTATATTGGACTGGTTTTGAAAATAAAGCGATTCCCTCTTCTGTATGTTTGTTATTTAAAAAACATGTTAAAATGTATCAAATATTCAGAGTTAAGAATATGAGTTAAGTTTGGAAACTATGAACATATGTGGCTGTTCTTAACTAGGATGTCTGCTCCTACTTTTGAGACACCAGATTCACCTTTAAATGAAGTCAGTGGAATATGAGAATATGCAGAAGTATTCCAGAAAATCTTCCAAAGGGAAGGTCTTTCTAAATACACTGGTCACAGATGAAACCTTTGTCTGGAGCTTGCTATCCACTCTGAGCAGAATGTTTGGGACAAAGGGCTTCCTTAACTTAGGACCTTGTCTATATTTTGACTTGTCCATGTTTGCTAGGACTCAATCTAGAGCTTGGTGAATATGTTAGCAGAAGGCATTTTGAGCCAAGTTCATAAATTTTATGTAAAATCCAAGCCTAGATGTTCTAAAACGTGCTAAGTATGCAAACTGTGATGATCTGAACGGTTAGAGTTCTCTAACCAGCCCCTTCTTAACCCAAACTGATGGTTTTCCGTGCAGTGATTTAAACCAGGTGTGTTTTTCCTTTTCAAGGGCAACTTCATTTTCAAAGTCAGCTGCTAGTTAGTTGACTCTAGTTTTACATGGAAGGTCACCATTCAACTGGCAGACTTTCCTGGAATGATGTATTGATAAAGAGCTGGACAGTCTGCCTGAGTTTTTACTTTATTTTTTTTTATTATCTTGATATTCTGGAAAATGCTTTTAGAATGTCTATCTTTCTTTAAAAGACCTATTGATATGTAAAAAATACAAAATATATGCTTCAAGATACAAAATCATTTTCTGTTGAGCAGCCCTTTGGGGAAAATCAGTTACAATCCCAGAGGATAAAAATTTAATCATGTCTTCTAAAAGGTCAAATCAAAAGGAAAGGTCATCCTCAAACTTCCTGTTCCCAGAGAAGAAAGATTTTGTGCCTGGAACTCTCTTGGCTCCGTACCTGGATGTGTAAGTGCAAAAAGGAAAACCCACAAAAATGTCCTGTTCGGTGAATGCAGACGGTCAGCCTGGGTTTTGGGTTTCAGATGCATGATTTCAAGCTGAGCTGTTAGTGATATATGAAAGGATGGAGAGCAGATCATTATGGGATGAAGGGTGTGGGGGAACTCTTGGTTTTCTTTGGACAACTTCTCTTTGAGGAAGAGAAACAAGAATGAGAAGGAAAAGCAATCTTGGGGCAACTTCACAGCAATTACCAATAATGCAAAATAAATCCATTAACTAGCCATATTTTTCTAAAATAGCTTCTAAGAATCATAATGTGATACACACCTGCAGTGTATCTTGCTGTGGGATTAAATTCTGATTTTGAGATTCTGATCTCTTTTGTGTGTGTTTCCTTTACCACATTTTATATAAATAAAGGTTGTTTTTGATTGCAAAACTATGCCTAGATCAACAGATTTTCATCTCAAATTTAAAATTTGATCTGTTCCCACTCTTACACTACATTGAAAAATGTAGAACCTTCACATGTCTTGGTGTAAAAATCCCAGTTTGAGAACCTTGCTTTTAGTTTTGAGGTCTCCTGGGTTCATCTTTACATAGTAGAGAAGAACAATTTTCTTTACTGTGGGCTATGTAAAATGAAAGTGAAATTAAATGATCTCTGTGCATGTTAAGTAGGAAGTCAAAAGGTGATCACAGTAGTGCTTCACAGTATTGAATTCATGATTCCCTTAAAATCTACAGCCCGGGATATTCACTGGCAGTAAAAGGTTAATCCAATGACTAGTTTCTGCACAGTGGAGGGGAAGTTGTGGGAGTAAGGGAGATCTTTAGTCAAGAAACAATCATTTTTTAGGCTCTGTTAAGTTCTTAATTTTAGTTTCTGAGTGAATATGCTTCACAGATGAAATTCTCCTTATTTTATTAATTAAATCTGTTGTCTCATTTGTTTTCAGGATTGGATGTTTTATCCTGTAAAGGTCTGCACTAATTAAGTTTATGAGGATTTTATCCTCAGTGCCCATGGAACTGAAGCAGGACTGAAGCTCCAGGTGTGTGTGTCTGTGGAGGTTTCCTTACAGAGTCACTTTTTGTCCTGGCAGAAGCGTAGCTGTTGTTTCAATACAGTGTGTGGTCCATGAATGAGGGATGTCACTTGTGAATGTTGTTTTGTGGGTGGCATCTCAGCTACCTGCTACTTGTGCTCATCCTTTTAACTGTTCATCTGTTTTGTTTCTTTGGCAAAGGGATACAGAATGATTTAGATCCTGGTTTCCAATATTTTTCTTCCCCTCATATACCACTGTGGATTGAGATGGTCTGGACCAGGAAAGACCTCCCGTGGCATGTGGAGGTCAAACTGCATCATCCAGAGGATGTAATGGTTCAGGAAAAGAAACAAGCGAGGAACATGGAGAAGAAATAGCTTCTGCTCAGTGAGAGCTCTTTGAGCTCCAAGTCTGTTTCCATCTGCAGAATGCTGACATCAGCCCCACTTTCAGAACCAGTAACAGAAACTAAAACACTAGCTTATACATAAAACGCTTAAATGCTGTTTTGCTTCATATTAATGTCAGCAGTACCTCTGCGAGTCCCCTCTCAACCCATGGGGCAGCAGAGCCCCCGAGCTGCTGCCAACTCCACAGGCCCTTCTGCTCCCTCCTGACTGCACCAGTGTGGGGAGAGCTTGGCAAGAGCCGTGTCGGAGGCGGGAGGGATTCCGAAGGGAATGGGGGGCTAGTTTCTTCTATTGCTAGATTATTTTATTTCACATAAATATTCCAACACTCCTTAGGAAATGATTAAGGCATTCAAGGCCACTAGAAAGTTTTATCACCAATACTGTTTGTAAAATCTAACCAGAATAAATTTTACGTCAAAATCCATTTTTCTTCACATTAAAAGAAGCAATAAAGAACTCATCGTAGAATCCAGCTAATGCTTCATATTTTGCTCCTAGACTGTTCTAGTAATCAGCTATCATCCTCATGTAACCTAACCCTACAGCAAAGAGAAATAATTCATTTCAGATTTTAAATTCTCCTGGACGTGTGTGAGCTTGATCCAAAGGTTATTGAAAACTTTAAGTCTGCCATTAGTTTAAATGAACTTTGAGTTGGGACTTATTTTGAAGAGGAAAAAAAAAGAAAAATACTTAATCTGATGAATAGACTATCCCTTTTTAATTGCAGAGATTTCAGGATAGAATTGAAATAACATGATAGCTGCTCCTCAAGAAGCATCAAGGGTTAAGGCTTTCAGAAGTTTTGCTGGACCTGATTTCCCTAAACAATTTTTAAAGTTCCATTTTTTCCCCACCTTTGCTAATATCTATCAAAGTGGTCCTTGTATTGTCTCTTTTCTTCTCCTTCCAGGTGAAGGAGTTTTTCTTTGCTGTCTTGAAACAAAAGAAGTTTGGCATCTTTGGAAGCAAAAGTAGTGATCGGAAATGCTAAACTAAAGGTAGATAATAAAAACCTGGCCTGTAACCAAGCTGCAGCAACACAGCAATTTGGGAAAGTAATGTGTGTTGGACACTTCAGATGTGCATTAACCCCATAAGAGGAAACAGCTACAAATGTTAAGAGGTTAATTACGGTGAGTGAAAGGAAACAGCAAAGAGGTTGTCAAATTAGCCTACCTGTGCCTCATAAACAACTGAAACACCAATGTGAAGTGTAGAAAATAATTAAGTTTGTAATCAGCCATGGTAAATAATATGCTAATTAATTCAATTATTAAATGTAACCCAATGTTATTAATTAGATGCTTTTAAAAATTCATTTTTTATCATATAGAGTCACATTAGTTTTGTAAATAAAAATGCTAGCTGATTAGAAATGTTTCATTTCAAGACTGTGGCCAATCCAGGGCTGTGACATCGTATTTTATTTTGTGAAAGATGGGCTAGGAGGCTAAGCCAGGTCTAAGAGGCGCCTTTGGCACAATTGAGTTTAATCCAAAAAACATGATCACGTCTACTATGGCTTAACTGACTGGGTAGATGCATAACTCGCCTCATTAGGAATTAAGTTCTTAAGATGCCTGTAGTTGTACCCAGAACTTTTGGATGCGAGAGATGTGTATTTAGTGGGTGGTTACAGAGTTATTTGTCAAATACGCATTATTTTACCATTTGCAGTAAAACCAAGACTCTAGGATTCACTGTGGTCAGAGCCTCGGCCTACCACGATGGAGGTTAGAGCACCACGGTGAGGTTAGGACAAGTTCCGACCTGTTTGGTGACATGATTGAGGGTGCCCTGGAAGTTTGTGAAAACTCATTCTCAGATGATGAAACATCTGAGAATTCACTAGAAAAATGCAATAAAGTCATTTTTTTGTTGTTGGAGGTAGATTTCTTTTTTCTTTTGGCCTAAGTTGTAGCTCTCCAGATGTCTGCTTGTATAATTACATGTAGTCCTGTAGTTCTTTCATTTCAGGCCTTAAGCCCATTCCTACTGAGATGCAGTGTGTCCTACTGTGCTCTTGGGCTAAGGAAGCTCTGTTGAAACATGGATAGCGTTTGCTCTTCTTTGCCCGAAGTGTGCTTCCCTCGCGGCTAGCTGTCATCCATTAGCCAAAAAGCATTTTGACAGGTATACGCTCTGTGGCATTTTATAACTGTTTCATCACTGATCAAAATAAGTCTGCAACACAATCCTCCAAGTTTTGATTCTGGTCAGCCAGTGTAATCCCCAGATTTCACTGCTATTTTATAGAATATATTTTATAGGATATAATTCCAGTTCATCAAGGTTGAATTTTGTCAGAAGCCACTTACACATTTCTGACTAATTGTGCAGGATGCATTATAGCCAAAATTCTGTAGAGCTCAAGTGATAATTTAGCTCAGGAAAAGGCTATTTTGTCTCATTAGAATATGAATCATTAGAACACAGAAATTTATATAAATTATCTTTAAATTGCCCTCCCCCCCCTCCCAAATTTTGCCTTAGGGATCACAAATCAGACAAAGCTTATATTTTTTTTGTTGTTGTTTGTATGTTTGTTTTTCATATTGTAAATGCAGATGTGGAAAAGTATGAAGAGACACTAGTTAAGCTATATGCTAAGCCAGGCCTTTCCATTCTGGACTGCCAGAGCATATGAAGTGGAGGGACAACTAATAATCCTAATCCACACGACTGTTTCCCTTCTATAAAACAAAGGTTTTACAGTCACTGAAGTTCCAGCAGTAGTTGAGCAAAGGAGATTCTCTGTCTCCTTTTTGTTTCTCCAGGCCTTACATCCTGTCTAGCCATTTGCTCTCTCAAGATGCTGATGTGGAGGAACTGTAGACTCTGCAGAATTTGAAAGCCATAGAGTATTACTGAGAGTACATGAAGGAAACTGCACAACTGCTAAGTCATGTTGCAGTAAGTATTGACACACATAGGGTAGAGGGCAAGAAGGAAAAAATGTTATATTTCGTAGTGTACTTTTGCTTGGACCTAGTAAAGCTAGCCTACTCAACGCAAGGTAATCAACGTGATGAAGCTTATAATCATAGAATGCCTAAGTTTGGAAGGGACCTCTAAAGGTCATCTAGACCGTCCTGCACACACAGGGCCACCTAGAGCACCTGGCACAGGACTGCGTCCAAGTGGGTTTTGAAGATCTCCAAAGAAGATCTCCACAACCTCTCTGGGCAGCCTGTTCCAGTGCTCTGTCACCCTCACTGTCAGGAATTTTTTCCTTATGTTCCTGTGGAACTTTCAATGCTTCAGTTCATGGCTGTTTCCTCTAGTTCTGTTGGTGGCCACCAGTGAAAAGAGGCCAGCCCCATCCTCCTCACTGCCTCCCTTGAG
>JAUBNY010000146.1:409201-436527 GCA_032275445.1 Crypturellus soui | reverse complement strand
CCAGGCCCCTGATCATCCTAGTCGCCCTGCGCTGGACTCTCTCCAGCAGCTCCACATCCCTCTTGTACTGTGGGGCCAGGAACTGGACAGAGTTCTCCAGATGTGGCCTCACCAGGACTGAGTAGAGGGGCAGGATCACCTCCCTCGACCTGCTGGAGATGCTCCTCTGAGGCTTTGCAGAATTACATAAGTGTTTGTAGAAGAACATGGGGCAAATCTGATTTATTAGGCCTGAGACATTCACAGGTATGGAGGACTTGGCACTCTCTAATTTCCATGAAAGTTGAGCCCTGTGTCCTTTGCGTGTTGTCAAACACGTTTTCACAAAAGGACTATTGTGATAGCAAGTGATAATAGCTAGACAGTGATCCTAATAAGCTCTGTATATACAATTTAACTCAGGTATATTCGTGACAAGGTAAAAATGGGAGATGGCAGAATGAAAGAAACAAATTTTCCTCAGCTCTAATTCCATTGAAACGATAAAACAGTGTTTTGTCTCTGTGTGGAAGACTGTTCAGTCTTTAAGGGTTCTGTGGTGATTAATACACTAGTACATTGAGTTTAACATAGAATAAAATTTTAAATAGTATTGAATTTTTATTCAATTTTCCTAAGATTTCCAAGCCATATTTCATGCAATTTCAACTGTGAGATATAAACCATGAGCCTAAATATATACACATTTATTGGACTGGGTTTGTGCAAAATGTGCTAGGCCGTTTTGCTTTGTACTTGCTTCCCTGAATTTCGGGGATGCTATTTAATTTAAGGAGCAGATAAGAATATTCTATTTTGCTGCTCAGCATGCAAAACGTGTTTCATTCCTTTATGTCTGGGTGTCCTTGTGGCTAAAGAGTTGACATTCAAATTTTGTTAGACAAGACCATGCTAGTAGAATGTTCCCTTTTACTACTTTGTGCTGTAATTCAGTGTTTCCATTTGTTTTAGCAGCCAGCATAACCAAAGATTTTTTTCCGGGATGTCCTCCAGTTGTCCTCTGCTGCAATCTAAGCTATCACGCTGAGGGGCAGGATACAGAAGGTAATTTTCAGATAGCTACAATTCAGGAAACAGCAGAAAAAACAGCTTTGGGTTTAGAACATTAGCTTTCCAGACCTGGAGCTTCAAGACTTAGTTGTATTCCACAGTGAAAAAAGTAGTTATTGCTATTTGTAATATACTGTGGTGCATAAATATATGATGTAATTTTTAGATACTGATGCTTTCATAGGTAAAATAAGGCATTGTGCTTCGACTTTCAGTGTACAGTGTATGTCTATGTGAATATATATGTGCACTATCTAGATATGTAGATACACATTGTGATTGTACCGTTTGAGGGGAATTAAGCTGTTTTGATGTATGCATTAGTTTAATTGGAATTCTCGTATGTTGCTCTGGGGTGCTTTAGTAAATTACAATGAAAAGTTCATGACATTTTACAAAAGAATAAAGGATTGGATTTTCTTTTAATTTCTACATTAGGTACAAGACAATATTTTTGATAATATTACGTTAGGCTGAAGGCCAAATCATGGAAAGATATTGGATAGCTTTGGAGATAGGGAGCCTTTGCTTTTCTGGAGAAGAGATAATGTAATGCCTTTGCTTTTCTGGAGAAGAGATAATGTAATGGGCAGTAGAAGTTTGTCTGGTGATTTCTCAATAACCGAAATAAGCTGCGAGTAGCTGGTAAGTGATCTAGTTGCTAGATATCGGCTGAACTTTGGGGTACGTGTGCTGGTGGCTCCGTCCATGTTCCTGATCATCTAGGCTAGGACCCTGGGATATATTGTCTAAAATCAGGGTATCAGGGAAGGAAGGGTGTAGAGGCACCGTGCATCAGGTTTGCACGCACTGCTGAGAAAAGCAGAGCCAACTCTGCTCATTCATCTGGGTCTGCCTGGCAGAAGTCGCTCTAGAAGTGTGACTCATAGGAGAAAGAAATAAAACAATCTGCTCCCTGAGTAGGAGATTCAAGTAAGTTCTGGTTTCTCTGCATTCATGTTTTACGCTTGAATTCTCTGGGATCTAGCGGAAGACAGGTCCTGAAGGACACTTCCCTGTGAGGCGACAGATGTAACATCACACTTTTCTGTGATTCTCTGGTGTCTAATAAGCAATGAGCGTACTCTGAAGCTTTTTCTCCTATTTGGCCATTGGTCATTCTCATTAGTCCAGGCAAAACCTATAACATTGCACTTCTGTCTAATTATACAAAAGTTTTTAAGTCTTTTAGAGGATGGACACACACATGGAGGGAACATGTCACAGCACACACTCAGCTCTGTAGATCTCTTTAAAGACTTCTTAAGAATCACAGATAAAAAATAGGGAATTCAGCTATAAAATAATCTGTCTTCAAAGAAATGCTTTCCTATTTTCTATTAGCTTATAGCCTTGGTTAAGTCTTGAATATTCCTTTAAGAAGAAAAAACAAACAAAAAAAGGCAATTCCTTCACCGCAATCACTGCATGTTGCTGAAATGTGTTTCGCTGCCAGAAATCACAGCAGCTTCTTTCCTCACCTTGTCATGTAAAACTATGCCTATGGCTTAGAGTTCAGAGATCCAAGGAAACCCACTGAGCTGTTCTTGCATATTTAATATGGGAAGCACTCAAATCCTGTGTTGTTGCCTGTTGTTATAACCCAATGGTAGACAGAAATCCCTTCCAAACTTGTATCTCGTTTTAGAATTGCACTCATAATTCTGGATAGCATTTTCATCCATACATCCATTTATTCCAGACCAAACAGATGACTTCTGGCAAGCTTGCTAAAATTTTAGAACCTATAGTACTTTTTAATATTTTAAAAGTTGTTCTTTGCTTCTGGATCTGACACTACAAAGATCTTGTAACAGCTACTGGCTAAAAAAGTCATGGCAGGTTTAGAGGCCCACAGAAGTATGAGGAATTTTAAATCAGACTTCAAGGCTTATCCAAACAAATAAGAGTCTCTTCGTTTATGTGGGTTTGCAATGAGGCTACTTGCAACTAACCAAGCACTTCTGCAGGCAGTCGAGTGTCATTCATAGCAAATACAGCGCCACGATCACAGCTTGTCAGAAGCATGAAGAAGACCATTTGTCTTTCACTACTTAACTTGTCATCACGACTCCTTTTTTTTAATTAGTTTTTGCTTTTAATGGGATTGTAAGAGTAACTTGCCAGAAAGATGGAAGGGGGACATTCAGTTTGGCTAAAGCATGATGGTTTCAAGTTCACATTCCCAGATACTCCCTACAAGATTTACTTTGGGTAAAAGTGTGGTGAAAATTTTGAAATTGCTGCTATAATTATTAAAACAAAAATGGACTCAGCTAGTGATCACAGGTGCTCATATGCTTTGGAAAATACATAACAGTTCCAGTGCACTTCTTGTCACGTTGTCGCATGGAGAAAATGTCTTTATATTAAAGTGTGCCTACTGTTGTTAGTGTTGCTGTCAAGCTGCATTATTCTGTGTAGATTGCCTTTTATTTTTTTTTGCTGAACTTTTTTAAAAGCACATTATGCTCCTTCAGTACACCACAATCACAAAAGCATACTTGTTTTTCCCCCCTAAAATATCCTGTTTTTATCCCAAGTTCCTTTCAAAGAAGGTGTGCAGAAGAAAAACAACAATTTCCAGTGGAAAGTCTAGAAGACGTTCAATTTGGCATATAAATGAAAAATTAAACAATAAAACAAGTCTTTTTAATAGATTCCTGGAAGCCAAAAATACATGGATCATTTGACATTTCTGCTTGCTAATTAATTACACAAAATGTTTGTGTTTTTTTGTTCTTTTTTCTAACAGTTTCTAACTGTTATTGCTTTTTTCAGTGAAATGAATCAAAGCGGCATAGATATCTTGATCCCTTTTCCCCTGGAAAAGGAAGTAGCTTTGGAAACTCTGAAAGTCACTTAAATGGCACTGTAGGATCAAAACATCAGAGGCAGCTTCAGGAGTGACCCCAGCAGAAGATCTGCCTGTGTTGCTCTCTGTGGTGACCACAACAGACAGGAGCGACCCCATGGTCCCGCGTGCTGGAGGGGACTTGAGCATCGCACTCGTGAGCCTGGCCCTCCTGGCACCCAAGCCTGGGATGCAGCTGGGGTTTGCACCCTGCTTTGGACACGCCTGCAATTCTCCTGGCTTTACACTCTGAGCAAAGTGGACAGAGAAACATTTCTTCATTTTTTACTGGTCTAGGAGCTACCTGCTTTTACCTTTCACAAGAAGCAATGCAAGCGGAATGAGACGGGTTCTGTGGGGATGGCTGTGGGGAGCAGCTAAAGTTTGGGGTTTTTTTTTGTTTTTTCTCCTAGTCTTTTAAATAAGCATGCCAAAAAAACTTTCTTTCTCTTTATTGCTTGGCTTTGAGCTTTTATGACCAAAAGCAGAAAAGGGCAGTGCATAGAAGATGCGTTATATGAAGGATCAGAAGTGTCTGGCTTTGGAATACAGCTTTAGCCAAGATATTCTTATTTCAAAAAAATAGCACTTAGCATATTAGCTGTATAAAAGGATATTATTTGCAAAAGGGACCTCATATGACCCCATTTTGCGACTTCCATACAGGCCTGCTGGAAGAAATACCATGAGGCAGCGAGTTGATCCTCACGTATTGCAGGAAAGAACAAAAAACAAAATTTTGGAGGGAAAAAATTATCTAGGCACAAATAGAGGCAGAAATTATAAACTGAGAAAAGTCTACTGAATGCAGTGCTCATTGAGGAGTGATCATCCAGTGCTGCTGTTAATGCTGGTTGTCCCTGTTACTTGGGTTTGTTTCCACTAAACTCGCTAACAGGTCTGTGGGGTTGGGGAGTTCCCTATCACATAAAGTTTTTTCCTACTCTAAAAGGCAATGATAGAAGCATCTTAAGTTTATTTTGAGGCAATTTTAATGAAGAGAACCAGCTCAAGAAAGCTATCAACAGAAAAGCAGACATGGTGCCAAATTTTTGTTTGTCTTATCGTGAAACTTTAGGAAGTGCAAGATTCAAAACTGGGGCAGATTTGTGAACATTTCTGAAGTGGTGAGGTCATTCTCATACTTGTTTTCACAACATGCACTTTAGGTGTCTCCATAAATTTGAGTCTGCTCAGGCAGAACAGATGGCTGAGGGAGATCTGCACCAAAAGCTCTGGATTTATGTTCCCCAATTGCCGAACTCAGGAGCACTGAAAGATTTGCCATTGTATTTTGACTTGAATGGTTCTGTGAGCTCCCCTCAAGGCAATGAATCCTGGTGCAGCACAAACTTTAGTATGAATAAGAAGAAAGAGCAGTGTTTTTTGGAGCTGACGGCCACTATCAGGGAGCAGGCAAGGAAGAGCAGCTGATGGCTCTTGGAGAGCTTCTCCTTTTGCACATCCATGTAATGGAACAAGGAATATTCTTATTTCCTTGAGTTATTTTTGAGCATCAGCAGAAGCATGGAGGGATAGGGGAACAGTGCAATAACAGGAGAAGGAGCTTGGTAAGAGAAGCTCAAACACCAGGTTCTTATCAGGTTCTTCAGGTCTCTTATGTGTTCCTCCACACTGTAGTAATTAAGACTGTTTATTGCAGTATAATTTTTTAACCTTTAAATATTCAGTGTCTTTAAGAGTCACAGTTTCTACCATTTTTCTAGTGCTGATAAAGCACACAGTGTGGCAGTGAGGGCAATATTGGCAACCTTTGGACAGCAGTCACAGTGGGGCTGGTACACACCTGCACCGCACACCCTTTAACGTGCTCACAAGTGCAGCGGAACTGAGTACTGGAGAGGGTCTAGACTGCTCTGAATCCTTAAATCTCAGTTTTAGAGCCACGATGCTACTTACCAGCATATTATTTGCTACCAAGAAAAGTGAAAAATCAAGCAACAAATTTTGATGGCAACCATTTTTAGAGAGACACAGATGCAGTTCCCCTATGAATTAGTTTTAGAGAGTCTCTACCAGGCTAGTTCTTGCTGATTCGCTCCTGGCATTCACCCAATTAGCGTGCAGTGATAAGCGTTAATTGGAGGGCTACAAGAACCCTACCTCGCTGTTGTTCACAGGGCTGCCTCTGCTCCGTGCGAGCAGCGTGCTGCACAGGGCAGCTCCACATGCTCCCGCTGCGGTAACGGGGAAGCCAAAGGTAGCAACCCCAAGCGGCTCATAAAACCTGGCCTTATTAGAAAAGCACGTTAATGAATTTGCAGGAGCCGATGCAACGTTTTTGCTGAAGCCTGGTGTGTAGTAAAGAATGGACAATATAACCTCGCGGCAAGAGCGCTGAACTGCATGAAGGAGTAAATCTGGAGTCAATCTGAAGCTGTTGCCAATATGCATAGTAACCTTAGGCAGGATGTTATATCCCCCATGCTATGTTTGCCTATGCCAGCAATTCCTTTAAAGAACTTTTTTTTAAAAAAACAAAGAGCTACATAAGAGGTAGGCATTATTCTAAACTGGGAACATGGCAAACGTACTTTGCATAATTTGAACTATTTATTTCCTATATATTACTACATATTGCTGAGGCTTTATTTTCTGAGTGTCCTTTTTTTTTTTTGTTATGCCCAGGACACTTCCTGACTTCTTGATTTTTCTTTCTGTGGGGTGGAAAAGTCAAGTCCAGGCAGAGGTTAGAGGTGAAGCCTAGAGCTCTAGCATGCCAGAGCTGAGTGATGCTTTGAAATGCTCAGGCAGGTTCTGCCCTTTAGAAGGACCATGAAGTCCAGGATGGCTGGATGTGCTGTGAAGGCTTTTTCCTCCCCACAGCAGAAGTCCTGCATAGGGAAATCTGAAGTAAATATCCTTTAGCTCCTACTCTAATTAGCTCAAGCTTCATTGTCTTTTTGTCAGAATACAATACTTGCCTTTGGGTCTTTTATTACCTTTAATGCTCATTAGGAACAGTCAGTATTTCACAGTACCACCAGTTTGTGTCCATTTCCGTATCCCACTCAATAAACTTAGGGATAATAAACCAGTCATTTCAGGCTCCAGAAGGAGTTAGAGTTCATGAAGTATCACATATACTTGTCCTGCTCTTACTGCCTTTCCTGGATATGTCACTCAGATCCTGGAGGCCAGGCAGTGGCAGCGAGGGAGACGGTCCTGCAGCAGTAAGGCCTGGCTCCCTTTTGGAAGACTCTCTTCCTAAATGTGGTTTGTTGGAAACGCTTCTCCTCCACCTCTTCCCTTCAAAAAAAATGGTGAGCTATAATTTGCATAAATACATCCATCAGTCTGATGTTTGTGCACAAGATGATGTTTGAGATGCCAGATCGGTGAAGATCACTCCTGTGTTATGCCTATGATGCTCTACGGATATAAATGGATGCAAATCAAGGTATAAATTAGCATGTAATATGATAGGAAATTCTAGCCATCTTTTGGCGCATAAACCTTCCATCAATTTGGATAGCTGTCTATTTCAAACCTAGGAAAAATGCCTGTGCGTAAAAGCACATGAATGTGTTTCCGTAGAACTATTATCTGGTCCAAGATGAGATCACAGTATCTTCTCTTATTTTCAAAGTGTACATTGGGCAAAGGATGTCTATAAGAACAACCTCTGTCTTCTGTCTCACTCACCAAATGCAGCCTGCTTCAGTGTGTTTCTCAGCGTTCTACCTTCCCCTGAAATAATCCATTATAAAGTTATGATAAATTCTTTTATTGTAACTTATAAATTTTGAGGCAAAAAAAAAGAATTTGTACTGTTTTATAAATCTTTTCAAAGTCTTTTTTTTTTGTTAAGGAGAATGAAAAGCTATTTCTTGATAATATACACAATGTTTTATGCACAACAAGTGTGTGTTGACATCTAATAGCATATTAGCTGTTTTCACTTAAAATACAGCAGTCCAGAGCAATTGCATATGCAACTGGGCACAGAATTTACTAGTTCATGCTGCAGTTTGTGTTAAGTATAAGTCACAGAAATCTTTTCTCCTTCTACTGTTGTCTGATGAATGTTAAAAAGTCTAATTCTAATCTGTTGGTAATGACTGATAATGGGTTGTACAGTTTTAGGTACTTTCTCCTTCAATCTACTATTGTTTATATTAATTTCCATCAGCTATATTCACTCTTATTATAATTGCTTTATGCTTGCAATACCTTTATTCACTGAATTCAGTTACAGAAATATGTTTTATAAAAGTTTTCAAGAAACAAATCAGAAGTCAGTGGCTGCTTCTGAACGCAGGCTTGATAAAGACGTGGTACATCATGTATGGGAATCAAGTCTACATACTCCTACATACCCTTCCTTTTGCATCCAGTCCTACTGTGACAGCATGAATGAGGGCTGCTAATGACCCCCTGTGGTTGTACATCACTTTGCTATATCACTTTATGTGGGTGGAAGGATAGGTGTAATGAAACAGAACTAATAAGGCAATATTCTTTATAGCACCAGGTACCCATGGGACTGGTGTGAACTGAACCAGCTATCAGAAAGTAATAACCCTTACATTTGGCTGATCTAGGAGATGTCATTGAGTAAGTTCAACCCTGGTTTAACTCCATTGGTTTCCAAGATATTTCCAGTGAACATGAAACCTGCACAAATTCAGTTGCGTTGCTTGTTTCTGCAATTCAGATCATGGAACGCTCTAGTCACAATGCCTTTTTTTCCTCCATTCATGGCTGTAGGAAAAGTAAAAGTCTCCCTTATTAAACAGAAGATATATGTGGATCAAATAGTTCGTGAACATAGATCATCATTAAAAGAAATGATAAAAAACAGCCTATTTGTTGAACTGTAAGAAATCACCATGTAGATTATTTCTTAGGGAAGACTTCACTTGTCCCTGGGGCAAAGTATTACTGGGGTCACACTGCCGTGAGTCCGTCTGTTATTGAGTTTCCATGTGGAACATGAAGCTGTCAGATATAGCAGCAGCATGTGTATAATGTCAGTCTTCCGAGGAATATACTGGGTGATTAGAGCACTGCAGCAAAATGACTGGTTTCATATCATGGCTATATAATATATGGAGGTCCTTATTGAATCAAGGACACTGTGACATTCATGGATCTAGAAACAAGGGCTATCAAATGCCTCGTGAAATAAACACATTACAGAAAAAAATAATAAAATGCATCACAGAAAAAGAGCATGTGGTGGAATTACCCCAAGGGACCTAAATATAGTGCTCTACCAGATGGACCGCAGAAGAAACACCATCTGATTAGAACAATGCAGGCTTTTCTTTACGACGGTTGCTGTGCACGCGCTTGGCTATGTCGTGTTTCCTTTTATATATATATATATATATACACATGTATGTGTAGACATGGTTCCCACTAGCTTTGTTTGGAATACCCTTCCTTATGCCATGCTGATACTCCTCTTTTTTTCTGTAAAGCTCACTGCTTTGAAAAGCTTAGGAAGGACTTCATTAAATTTAATAGGGCAGTTGCAAAAGAGGAGTAAAGAAAAACTTAACCATTGAAGTATGATGGCTTATTTTGTTCTTTCTTTTTGATTAATGTCACTGTCACAAAATTGAATTTCTCAAATATAAATATTGTCATCCTTTGGGCTTTACCCTGTCATCCAAATCCCCCTGGACAAGGAGCAGAGATTGACTGTAGCCTTCTTCAAGGCAGTCTGAGGGCTGTCTTCTTAGCAGTCCAAATCTCTGCCCAAACACACGCTGCATTTATTACTCACAGTTGTTTTTGAGGTATTTCATCTTAGATGGCTTTATAACAGGTATGTTTTAATTGAAGTGTTGAAATTTGCAACCAGCTAATCTTTAAATGTATCCAACACAAGTGTAGAAAATTACTTACCTACTCTTATCATTAATTTGATTCTGTCTAAGTTATTGGACTAAATGAGCTGGATTTAATCTAATCTTTTCAAGTTTCCGGAACCACTGCTCCAGACATGAGTGTGTTTATCATGCATAATTGTTTCCCTTTTTTACTGCTCTTCATTAGCTCTGTTTGCATTCTGCTTTCCCATGGTCGAAAGTCCCTTTTAAACCTAAAAGTTATTTCAAAAAGGCATGAAAACAGCCGTAACATATACCCTGTTAGCTTTATGTACCTGTGTGTAGAAGCCTTTTTTTTTTCTAAAAATGTTGCCAGCAAAATTAATGCAAACCCTTGGTATGGAGGAATTATTCACTCAAACCATTATTGAAGTCTTTTGTCTTTGAAGGGCTGAATTTTGGTTGCCTCTGCCTGGATGCTCTTGGGGATGGAGAGCTCTCCTGTATTGTCTGGTCCAGCAATTATCCATGGCTGAGCTTGCAGGAAACGGCTTTTGGCTGCAGTGAGATGGGTCTGCTGAAGTGCCCCTCCGAGGGCTTTGGGCTGCTCCTACTCACACTTTAGCAGCCTTGCCAGGTATCAGCTAGTGCTTGGGCTGCTGCTGCATCATGGTGCCAGTCTGCTGGCAGGGAGGATTGCTCTGGTTTCATGTTTTGAGTTTGGTTTGTTAATAATGTTGGTATAATTAACATCCTTAGAGCCAGAGCTGCAGACAGGGGTCCACGGCACGGAGTTCTGCATGGAGGAGTTTCCTTGTGTGCAGCTGTTTTGCAGGAGATTTTACTTCAATGACAAGAACTGGAGAGGTTTTGCTTAGCACCAGGTTGTGGTGTTGCATGTTGGTCGTGAGGAGCAGAGGGCCCTGCTAATACTTTTTGCTGCAGGGAAAAAAGAGAATGGTCCCAGGTAGAAATATCTGTCTCTTAGTTTACTGCTGAGCTACTGTTGCTTTGGTAGTCATTGCCAAAATGTAGTACTTTTTCTTCGTGGAATAAAATATCTTTGAGTTTGACTTGCATTCTCTTCTGTTCTGTTCGTATGGATTCATAAGAGAGAAGAAAAGGAAAAGGAATTTGTACTAAGCCCCTCTTGAAGAAAGAAGCTGCAAAATGAATCTTAGTGATGTGCATTGCTACATCCATTTCAGAGTCTCCCAAAGAAAAAATATGGCAGAAGGGTAATCTTTGAGGTACATTTGATCATGGATGTGACTGATAGAATCACTCAGATCTCAGCTGATGCTTGGATCAACTAAGATATATCGGTCTTTTGACTTGGGCGCTCAATTCCTGCTGGAACTAATGGGAATTGGCAGTGCCCATGTTTAGGACACGCAGCCTTCTTTTAGAGTTATGATTATGCAAACTGTAATTATTGTGGCCATGAAGGATGAAATTCATGAAAGGCTTTGCTGCATTTGAAGATGAGAAATAGAGTATGTGTTTTACATATGGAAGTAGAAGACCAGAAGACTTAGTCTCTCTTCGTTTTAATCTTATGTGTACTGGCCCCTACATTGGAATAAGGGGCAGTAAATGCTCATCATCTCTGAGCAGCCTGACACGCCACAGGCACAATGACTTTTGGTTGTATTGGTGCAATTCCCTTGAAGAGAAATATTCAGATCTACAGAAGAAAATACCAGGTATTCAAGGATGTCCTTATTGCGCCTTAATTTAAAGTTAGAAAGTTAGAAAAATTTCCAGGTGGAAAAAATTCCACCTGTCTTTTAAATACCTTATGATTTTAGAGAGCTTAAATTTCTTTTTTGCTTAAATTTCTTTTTTTACTGCTTTTTTTTTCTCTTAAGTCTTCTGCTTCCTTCCACTCTCTCAAAAGCAAAATCATGATGAACATGGTGGTTATAAGACACAAATTCACAAAGCAACTGCTTTGAATATTTAATTCAATTGAATTTTTCAATTCAATTTTTAACTACTGATCAGAGGCATTAATAGCTTGCTGCTAAAATTAAAAAGAAATGTATACCTGTGTGAGGTTATACATGAGGATTTGTTTTCTTGACATAAAAGATGAAATATGAAAGCTATCCTAGAAATGTAAAGTGACATTTTTTTAGATTAGTACAGAAGCACGTGTTTGTTTATGAAATCAAGTATATTTTAGATTAATTTCAAATTGAAAGTATGATTATTTTCATGGCATCATTGTTATTTTATACCTCAGCCAGGTATTGGTGCAATTCTAGACACCTTTACATCCACCAGTTTGTGAGTTTGTGGTCACCTGTGACATTGAGGCTCTTTTTGAGAACGCTTTTGGGGCTGGTCTCTGAGTTTTGGGTTTTGTTTTGTTTTGCCTTTTTTCTTCGTAGCTATATGACTCCTGCATATCTGGATTTTCTGAAAAGCTTAACACAAATGTTAGCTTAAGTTATTTATGCTTGATAGAGATCCTATGGAAAGGTAACCATCTGCTGCCCAATACCTGCCGTGTTCAGGAGATGAGAATCTGTTTGTGTGTTAGTTCTGCTCAGAGCACACTTTCTGACTGTTATGTTGCTTTACAAAAACAATTTTGTTTGAAATTTTTCTAATTCTTTTAAAATTCTGAATAGCTGGGTGTATACGTATATCCCTCTGGAGCAAGAGGAGACCGTGCCCTTGGTTTAATTGGGAACTGTTGAGCTATCCTACAGCATTTTACTTCCAGCTCCTGAGATTATTGATCCAAATTAGAAATGTGCTTGTTGTTTATTTATTTATTTATTCAGATGCATTTGACCTGTGTAAAATCCCAAGCAATCACTTAGCAGTGAGGTTTTTTTTACGTAAGTTTTCTTACATAGTAAAAACTGCACTGACATCATTTAATTGGGATGGAGACCTTTAACCAGTTCACCTGTAAGGCTAATGCAAGAAATATTCACGAGCTCTGTTGTAACTCTCACCCTGAAAAATGTGAGTGAGAAGACACATTCGGAAGCTGCAGTTATCATCCATCATCTTACAGCATCATTACACTGATCGCAACAGCCCTGCTCCTCCCCTGCACTTGAACGTATCCAGTTAGAGATACCTGCAGACTGGCTGGACTCCTCCTCAGATAGTTTTCCTTTAAAGCAACATGTTTTACCCTTTAGGTTTAGATTGTGTGAGGATAGCTATAATCCTCTAATATTTGATACCAAATTTACAGTTGCAATGCATTAATACAGAATAATATGAGCAGAAGCGAACCGTGATTATAGCCAGCCAGAGTATTACATAGGCAACTTCAAGCAATAACAGGAACCTGGCAAAATATTCATTAGCCTTCACTCTAAGATCATCTGGGCAAAATTCCTGTGGTTTTTGGTTGGTTTAAAGCCAGCAATACAAAAAGGAGTATGTGAGAGGCAAGGAGGTTTCTGTGACAATGTCCTAGTGAAGCTTTTGCTGGATGAGGATGGCAAAGCTCAGACAGAGACACAGGCTCTTCTGCAAACCTGGAGAAATACTGAGCGCCGGTGGGATTTTCATGGTAATAGGTGTCAGAAGTTACCTGGAGGAATTTAATTTGCTTTCTCATTTCTTTGTTTGCTCTCATCCCACACAGCGCTGCTGCAGCATGCCTTAGAAAATATTCCACATTTCTCAGACATAGAGTGCTGAGTGCAGCCCCTTTAATTAAAACAGCTCCCCTACCCATGGGCTTCCTCGAGCGTGGAGCTGCCGAGTACCAAAAAAGAGAGCGTGGAAGGGGTGTCCCCGAGCTGGGGATGGAGGGGCAGCCTGGCCCTTGGACAGAGAAGCATCCCAACACAGGAAGATTAGAGCCCGTGTTGTCGTGTTTTGATACGGGGGGTGATGGAGACAGAGAAATTAGGAGCACTTGGCTGCCGATCCCATTGACCCCGTGAAGGAGCCCAGGTTTGGATTCCTCTTCTCCCGCAGCATAGGAGGAGGAAATCCTGACACAAAAGGCTTCATATAAGAGAAACCCCGGATACTGTGCGTGGATTTAGGGGGTTG
The DNA here is from genome assembly GCA_032275445.1 of Crypturellus soui. Classification (NCBI taxonomy): domain Eukaryota; kingdom Metazoa; phylum Chordata; class Aves; order Tinamiformes; family Tinamidae; genus Crypturellus; species Crypturellus soui. The sequence continues at coordinate 422,787 of JAUBNY010000146.1, read as the reverse complement.
TTTGAACTTCATTACCCAGAAGCGGGGAGGTCAGAGACAGCAGAAGTTTCGACGCTGCTGTAGGGCCTGCGGACACCAGGGGGTGCAACGACCTCTGCGAGCAGCGCTGAGGTCCCGAGGTGCAACCGCATCCCCCGGCTCTGCGAGTTAAACAGAGCAGATTATTCCGGGGGGTGTTTTGTAACGACACGCGCTCTGCAATGATTGTGTTGCCAACAATACACTTGCAAAGCTTAATTTTTTTTATACTTCCAGCACCCTCCTCTGCACGTCTGGCAGCATGAGCTGAAGAGTCGGGAGAGCGGAGACACTGGGAAACTTCCGAGGGATTCCCATGCGCAAGGAGCTGCAGCATCCCGCAGTAATGGTGCGTGGCAGGGCCCCGATGCGCAGGAGAATTGCCGAAAACGTGCCTGATGACAGAGCAAAATGAGTTATAAAAGGTTCTTAAATATATGTTAATATTACCTACTATAGGATTATATTTCTTATTTATATTCTCCATTCTTGTGCTGATTTGACTGAAGTGAGAAATCTCTTTACACTATTGTCAGGATGCAGCTTTCCATGCAAAATTAATCCTGATGATAACACTAGCTCTCAGCTCATCTCAGAAGGCTGCTCCATTTTATTTGTAGAGTCAATCCTTCATTGCTTGTCTGTAGAAACTCGTATATGAGGTGTTGAAAAGCTTGTAGATAAATAGCTCTGTGTATCTCATTGCATCTCCTACTATGGAAATTGTTGTGATCCTTTAGATGTGGGACTTTGCAGTTAGCAGGAGAATTTCTGCAGAATAAACGAAAGAAAAATATTGATACTTGGTTCAGTGGAATGAGTAGCACAAAGCATTTATAGTAAAGTATGGGTATTCAGTTAAAAAGTTAATAGTATGGGACGTATCAGTTTGTGAAAAAGCAGCAAAACAAACTGAACAGAATTTCAACACTAAACGCTGGCAAACGAATTAAGTAATAAATGGGTTGAAAGGATTTGTGTTACTTATCTTGATCTAAAGAAGCAAGTACATAATTGTCATTGACCACAATTTAACCCATTTGCAGTTCACTGTTCAATGAGCATCTTTAAGATACGTAATTTCAGTTGTAAAAGCAAAATGAGATAAATGCGGCATGGCTTGCCTGAGTGATATCTGAAGCATAAAATGCCTGTCTTCAACCTTCAACCTTCAACCCCTTAAAAACAGAGCTAATGTAAGTGAACAGGGTGCCATTTATTAGCATGTCAATGGTGATTCTCTAACATGGTGTCATTAAATTACTGTGGTGATAATTGAGATATTAAAAAAAGACAGATGCTAGGTCTGTTTCTAGGCTCTTATAACCCTTTAGCAATTAAATTTCAATGAGCTAACATAAGTCTACTGTAACAAAAATTAACAATTGGGATTATTTTCCTGTAGCACTGCCTTTTTTTTCCCTAGTATATAGTGAGGGCCAAATTTTCAGTCCAGACTTTGTCTGGTTTTATATCTTTTCAGCATTGTAAAACAGTCAAAAGCTGCCCTGAAGGGGCAGAAAGGATCCTCCTAACAGGGTATTTTGTAGGTGCTGTAGGGGGAGTTAGATGCTGAAGATTTGGCATATTCTATCCCTAAAAGCATGGAAAGAGGGAAAACCTGTCAGGTCTAAGAAGCAGCAGGTGAAATAGTTAGCTAAAAGCAAAAAGCAGAGACAGAAGGAGAAACAGAGCAGCAGGAGGAGGAATAGAAGTTTTCTATTCATGTCACCCTGGAGTAAGAGTGATGGGAAGCTGGCCTGGAGCCTCCCACCATCAGCCCTGCTCTGGGGTGGTGCAAGCTGCCAAAGCAGAGCCAGCTGGAGGGTCTCTGCTTGGGAAAGCTGCTGTAACCCGCCCTGCCCTCGTGGGAGGCAGCAGGATTAATGGATACACATCTCACAGCAAAAGCAAGCAAACAGATGTCAATACCTGCACTCTGGAGTGTGAATGTTTCATTGGAGTAATGCTATAAATTCCTGATTTCATCACGCAGTTAGAGCATTACTGTTCTGTTCTGCCACTGGGTTTCCACATTGTAACATAATAGTTGAAATGTTCTATATTTAAAAACATCAAGGACAGCTGCTACTCAGTACAAACCGAAAGATCTAGTCTTCACACGTAGATCAAAGTGTCTCCCCTTTGCCTTGTAACGATGTGTTTGATGCATTGACACGGAGCCACTGAGTGATGCACTGCCAATATGGTAGAGTTGGGAGCAGTGGCCGCTAGCTTAAACCACCTGCTGTCCTTGCTGCTGGCCCCAGGCACGTCTCTTCCCTTCCAAATACTTCCCCAAAGAGTGCTGGGAATCTATGATGTTCTGGGAACTGAGAACCATACCACACGGTGTGCAGAGCAACACACTGTCATGTTCCTGTGGTGGCTTTTGATAAGGATCTCATACAACTGTCATACCTTACAGAATCTGCTTCAGCTTGCAGACAGTCTTTCCTGTGTCTGAATGGTAAAGAAATTTACTGAGAATGTCTTATTCTTTGTTTAGTCATGTCTATTGGTGGAGCACCAGCTCTGTTTGCTAAGATCTAAAACCAACATGGGTAAACTCTGGCTCCTTGAATTTGCAGAACTTTAGTGCTGCCAAATTCCAGGGACTCTCCAAGCTCAGAAAGGGCAGTAATGAAAGAAAAGGCAGCAGGATCTCTTCCCAAGACTCCCTTCCTCCCAGGTAATTTTGTAAATGCTGGAATTAGCTTCTTTGTGGCAATTCAGAGCATCATATGTCACAATCCGCACATCTGGAAAATTTGGTAATTTTACCTAAGCTGAAATGTTTGCTTTATCGGAAATAAATATGGGAATAAAACGAACAATGGATGTCTGTGAGAATTCTGTGCAACACATCCTGACGCCTTCCAGGACTTGTGTTGTTAGAAATGATTCATAGCAGATCTTAGGAAGAGTTGTCTCATAGCTGGCATCTCTCTCTTACAGTCAACTGAAACTTCAGAAGGTGACGGCAGCAAATTCCATAAGTTTATAGTTTTCTGGTAGTTAGGAATAAATTGTAGTGTTAAAGATCTTTCACTTAAAGGTTATGTTTCAAAAGAGTTCAGATCTGTATTCTATTGATTTCCATCAACTCTGCTTCTTTACACTTGTTGAGCAGTTGGCCTTGTCTGTACAGCACTGATAGCATATGGCTTCCAAAAACTCTATGCTGCTGTATTGTGAAAGCAGAGTGATCATTATTATCTCAAAAAGCATCATGGCATGGATTGAATTATCTGTAATAGCTTCAATATGGCAACACCTGGCTCAACAGGTGCTTAAAGTCACCGCAGGCCATCTGTTAGCGGTCCACTTGGATGCTTCTCAATTTATCTAGCAAGCAAATAAGGACATTCGGGAGTAAAGTTGGAGTGGGGGAATCCAGCAACCTGCACGCAAAATGCTGGGTACGGAAGCGGAGGAGGAATGTGTGTTGTAAGTAAGGCTTTTCATTCAGCGTTTCGGTCTGCTGGGAAGATTGGAGGCACTGTGAAATTTTTAAATAAAAGCTAGATATCAACTTGGAGACAATCACCAGCTGTTCATTTCTCTTCTGCAGCATGTGGAGGAACAAAGACACATTAAAGAACAATAAAAGGACTGAAACAGCACAGAGTGGCATCTGTGTGGCACGATTCTTGCTACCGTGGGGGCCTCTGTCTTTGCAGATGAATTCCACAAGAGTGATATGAGAGCACTGAGTAACTTTATTGCCTGGTATTAAAGATCTGTCGGTTGTTTAAGTCCTTGTGTATGTCCCTGGTAAATGGTGCACTGTTCTGCTTGTGTATGTGCAGCAGCGTGGGCTTGCCCTCTGCAACAGGAGATGTGGGAGGAATGAGCCTTCGCTCAGGCAATGCTGTCTGTAAATTGTCTAACGCATAAAAGCTGCTGCTTATGATGTTACAACGTTTGTTGGCTTTACCATGTTCCTATGGGTAGCACCACGGCCTCTGACTTGCCATAGTGTGCCAGCTAAGCTGGCTGTGTTGCCAGGAGAAGAGAGGAGCCACAAGTTGGAGGATCAAGAATCTCCATGTGTGGAATGGGCAGATGTGGCAGACGCCAGCCATGCTGTTCAGTTCTATATTTTTTGGTTTGGTTCCTTGTTTTTAGTAAGGCAAGCAGGTAGCAGCAGGAGGGTGGCCTGTATGCCTCATCTGGCTCATCCAGCACTCTGGTTCAGATCAGACCTTGAAGGGGAAGAGCTGATGCGTTCCCCGAGGGAGGCAGTTTTCTGGCAGGTAGGTATGCCAGAGAGGGAACTGTGCGGCCAGTGCAGCCTGCAGCGGGAGGGCAAACTAGGACAGTATCAAGGAGGGTCAAGGGAAGGGAATGTGATGCCTGGGCTCTGAGAGCATGAAGGGAATATACTTTGTTAGGGACCCAGAGGTATCACATTTAGCTGTTGCTGTGAGAGCTGTGCCTCTGAAGGAGGCACTGAAAATTCCTTGGCCTAACAGCAAGCCTGGAGGAGGTTTTCCCAGCAAGGATGGGTGCATGGGCACCAGTTTGATCCTTCTCTGTCAAATCATCAGGTCAGAGCTTTTCTACTTTAAAAGCTCGTTTAGTTTACATACTAATGAAATAACAGCAGAGGTGCAGAGGGCTCTTCCAGACCTCTGCACTACTGGGCAGCATCCAGCAGTTCATCTCCTGGAACCTGGGAGCAGCCGTGCCCTTGCGAGGGAGGGAGCGCTCCGGAGAGCCCTGATTTCGTCCCGCAGCGACCACCGTCCTCGGGAGGGCCGGGCTTGGGGTGAAGAGGCTGTTGTCCATTTTACCCTCCTGCTGGTTTTGGCTCCTCTAACGCTGAGGTGGTGGTATGTTCCTGGAAAGCGACGTGCTCGCTGCTGCTTTCGGCTCAGTGGTGGTTTGAGGGAATCGTTCACAGTCAGTAAGTTTTAAGAACACATTTCTCTGTCATGTAATTGCACAGGGTGTGGACATTATTAATTTAGAAAACGGTTTCCTATTCATCTTTTCAAATGCCCTTAATATTATAGACACAGACAAGCAATATTGAACATCTTAGTTTCATATATGTTCACGACAAATGAACAGAATATAACACCACCAACTGTATTAGAATTAGGAAAGGCTAAATTGTAAGACTCTTTCCTCATTAATTTCCATGAGCTGTACACATTTTTTTGCCTCCCCCTCCACAACAGTTTCAGAAGGGGCTGTGATCCTGCTTCTCCACACGAGAAAAAGCACATCCATGTAGGGACATTGTTCAGGGTTAGAGTGGAAGCAGGAACATAAATGTTCTTAGTGCGTAACTCCATTTCATCTGGTGAGGATGGGAAACAGAAATATTTCCTAGTGTATTTAGCAGTGGAAAATACCATGTTATGTTTGAACTGCCCAGCTGCTTTGCTGGGAAGCACGTAGCCTCGTCATGAGCCCAACGTGCGCTGCATGATCCACTCAGGTTTTTCTGCCCCGAGTACCAGTAGCCTGTATGGGTTTGGACTGAGACTTCATACAGGCAAATTTCTAGAGCAGTTAAACATTGTGTAATGATTGTTATCTTGATGGTTAGTTGTGATGTTAAGAGTGTAAAATATGAAAGCTGAACATGTTTGTTGAGACTAGGAGGTGCAGTGAAATGAGCTTTTAATTCTTATGTTTTTATGGAAATGTCTATGCTAGTAACATTCAAGCTTTGGAGCTTTACACTTACATTTAGTAAAAACTTTTAGGCCACCTCCTCTATCCAGAAATGTGTCAAGGAGAGGATCTGTTCTGTTGCTACCTCCTCTTCAGGAACATAAGGAGGACTAAATGGCAGCTGTCTCTGCAGATAAGCTTCATCCTTGCCATGTAAAACGTGCCAGACTGATTACAAAGGTTCATAGATTTGGCAGTCCCCCTTCATCAAATATCTCTGACCAAAGGATGAAGTGAATTCACAAGCAGAGATCAGTCATTCATATCAATGTTTTCCCTTCTTTGCTTCAGAGATCCTAATGTTCACATGTGTATACTAAATGTACAAAAAATACTCTGTTAAGATATTGCATTGAAAGCCACTCACTTCTGTTGGAAGGGAAGGAGAATGACATGTGAAATAATGGCAGGACAGCCTAGATGTCCTACTGTACTGGGGCTGATCAGCTTTTTTTTTTTTTTTTTTTATCCTGTTTCATAAGATATTTCAGATTGCTGGTCTTGTGTCACTTCTACATGTTAATCTTGCTACTAGAAGATTATTCAGACTGTTGTATTGTCTCGATGGGACTTTTAGCCAACATGTGCCTGTATTGTTTTTAAAGAATGTGAAAAACGCTGTGACGTGAAAACGTTATGGGCTTTGCTACAGGCTATCTATGGGACATGCAGATCTGGTTTAGAGAACCTGTGTGGTCTCTTGGTATCATATAAGAAAATTTCCTGGCTTTCAGAATCTAATCAAAATATTTAGTAATGGTTTATAGTTCAATGATTTTCATGGTAAAGAATTAACCAAAATGAAATATTAAATATGGGAAATATTAAATATGGGAAATATATGAAGACTGTGCATCCATTTTTGATAAAGAATTTGCAAGAAAGATTTCCATGCAGACTGGATGTGACCTGAAGATGAAAAATACATGGAATCAAGTTTTGATTTAATTGCACTTGGGGCTTCAAATCAAATAATTCGCAGATCTGAAAGTTTTTACTCCTTGTGTAAGAAGGCATATATTTAATGAGAAGTTATATCTATACACCTACCTAAGACATATGTGGTTTAATCTTACCCTACCGTGTTAGCTTCTGTACTCAAAGCAGTTACTTTGCCATGAAAAATTACCATTATCAGCAGACTGTGAACAAAAGAAACACAAGTTTCTCCAAACATACCCATGCAGAGGTGAAGAATTTCATGTGCAAGTTCTCCTGCGCTGGTAGAGCACCATCACTCATGATTATGGAAATGCTCCATGGTACCATGATGACCGAGTTCACCATTTTTGTCAAAACATTGCCACTTTTGTGGCTATTCATCAAAGATTTCTTGCAAGAGAACATGACAAAAACTGGTACGGTGTCAAGCACATGCAGAGTCATCCTGTCAGCTCCTGTGTGTGAAAATCAGAAGGAAGCGGAGCTGTCAGTCAATGCATCTTATTTGATGTGACCTACCTCGAGGTAGTCTGAGGAAAAAAAATCTACCTTTAAGACCATAGCTTGTTTAAGATAAAGAGAATCTCTGCTCAGTGATGTACTTTGAAAAGGAAATACAAAGATTAGAGTATTCTTAAGACTGATTAACATTCAAGCTTCTGTTCCCTATTGTCCCACACTTCACATTATCATTTATGCTCACCCAAACCCATATACTGTGACTACCAACCTGAGTTCCAAGAGTTCGTTGATGAGGCATTATAGTGAGAGGCAGTTGAAGATACCTCCAATACTTGCTTAATTATCTGTGTCTCTACTGCCACTGCCCTATCACCAAAGGCAGATGTTACTTAGAAAAAAAGGTTTATTGACATTTTCATTACAATGTTGCTGGTGTCTTAAAAAAAAAAGGAAAAGAAAGCATCCCAATTTACTACCCCGATGAGCCCATATTCCACAAGGAGGGAATGATTGCTACCACCGTCTCAGTTCAGCTGGTGGCTGTGATAACCTTCATTTCATTCCCCAGGAGTGCCGAGGTCGCTGTTCTGGAAACAGAGCTTATTGCATTGCATACGTGGGAAGGAAGTGGAATATTGAGCTTGGCCCCTTGAATTCAGCAGTTCAGGTAAAAACGAGCCCAGATCCAAAGTGCTGTTTGTGAGGCGGAGAGGTGGAATCTAGCAGGCGACCCGTTTTGGAGTGACTAAAAATTTACTCACATCGCGGAGACAAGAAGTCAGACGCAGACAGAGGCAGAGAGGAGGGAGCAGCAGGTTAATCTGCTGTGCTGAGACGTTGCTCCTGGCACTGCGAGTGTCAGCAGAGCAGCACGGAGTGCGGTCTGCCCCTCTCACTGCCAGAGTGGCGGGAGACAGGGGTGGGCTCCAATGTTGCCGGGGAAGGAGAGTGTGTTTGCTGGGTAAATAAAGCATAATACATCTCAGTGTATGGCGAGAAAAGCTTGAAAACAGCGAAATGCACAGAGTTTTCACATTTTGGAATTAGCTTAAATATTTGAAGACATTTAATCTTCAGGTGATAGGGTAACAGAGAAGAGAGGCACATTTGAATTATTCAAATGATTAGAAAAGTACCAGTGGAAAAAGCTGAACTTTGTTCAAGAAACAGAGTCCATCACAGAATCATGGTACTCGATTTCCTGCTGGAAGGAACCTGAGTAATTTTTTTTTCTCTTATTTCGGCTGGATTTTAAACTCCAATCTGAAAATCTGGATCAAATGACAAAGGCACAGGTTGGAAGGAAAACAAAGGAGGGGAATATATGAAAAGAAATATCAAAGTCCTCTAATTTTCATAGTTTTTCTGCTTGAGCAGCTTCTTTGTACCTCTGTGTTTGTAAGACTGAAAGAACCTATCACAAGCCTACAGGGATATAACCATTCTACGATTTTCTTTTTTCCTAGAAAATGTTTTTCCAACAGGGAGTGCAAGAGAGGACAGCAGGTGAGTAAATTACCTTCTCTGCTGTACTTTTCCCTGTAGTTTATTAAAATCATTGTATTCTCTGTAAAGAGAAATGCACTGAATTCTACTCCAACTGGGAAGAGCACTGGCATAAATATGGGCTGTAATTAATAGTTGTTCCGTATCTGTTGGGCAGAGCAGACACCAGGGCCTCAGAAGGACCGTTCTTGGCACTGGATGGGCAGCTGGTTTTGTGTCAGCCTTGGCCTAGACTGCAATTAGTTGGGGGCTTCTGTAATCAGAGTTAGTGGATTACAAAATCCTGGGGGACAAACGCAGTCTGAAGCTTGCTGGAATGTCATGCTGGCTGTCAATGACAGGCCAGAAGCCCACGTGGGAACTGGGATTTTCTGCTCCCGCTGTTCTGGACAAGGTTGAAATTGGAAAGTAACTCTAATGTTTGTTTGTTTCCATATTTCTTTGGCCTCTGGTCCCTGCAGCCTTCCTGAGATACAAGAAAGGTTCTCGTGTAGGGTGGTCAGGCTAACATAACACCGTGGGCCTAGGTTTCTTAATAAGAACTGGGGGATTTATGTATCTCCGTGTGTGTGCTCTCACCTTGAAGGTTTGCCTTTAAATATTTAATGTTTTCTATTCCTGTCTCTAGTGTATTCAGCTATATACTAGAGGCACGGTAATTATAGAAAACAGAACAAAGAACATATGCCAACAAGGCAGAGAACATCAATAGGTTTTTGTAGTTGGTCTGCACCAACACAGAGGATAATTCTTAAATATTCTGTAGAACAAAGCTGAGGCCGATACCAGTATTTCATTACACTGGGATTCCAGTGGCTACAGTGATAGTTAAAGAATATTCTTTACTATAGAATTAAGTGAGGTTGTCTGTATTGTTCAGTTAATGAAAGCACCTTCTAAAACTTTTGAGTCTGCAACCTCAACATTTTTGGTGAGAGTAACATAGCGTCTCTCATGCCGAAAGACAGATACTTGATATTGTATACTAATTAGGGGTATATTAAAATCACTGCAAGTTACTGTCTGTAAACGAAAACATAATTTGATAAATACATGTTGTGACTGTCTTTATGCATAATGTAATGCTGTCAAGGAACCACGATTTTCCCTTCTCCGTCTATCAATTATAAACAAGTGAGGATGTTCTTGTGTAAACATGCTGAAGCTCTGTGCTGAGATATATGTTAAGTGCCACTATAATGTTTTCATTTGCATCTTTTACATATGAAATCTGTGGAACGTGGACATTTGTTGACCTAGCTGATGACAGGAGACTGTTTATAAAAATTCTGTGAGGAATAGTAAGGAATAATAGTCCGCATGCTGAATGGAGGTGACAGTGTTCACATTCACATGTTTTTATGTTTATAAATCTAATTCTGCAACCAGGTGAAATCTTCAGGAATCCTAAACTGCTGGATAATTCTGTACTCCACTCTCAACAGGAAACCAGGCTGGAGGCAATGCTATCCCTTCCCGAAGCCTATTGAAGCCTGTGGGAGCCTTTCCACTTATTTCAGTGGGGTTTTGGATTAGATCCAAGTAGCTTTTCAAACCAAAATAACCTGTATGTTCTCTGGGAAATCAACCCAAAATCCAGATGCTGTTTTGCATTCACAAGCACACAGAGCCCACATCCCATTGACTGACATGTGGCTGCCTAAATGCTTTGAGGTTCTTGGCAGTGCAGATGGAGGAGTCGATCTTGCAATCCTCTCCTTAGGACACCAGCACAGCAGAACAGATAATTCTTTGACTACCAGCGTTCATTGTGATGACAGGGTTGATTCTACATGTGCATGTTTTGCCATAATGTAAAAATACTTGGCTTCAGGGCCTGAATGCTCACATCACTTGGTGTGATGCTGGTACACTTTGACACTATTAAGCCGCTCTTATATAGGACATGTGAAGTGTGACTTGAGAACACACATTGTTAGGAACTTCAGCATAGAAACGTATCGATAGCCAGGGTGAAATTTAGGGTCCATTTTATAGCTTGACTTCAAGAAAGCCATTTTTCCACCTGCCTTTTTCTGCTAGTTTATGAAAGGCAGGAAGTTAGCAAAGTGAATAAACTACTCTTCCAGGTGCCTACGTTTCTTGAAAGAGATCTGATATCAAGGAAACGCTGTCTTCATTGTGTGTTTTTGGGGGATTTCAGGGGAAGAGGGAAGGAGAAGGTTGTTTTTTTGTTGTTTCTTCCCTCGAGGAAAATAAGGAAGAAATGGAAATTTGGGGCACTGCTGAGGGAGGCAAAACTATTTTATGTGAAATGCTTTGGAATGAATAGTGAAAGAATCCTTAATGCTCAAAATTATATTACTGCTACACTTCGATTCTTCCAGATGCATTCCAAAATGAATTAGGATTTCAAATGAAGTCATTTTATTTCAAATTTATACCAGTATGCAGTTCCAGTACCTATATACTATGTATACCTATTTCCCCTGGACCCTACACTTCAATAAGTATGCAGGAATGCCATGTTCATTTCTCAGTTTGTGCCTCTAAAAATACATTTTTCTTCTGCATCTGCATAAAGATGTTATTTTTTCTTTTTTATGGAGTAGGGCTCAGAAATAGTATGTAAATATCTTTCTGTTAAAAAGTCAATAATATTGATGTTTTCTATTTCTACATTTTTTTTTCTTACTTTAGAAATGTCTACAGACAAACAATACATGTCAATACCTTAGTGTGCAGCAGAGCTCCATCTCAAATATTGCATGAATTTGCCATTGTTCCACAAGAAAACAAAATATAGGTATTTATTGCATAAAGCTGGCCAGCAGTACTTTGTTTCACAAATAAATTATGCATAATATGTTTTTCACCAGTAAGAAAATAATTATGTTTTCCTTTCAAATAAAACATAACTAATACAGATATATTTATCATTCAATTTCCTTTCTTTTCCTCTTTATCAGATACATGTGGAAAAATTGCATTTTCCTTTTTTTTCTCTTCAGACTTCTGAACCTTTCTTAAACTTTATATGTCTCCAGATAAGTAACCTGTAGTGTTTACATAAGCATCCCAAGTCTACATATACTGGGTAGTAACACTGCTGCTCTTGTAAATGTGATTCCTTCTCTGACATATTTCAGTGACCTGTTTTTGCATTATCACAACATCTTCCTGTGATGCTGAGACTCGCTGTAGATTTTAGGACCAGCTTTTCCAACTTCTCACCTTCTTTTTTGATAACTGACAAAGTAGCCATCATGAACCTGGTTGTTCCACTGCTCTTTGGCCTATCTTTCATCTCTGCTGTTTCTTGGTCTGTGTGAAGTACTTATTTGTTTAATTGTCTCCCTCTCTTCCACTGTAGTTGTCTGTCTTATTGCTGCTTTATATTTTTCTATCAGATTATCAAGTCTCCAAATTTATAAATGTAACCTTTCAGCATGTAACCTTTTCTGCCTTCTCCAACCAACAGTAACATAGTCCTAATTTTATCAAGGGTCCAGGTCATACCCAATATTTTTGTTTACTAGGGAACAAAACTGATGAATGAAATGTTCTGTACTTTTGCAATGCTGAGAATAAACATTAGACTATAAATTTTCAGTTGGGTTTGCATAAAAGATCAGTAGAGGTGAGATTTATAAAATAATTGTTGTATTTAATTACAAGACTACCTACTTAAATTGGTGACAGAACCAGCAGCTTTCCCAACCCTCCCATTCCAAACCTTCACCAAACACCGAAGACTGTCATTTCTTTTCTTGCTTTTTAATAATTCCACTTGTTCGAGCACAAACCTCCTGCCTCCGTGGATGCCTCTCGCTCTGTGTCAGATAACTTATTGCCCCTGGAAATGGTTGCCAGCGGAGCTGGACACCAACATAGTGCCCTTTGCTGTCAGTATTTTACTGCAGGGGATTTGCAGGCCTGAGTGTGCTCCTGTGCTGCACAGTGGTGAGTTAAAGTTGAGCCAGTGAATTTTGTGTTGAAGTTGACCTAATGATGTTAGGGAAAAAAAAGTAATGAAAAGGGAGTGAAAATAATTGTTTTGAAGCATAAAAGAAGGCCTGAGGTCCATTCTGTTCTAAAAGCAGCAAGATTCCTGATGCTCAAGGATAGGATGTTGCTCAGCCTGAGGCTCTAAACATTAACCATCCAGTCAGTGCTGGCTGTCCAACCTACCTCTATGGAGAGGAATGGGGACAGGTGGATCCCTGCACAGGGCGATTTGTTCTCCAGCTCTTTAATCTGTCCCAGTAGATACTCTATGTCAGGATCACTCACCTGAAGTGATCTTTTCTCCTTTTTTCTCCTTTTCTCCTTTTTTCTCCACTGTCCATAAATAGAGCTTCATTTAGAGTAGATGTGCATAACCCAGGTAGTTTAGGATAAGCTCTGGAAAAGTCAGACTGTGGCAATACTTGAAGACACTACCTACTCCTTCTAGTGAGGATCCCAGCCCTGGGGTGGAACTGGTAGGATCGCTGCAGTCTATCGTTTCAGGTGCCAAGTTTGCAGTCCAGTGTGTTATGTAAACCACCTCCAGTCTTAGTCTCATTCTGGCTAAACACCATGGACAAACACGGCACAGTGTCCAGGGTAGAAATTTTCCTCCATGGATTAGGAAAGACAGCTGGGATCATGTTGTGCTCGGACTGCGTGGTTATCTGCAAGAGTCCGTGTACTCTGCATAACCCCATTGAAAACGCTGCGACTAATACCAGATTAAAGCACTGCTCGGTGGGAAATGAAGTGAGAGAACTGGGACACTTTGAGAATTCATCCATGTTAAAATCTTATTGAAAAGAAAAATAATTCAGCTGAGACCACTGATGGGTATTTTCCCTTCCCTCTGGCCTGTGTACAATAAGCAATTAGCATTCTGCACTCAGCTGGGGACGGTTCTGATCATAGAATCACAGAATGCCTAAGGTTGGAAGGGACCTCTAGAGATCATCTAGTCCAACCCCCCTGCACACACAGGGCCACCTAGAGCA
>JAUBNY010000146.1:380689-394047 GCA_032275445.1 Crypturellus soui | reverse complement strand
GTTTTTATTAGCCACCGTGAAAGCTGTTTTTCTTCTAGAAAAAAGTGCTTATTTGTCATATTGTTAAACTAAGAGTTTATCTAGAGTTTAGGATTGACCATTTTTTTTGTAAGAGAAACTGCAGTGTGAAAGGAAATAAATGGTAAAGATCACTGGACAATTCCTGATGCAAAGTAAAGTGTTTTGAATAGACTTACTCTTTTCCAAGCTCATCATGCAGTTGAGAAATCATATTTTGTACTTTTTTGAATATGTGTAATGGGTCAGGTTTTGCCCTGTCAGCTTCAATAGTGGTGAAGGGCTTTAGAAGCATATGTTGTAAAGAGAAAAAGGGAAAGTAAAGAGAACATTTTAAAATACAATTGAAATGTGAAAGGAGAAGATTTCTTCCCTTAGTCGTTCAGTTGAATAGGAATATTTGTGGCATCTTATAAGGAATAGCAAGATTGTCAGCACAACTGTGGCAAAGACCATTTTTTTCATGATCATTTTTCTTTTCATCATTTTTCTTACTACTGCTGTCAATAGACCTCCTTCAAGCAGAAGTCTTGAAGGTTTGATGCAACAGTCCTATACGACATGTGTTTAATTTTTAGTGTGGTGTATGTTGGGACGTAGGTGCTGGACTTTCATAGCGTTTTGCATAGCTCTGGAGCAGACAAATAGAACCACTGATTCAGAGACTGAATGCAAACCAGTAATCTGTAGGACTGTCGGTGAACTTTGAACATAATGGCTTCCTTTGGGATGTCTTGAGACAATGTGTTTGTCCAACTGGCATGTACGTAAATCCTTCCTCCCAATTGTTCCACAATGAAATGACTCTATTTTGAAATCTCGATTTATAGCCGCATGCAGCTTCATAGATCTTTGCTTCCCTGAAACCCGCTATTGTTCTTGCAGCTCCTTGAAACAAGCAGTGCCCTGAGTTTTCATTTTTTGTGGAATGACAGGGGTGGCATGTGATGACTTATGGCACAAGGTCTGACAAATAATTAGACAGTGGAAAATTCTTACAAAGCTTCACTAACAAAATAGTTGGGAAATTAATAGCTCAGAACCTGTGGCAACATGGTAATGCATGGAGGTAATGCATCACTGTCATGGCTTATGCTTAGTTCCTGCTTCATTGCTATTGTCTTAAGAAGATTATAATATATGCCCTGAAATTTAAAATCTTATGCCAGTAGCTTTGTCTACTGAAAGGAAAGCAATAAATATTTCTGCTAAGTAAAAATAAAATGAACACCCGCAATATGGCATTATGTATGCTTTGGTATTTGTCTCATGATAAATACAATCAGTCAGAACACAGCAGAAAGTATTTTTCATCTCAGCTTCTTGGGAGTAGTATGTGTGCTCTTTTTAATGAAAATGTGTGTTCACTTACGTCTCTGTTGGACTGAATTTATATGATGCCAGGTATTTCATGCTCATCTAATGAACTAATTCTACATTTTTTTTCATTATTATTTTGAATGTATGATAAATTAGGACTATGGGGGAAATCTTGCAAAAGACCTGTGACTTGTGGATTACTTTTGATATTCCCATGAAACTGGATGTTTGCCTTATTAGTCAGTCTTTCTGGTCACCCGTCCATAGAGCAAAGGTAATGTGTGTCCAGGCGCTCCACTGAGAGGAGCTTTCACGTTCTCCATTTGCATTCACAGGGATTGCCCCAATCTGCCACAGGTCTCAGACACGATCCCATCTGCACCAGTTCAGGATCAGTATTTTTCCCCTGAAGCTTAATTTTGCTGCGACTGAACATGCTACGATTGACTTGGAGAAACACAGATCAGGACTAAGCACGTGTAATATTTTGATTTGATTCTTTTCATTGTCAGCGAATGTCTCTACTATATCAGACAGTATCTCCAAGAAAATAATCACTAAGAGAGAATTTTGTGGATTCTAAACTTATTTCCACTTACAGGTCCAGTATGTATGCCCAAGGCTAAAAGAAAACAGAAATAATAGTTGGGGATGGAGACCAATCTGAAAGATAAATAAAAATTATTTAAAAGATGAATCTTGTTGTCATCTACTTAACTGAAAATGACAGATTTAAATTAATAATTCCATTATATCAATTCCTTTAAATGATAAGGACTGGTTAATTATGTCATCAGCATTATCAAAATAGTAAATTAGATATAAATTAGCTGACTTACTTAAATGTCATTTGGTTTCCTGCTATGTAGTATTTAATTAACATAGTAAAGGAGATTTTTTCTTTAGCCTCTGAATATCTAAACAGATTAAGGATTAGGGAATACTGCAAAAGCTTCAATTTCTGTGTTCTAAGCATCGTGTGTTGTACAAGGGCTTAGAGAGTGCTAGTGCCTTTAATATTAACATATATTTTGGGTATGTTCTTGTAGGTCTGCATGAGTGTGCTTATTTCTGTACGTGCTGTCGTACAGGTACATACGAAATGACATTTCCTAATTCACGAAGCGTAGAGAAGGACAGAGCACAGGAGATGAGTAAAGCAGTAAGTAGACCAGGTTGGCAGGTAGGGAAATGTTGTAGTGAAATGAGGTGCATAATTCCTACACAGTCGGGAGCAGTGATAGTTTCTCCCCATCCGCCTGGCCTCGCTTCATCACAAACTGACTTTCTCTTAATATAGTGCACCATGGTTCTACAATCAAATCTGATGTACCCGTTTAGGCAATTTTCTGAAGTAAGAGATCATCTCTTACTCTCTCTACACATGCAGCTCTTGAATCATTTTGTTTTGCAGGACAGATTATGTGAAGTCCTTTTCCATCCTGATGACAGAATAAGATCTAGTTTTCCCATTAGGACTGTTTATACAAGGGAATCAACCCAACTATTCCTTACTCGTGCAGAGAACTCGAGAGCTCTGCGTTTTTGTGGTTATTTATCCACCCCAACGATATAACGTAGAACCTTCTTCTTTGGTACCAGAGTTCAGCTACCTGAATCCACAGAGATATCAGGCAGTGGCTGCAGACTAGCAATGAGGTATTAGTATGAATTTGCTGAAAATTGCTGCTTCATAGTAGAATTAACAAAAAAGTACTAGCTCTGGAAGACAAAGTTTTGTGAGCAATGAAGCTTTCAAAGTCCACGGGTCTTTGAAGTGTATGCACTTTGTGATTGGATTCTCTAGTACCTGCTAATCAACCAGAGGTTACTATGATCATTTCCTCCTAAAGCATCTTTTTTTGTACCTGACCATCACTTTTCATGAAACTTGAATTAAGAGTCTCTGAAATCACTGTCTTTATTCAAATTGGGTTAAATTGACCAGTAGATTAAGGTATTGAGGGAAAATGGTCATACTGGAGAGCAAAAAAATCTTATATTTGTTTCTCCCAGCATACCTGGAGAAAGTTCTCTAACACCGATTTCACAGCATATACCAAAGAACTCTAAATATATATACCTCAGCATAGGTATATTTGTGACAAGTCCTCAAAAGCCTTGCAGATACCTGTGCTGTTTTTGTTTCTGATCTCATTTTCTGTAGTGGAGAGCAAGATTAATGAGGTGTCCGCTCATCCCAGCTGAAGGGGCAATCTTGCAGATGGCCGTGTAGAAAGCAGAGCACAGCTGAGATCCCTGGACAGCGCAGCAGGAGCCAGAGCACTGAGCGCTTTGGTGGAAGCAGCTGTGGGCCCGGCTTTTTGGGCGTTGTGTGGTGCCCGTTCATTGGGCTTGGCAGGTCAGAGCTCTCAGGTTGCCTTCCCACCACCTCCACCCTCCTGTGCCCATGACAAGAGCAATGGGGACCTCAATCCTGGTTCCTCAGAGCTGTCAAGCTCTCTTATCTCCACGTCTTTTTTTTCTTCCCCATGCCTTTCCCTTGGCAGAAAATCCTGTCCCTTCATCCTTGGAGCAACTCGCTTGAGTTTCTGTCTGTCCCTTTGAGGAGATGTGAGTCAGTTCTAGTGCCCAGAGTGGATGCAGTGCAGCACTCTCACTGCTCCCCACAGAGCTCCTCTGGCTCCATGTCCTCACTGCAGCAATTCTGCTGGTCGAAGAGGCCCTTCCTCATACACACATCACTAAGAAATAATAGCGGTCTGTCCTGGCTATAAACCGTGCTCCTCTTTGCTTAATGTTGTACATACCAATGCACATAACAGCCAGGGAATTCCTCAGATTGCTGCCGCATAAATGAGATCAAGATGTGGGTATGCCAGCAAATAGCAAAATACAACCTATCATGTGTTTTTATATGGCTACTTTAATCTGAGCGCCTTAATTTGCCTTAGAACTGTCAGGTGACAGACTGAATTTTACTGAAGTTAAAAAGTACTGCAATAAGATGAAATTTCTTCTTCTTCTTCTTTTTTTTTTTAATATATTCATCTCGCTTTGTTGCTATTCCTTTTTTTTCCACACCGGAATTGCAGAGCTCAGTGAACCCTGCTGGACGCTGCTTTCAGTGTTACTCAGAGCATCCTGGATACAGAGGTGCACTCAAGCCAGGATTGCATCCAATCCCCAGTTCAACCTGGGGTTGGCTTCTGCGTGGAAAGAGCAGCTCCCACATGTGCCCTTCTATGCACAGTCACAGCATGTCCCAGGGAGAAACACGCTTGTGTGGGTCTCTGCTGTGAATCCTTTTCTGTATTTTAGTCAACTTTAGGGTTTCATATTTCTTAAATGTATGTTTTCGGCAGTTCTGAAAATAGAGCTTTTCCTGTGAATTTTGTAGGTAATACAGGTTAAAATGATTTATTTTAAATCTTTTCATTGCCACTTAGATAATTCCGAGTAAAGCAGTATTGTAAGTATGAAGGAAGAATTCCCAGGTCTGGTACCTCAGTATGCCCAAAGATATTCCAGGCACTTGGCTGTAAGGCAGAAAAGCTGGACAGAAATGATGCTAATATTGGAAGTTCATCTTGATTAGAACCTGAACGGATACAGCTGCCCATTGTCCAGCAAATCAAACAAACTTTCTTGGCTTTAAGAACACGGTTAAAATCACTGTCCCATGTATTTTCTGTGCTTGGTTGGATTAAGACGAAGTACTCAGCACTGCTAAGTGCTCAGTGCTGCTCCAGAGAATTTCTTCATGAAGGATATCAAATAGTTGTATGTCATGATCGTGTTGAAATATCATCATCATCATGTTGTGGGTGCCTTCCTTATGGGTAGGTTTATCTCAATGAATGTCTCAGTACTGTCATTTTGATACCTTTCTCATTACCATCACTCACTTGTTCAACACAAAAAATCTGGACTTTTTTCTGCTGTCTGAGTGATAGGGTTATCTAAATTGTTCTCCTCCATGCTTTAGCACTGCAATTCATAATACTATGAAGAAAACCATTTGTTCACTATTTCTCCATAAATTAAGGCTTAAAGTTTGTTTCTAGTGGATTTATTTGAAATGGTCAAAATAACTTTTAATGGGAGTTAGGCACTTATTTGTTCTTCTGTGTCTTTGAAAATCCTATCCCTTAATGTCCTTTACTTCTGTGGTGTCCTCAGAACAATATAGATGAGATTTTCAGCAGCACTAGTTTGACTTTCAGTTTTCATTTTTTGCTTCTTAATTACTTCGCTGCTTTTAAAAATTTTATCTTGCATTTACAATGTTTTTATGAACAGTGCTGACCAACCACTGTATAGTCTTGCAGGGTCTGCCCCAGCTTTCTTCAGAATTTTTTAGCTTGAGGTAATTAAACTCTTCGGAAAATTAAATTTCTGGTGGAAGTAATGATGCTCATGGATGCAGACTCGTTGTCTCAGGAATCCCTTTGCATCATCTTAAAATAAAAGGAGTTCCATAGCAGACACAAATATTCAGTAATGACTCTATTTAACAAACTGCATTTAATTTCTCAATATATATTTGATTAGCTGTGAATTATTAGCTATATTCAGTGTGTAGCCTAAATTCTTACAGTATTTTGATCCGCAGAATAAATGAACTCACGAATATGTCCATAGTCTTTCTTTTAAATGGTCCTCTTTAATGACAAACCACTCTGCATAGAAAGACTGTAGAGAGAGGAAAGATGAAAAAGAACAAATAATTATTCTTTGGTGAAAATCAGTATAAAATCTGCACCAGCATTAAGCACAGGAGATATATTTGAGTGTGTTTAGTAGCTTGAATATTTTAATGTTCAGTAATTCCATGATATAATAAAAGGAATGATTAATGAAAATCTCCTCCATGATCAATTTATAACAACAAAATAGATAATTTGCCTGGCTGCAGCGCTCTTGAATTATCCACATGGAACAGTGTTAGCATGTAAAATACACAGCTTCATAGGAGGCATCTTCTAAAGATACCAGGGTCAGTAGGTGTTTTCCCAAGCTCTACCTAAGAGTCAGGTCAGTAAAATGTATCTATTTTGATGTAAAACTGTAAATGATTTGGGGACAAAAGGGCTCAGGGTCATCCAGTTTTATTCCTGAGAAATGTTCGAAATTGCAGTCATAAGAGGTGAGATTTTCAGAAGTATTTAAGCAATTTGGGGCTCAAGTGCATTGATGCAGATGCAGTCTGCAGATGCAGGGACAGCAGCTGCGGGAGACACAGTGTGTGGCCTGCAGTAGGTGCCGGGTTTCGTAGCCTCCAGGGCAAAAACCTTTCGTCCCTGCTGGAGACCAGAGCACTGGCTCCAGCTGCAGCTTCGCAAGCAGGTACTGCCCCACGTGCCTGCAGATGCTGCATCATCCGTGCGTGCCCAACCGTTGCTGAGGAATTCTGCACATGCCTACCGATTGCTGACATGTTTAGCTCTTTCTGCTTTTTTTTTTTTTATTTCTATTATCAACATAAATACAGAAACCAATCATTGGAATGGCAGGGAAAGAAGGGAGTGCAGGAAATTAGAATCTTAAGTATTTTTGCTGACAGTATTCATTGACAATATTCCTTTGGTTTGGAGCTCTGGAATGGCATTTCTAAGATCCCTGTTATTGAGTGAAACTGAGTAAAAAGGAAGGAAATTGATAGAGATCCATTGGGATCCACTTAGAAATGGGTTTTACAGAATATGAAATTCTATCTACTCCTATTCTGAATGGCATAAAGTTATTGTAATCCTTCAATTTACAGATCATGTGGGGGGTGATTAAGCCTCTGTGTTTTGTGATAGGTGTAAATTAAAAAGAAAGGGCAGATACCCAGAAAGAGCCTCGCTTGTTAGGTATGTGGTTGCCTCTGTCTTTCATCTACATAAAGATCTAGGAAAAAGAGTGCTGAGCTTTGTGCATATTTATAAGTTCTCACACAAGAATCTGTATCTCACCTTGAGACAGATAAACGCTAAAACATGTTAACAAGATCAGTGTGCGTTCCCTGAAAACTGTTGTGTCCAATCCTCCTAGAGCACTTTGCTCGCTAAGCATGGGTGCTCATGCGATGGGATATCTTTGGCGCCCATCTGAGCATCACACGAATAACTGAATTTGGGCTTGAACAATGGCTGTTCTAACACTCCTATTTGTTATTCACTATTTGTTATGCACCGTTCTCTCTCTTCCTGCTTAGACGGGTTCGGGCATCTGTTCAGACAGCAGATTAAGGGAAGTCAATGGTGTGAGACCACAGATCACACACAGGCATGAAGGACTCGCAGGTAGGCAGAGGGAACACTATTCTGGAGGGCTAGAACTTGTAATTTTTCACCAAAACTTTACATTTAGCACTGAATATAAGTATGCAAGCAGAAATATCAGTTTTCCAGTTTTAAGGAGATAGTGAGGGTTAAATTCTCTTGACTGTTGGGTCACTGTCAATACTATCAATCCCCTATGAAAGCGATACCAGATTAAAGTGAATCAAGACTCCCAAACTTTTTGAAGTTGAATATGTGTTTCTATATATTTTTTGACAGATCTATAAACTGAAGTGATAAGTCTAACGTAACATAGCAAATCCAGGACAAAACAGGAAATAAAATCTAAGACTCATGATTCTGGTTCTCCAGATCTAGGAATGAGGTAGTCTGCTATTCCGTAGTCTGCAGAAGAAAATGAAATGACTTTAAAGGGGGTATTAAACTAAAACTATTGCAAGATTGTCAGAGTGTTATAGCCTGTTCTAGTACAGAAATAGCATCTTTATAATAAAGCTTTCAAAATGCACTGGTATGCAAGTAAATGTTTTACATATATTGACTTGTCATTTTCCTGAGCAGCCTTTTGTACTTTAAAATCTAATTTTAGGGTTGCTTTTTCCATCGGAGAGACAAGCTTGAGAATGCCTAGAACATCCTTCATGATTTAATTCAATAGTGTAGAAAATAGAGAACTCATTAGCTGAACAGGCTTCTCTAGATGTTGACAGGGAATAGGGTTTAGTCCTCAATTTATGAACAGAGTAATAGGGACAATATGATATTGCCTATTTGGCTCTTGGTTGAGGTTCACATCATATCGGTGTCTAACAGTTTCCCAGGTAAAATTAGTGCTCTCCAAAGTTAAATATTCATGTCTGCACCTGCTGGTAAAAGCACATTTAAAAAAAAATCCCTCAGCTGCTAGGGCAAAGTGTCAAGCTGCAAAAGAAGCAAAAACGTTGCTCCATACAGCTTTTCAGGAAAAACCTGTATCATTTAAAAATATCTTCATTTAATTGTTGCCTTCCCCTAGCTGTTGCAAAAACCTGGCTGCAATGCTTGCATTGCTTGGGTGCAATTATATCAAATGTTGTAAGGGTTCCTCCTTTCTTTGATTACTGGTTGTTTCTCTCCTGCCTTCTATTTTCATAGGTTGTGAAATGAGGCATTCTGGTGCTTTATACATGGCTGCTTGTGGAAAAAAAGTGTGAGCAGTGCTTCATTAAATGGTTAACTGCAAAAGAAAGGGAGCTGGATGTGATAACCCAGGAAATCTCGTGAGTCTCCTTCAGCTATGAAATGTTTTGTCTAAAGTGAATAGTTGTGTTTTCCAGTGAGGAGAGTATGTTTACCAGACAGCTTTTACCAACTAAAGGAATGTCAGAATAATTACTGAAGGAGAGCAAAAGCCAAGTGATTTTCCATCTAGAGAATTGCCATGCGTCCTATATAAAATAACATTTAACTGACTAAAAGATTATTTATTTTCAAGTTTTGTTATTGTTGCATTGCCACAGAAGCTTATCAGAAGTACCAAAGCTGAATGCCGGTTTGAAGTGAACCTGGCTTATGTTAAATCCCTACTGAGTCAGTCTGTTTGTGACAGATATCACTAGCAGCTAAATGGCCATTTGAAAACCCAAGTCTTGAAAAACAGAAGCAAAACAAAACAAAGAAGACCTGATTAATTTTCAGTCAGAGGTTTCAGCTTTATACATTGGCAAGTGATTTTTTCTGTTTATATGAGCTGGGATTTTCCAAGACTCTTGTTTCAACTTTGCTTCATGTTGTCAAAGTCAACCAATCCGATCTGTAGCTGAGGCTGAGCTTACCAGAAAAATCCATCTCATCCTCCTGGGTACAGAAAAGGTACTGCGGCTTTTCTTATGTGAAGCCTATGGAACGTGTTCAAGGTAGGCTGCTGTGATTCCTACTGTCTTCAGGTAGAACTTTTCTACATATTGGAATTGGGTCTTTGTCTTTTGATTTTTTTTTTTGGTTGTGCCTATTTGGAGATTTATATGTTCTCAAATTGTTCTAGGACTAATAGATGTCAACTTGTTCTAGGACTAATAGATGCTACTGGCAAAGCAAAATAAGTGGATGTAAAAAAAAAAAAAAGGAAAAATAAAAAGAGAAAAAATGGAATTGCACCAAAAATATGAAGTACTTCATATTTCACTTTGACCACATTTTGGCTAAAGTGGAGGAGATGCTAGAGACAAGACTGAGACATGTTTTTTGTACAGCTGCTCTTTCCAAGCGGCAATCCTCTCCATTTCCCCTGCCTGCCCCTTTCATAGGAGACTTTGTACTTCAACATTTTAAATGACATTCCAATGTAATGCTTTGGCCTCTTTTTTAGAAACGGCTGGTAATTGTGGCAAGCTGTTTGATACTTTCATCATGTGAAATAAAAAGCTGTTAAGGATAAGGCTGACAATATCATTTTTTTCTAGACTGGTAACTTAGGGCAAATTTGAACCCTGCTCCTAGATCTGACACACTATATGAGGACTGTGCAGTCCTAGAAGTATTTAAATACCCAGTTGCTTTTCTTGCCGATGGGAGACGATTTTTGTTGCTGCTTGTAAATTTGGTGGTGCTAGTTATCATAGTATTACTGTCTTGCCCCCATGTTTTTCCTGCTGCTGATCCTACAAAATGGCCCTTCAGGAAAGGACGCTGCCATTTCTTCGCCCTTCAGTCTCTGCACACAAAGTTGAGTTCATCACTTCTCCATGGGAGACATTTGGACAAAATGAAAATTTTGACGTCGGAAAAAGGGAAGATATAGTTCTTTGCTTATGATGCATATACCCAATGAAAACAAAGATGCAGCTGTGACACAGCACAAATCCGGAGTCAGTATAGTTTGTCATTACTGTTTTGCTCTGTCCATCCTCTCTAGATGGGAGCAGCTAAGAGTTCACAGACCATCTAGATCTACCTCTGCCCTTAACCCCTTGCAAGTTACCTTGAGAAGCCTCTGGTCTGCCCATGTCACCCCATCCTCGCTGCGTGTTCCAGGGGTGCCACAATCTCAGGGCTGCAGCGTGGGGCTCCTGCACCCTTGTCGAGCAAGCCTTCCCGAGCAGCAACGCTGCTGCATGCCTACACATGTTGACTGCCCTTCCGGAGGGGCTACCGAGCACAGGAACATTGCTGGAGGTGGGAGGACAGAAGGCAGGAGTGTTTCTTCTGCTCTGGTCTTTGTAGCTCATAGGCAACTTTCTTCCTCCTGACCTGTTCTCCTTCCTTTCCTCTAAGATTCCACATGGAACCATATAAATCCAGGCATGAAAAGCAAGTTGCTGGGATTTGTTATGTCAACCAGAAGTGTTTTGTAGTGACAAGCAATTAGAGAGACGGTGCTTTCTGAACATGACGTATCGCCTAGTAATGTCACTGCGCATAATGGAGGCACCGCGCAGGGAGACACGCGATGACTTGTGATATGTCACGAGGCAATTTAGTTGGAAATTAACTTGTGTCTAATCTGATCAGAAGACAGTTTCAGGTGATTCAGTCAATGCAGAAGCGTTGATGGAGGGATATGTTTTGCGGGTGGGTGAGGGAAGGTGACTAATTTGCATTCTTGAAGTTAGAGGTTGTAACTTGGATGTCTTTCTGTTGAAACTGCCTTCAGGTAAGACTTGTGCAACAGTTGAACTTCTTCTTGAGGGGAGGAAGAATAGAACAGAAATAAATACCTCAACAGTCACGTGTATATTATCGAATATTGGGCATTAAGGCCAGATCCTTGAATAACATAAATCAACATTACTCTGCTGACTGTAGTGGAGTTTCATTGCCCTGAATCAGTTCGAAGTCCTAGTTCTTCCATATTTTTCATAATCTGCTGCCATCATTAAAATGTTCCAGTCTTCAAAATAATTCACAATACAATTTTGGTCAGTAGCAACTAGGATAAATGCACTTTTGTTTTTACTGGTTATGTGGAAAATATATTTTGTATCAACAGAGATGCTTTTATCTATTCAATCTGTTCTTGTTCCAGGCTATATAACATACTCAGTCTTCTATTTTTTTTAAATCTATTATCCTTTGAATCTGCTCAAATGGACCTGGAAATGTTTTTCAATTTAAGAGGTGGAAACCATAATTTTGTTTTAGTCACTGGATAGGGATTTTTATAAAAACAAGATTTTAATGAACCATAACATTAATTCAAGCTGTCTTCATGGCTTGTGACAATTTTAAAGAAAGGAGTTGATACTTCTGAATTTAACAAGCCATATTGTTTGTTGTAATCTGGATATTGCAAAATTTCACTATTGTTGATATCCAGAGATCAAAATGCTTGAGCAGTCATAGGTATGTTGAAAGTAACTAGGTTTTATTTATTTTTTTCCTTTTGCCAAAAATAAAAGAGGAGGACAAAATAATATAACTGAGGAAACAGCTTGAATAATTAGAAAACAGAACTTGAAAATAAAATCAGATGTTTAAAATGCAGCAATCTGAAGTTTTAGTATATAAAATGACCATAAATAACAGAATTTGCCTTTTAAAGTGTTTGTCTGGGCTAACTTGGCAGCATTAGTCTGTCAGCATTTATAGAAAAGTCCAGTGGTCTTGATGCTTCAGATTAAGTGTATTTAGTAGTATTGCTGATGGACTCACTTAATTCAGTGCCCAAACTCTAAATATTCACATTGAATATTATCTTGCTCCACAAGTGGCCTTAGTTCAATGGAGCCTTTATTTGAGCAGATGTGTGGGAACAGAGCTGAAATCTAAAGCCCCAACTATCCATTCCTTTCTCTAAAATTAAGATCTAAATAAAATATTTTCTTTAGTTGAACAGGGCCTTGTCTAGAGAGTTCTTGAAACTCTATAGGGTTTCAAGAGGGAAAGGGTTGGGATTGTATTCTGGACTAAAGACATTTCTTTTAGTTGCAAAATTATAGCTGGTAGAACCCAGAGAGAACTTTCCTTTGGGCACAGGGGCATTCCTCTCTCTTGGCACCTCTGTGTTACCACTGAGTGTCCATGGCAGTGTCATAATGTTAGTGTCAATTAATGCTAGTTTCTGCAGTGGAAAAATGACCATTTTCCCTGTTATGTCAAGGAGGCAGATGGAGTCCCCACTGCTTCTGATTATCAGTGAAGATTATTAACGTCTGATACTTTTCAGTATGTGCTGTGATCATTAGATGTCAAATGACTGTCACATGCAGGAGGCAATGAAGCTGTAAAAAAAAAATTGGTTCTGAACATACAGGAGAAATGAATACCAAGGAGTGGTGGATGACTGAAAGACGTTGAGTTTTTGCTGACATCTCAAACTGTCCTGAGCTTGCAAAATTTTTGAAAGTTTGCTCTGTTTTGGAGCCCAATACTTTCCCACTGTGCCTTCCAAAAGAAGCATTCCTTCTATTTATAAAGACCACACAAAATCATAGAATCATAGAACCGTTAAGGTTGGAAAGGACCTCTAGAGGTCATCTAGTCCAACCCCACTGCACACGCAGGGTCACCCAGAGCACGGGGCAAAGGACTATGTCCAAGCAGGGTTTGAAGATCTCCAGAGAAGGAGACTCCACAACCTCTCTGGGCAGCCTGTTCCAGTGCTCTGTCACCCTTACTATCAAGAAATTTTTCCTTAAGTTCCTGTGGAACTTCTGGTGTTTCAGTTTGGGGTCCTTTCCTCTAGTTCTGTTGGTGGCCACCACTGAAAAGAGGACAGCCCCATCCTCCTCACTGCCTCCCTTGAGGTACTTATAGACACTGATCAGGTCCCCTCTCAGCCTCCTCTTCTCC
>JAUBNY010000146.1:367500-380589 GCA_032275445.1 Crypturellus soui | reverse complement strand
GCAGAGCTGCTCTCCAGCAGGTCGGTCCCCAGCCTGTACTGGTGTCTGGGGTTATTTCTCCCCAGGTGCAGGACTGTGCACTTGGCCTTGTTGAATTTCATGAGGTTTCTCACCGCTCAGTTGTCCAGTCTGTCCAGGTCCCTCTAGATAGCAGCGCAGCCCTCTGGGGTGTCAGCTACTCTTGCAAGTTTTGGATCAGCAAACTTGCTGAGGGAGTACTCGGTGTTGAACAGACACTCATAGAAGGAAAAGATTTGGAGCTCAATGTGTACCAGCATTTTTCCACAGCTCTTATAAGAGCTTTTGAACTGAGGTGTCTATTTCATGAAAATGGCCAGTTAAAGGATGCTCTAAAAGGATGCATCAGGGACCCTTCCTGTTGATATACTTGTAAAGTGCCATGAATTTTATATAACTATAAAAATATATTATTTTAATTAAATAAACCTGTTTAGCAGAGAGACAGAAATACTAGAGACAATGAGAGAAGGGATGGCAACTGATTTATGGATATATAGGGAGTTTATAGAGCTCAAATAGAGCTCAGAAACCTTCCAGTCTTCCCCAACTTCTTTGCGCTGTCGTATTTTCCATATTTCTATCAATTTGTGCTTAACAGGGCTCTATTTTTGGCCCCTGTTGGTACTTTCCATCTGGCCTCGCAGAGGCATGGAGCATCCCTGAAGCTGCCATAGGGTCGTGATCCTTGTTAACTCGATTCAGCACAAGCACAAGCTTGATTTCTGAAGCAAGATGCTGGATTGTAAGCTTGAGATGAAGAAATAGTTGCAAGGTTGGTAGAGCCTTCCTTCTGCCCCACCAAGGCACACTTTACCGGGGGTGAAGGATTGTTGTCCTGCTCTCCTGTCCCTGTGTAACAGTCAATGGAAAGAAAAGACTGTTTATGCCTGCAGGACAGTTGTCACTGTCTTCCCCATCCACACATTTAATTCACAAAGCTTCCCACTTCTTCTCATTCCTCTCTATCTTTATTCTGTTTGTAATTCCATCTGTTTCACATTACTTCATCATTAGAATTTTTGTGTGTAGACCAATCAATTCCTTTTTCACACTTTCCTGACTAGAATGCAACCCACCAAAGCTTTTAAGCTAGGACATGTGCAGACTAGGCAAACAGTTGCTGTTTAAAAATGAATTAGCTCATGCATTTCAACCAACTTGTTTTACAGCATTGCTGTAGGATTGCTGAATACCTTTTGCACTTTAGCACATGAGCAGTTTGAAGGTATGAAGCCCTATATTCAGATAATACTCAAAGTAACATTAAAAAAAGTCCCTGCTTTTAACAGAATGTGGCATAATTTTCCCCAGCCTTTTGCAGGCCCCTGTAAGATGCTGTGTGGCCTCTGAACGAATGGGAAGCTCTCTTGTGGGGTTAATGAGGCACTCAGCCCAGCTAATAAGGCCAGCTGGGAAGCGGCAGGTATCACCTCGGGTTTGGGGTCTGGTTAGCGCTGTCCCTTGCTGCTGGCCAGCCATGGGAAGGGGCAGAGCACTGGTCTGCTTTGCGTTCAGGGACTGTGTGCAGGGTTATCTGCAAAGATTGTGCCCCTCTAGGGGAAACTTGTGGACAGGGTAGTAAATAATCAAAGTTTTGGTGTTTCTGAGTCATTTGAAATATGCCAAACATGATTTTCTGTCTAATAATGTAGCAGCGAAGTTGCAGCGCTTGTCATCGCCAACTGTTACTGCTGCTTTCTTTACTCATTTTGCAAGGCCCATTGTTGCATGCCAGCCCGGGGCTGTGTGCTCTGTCTGTTAGCTGTGGCACCTCCCTCGCATGTGGATGGTAAACCATGTTCTCCTCAGCTTCTCCACCCTAAAGACAGAGTAACTCCATCAGCGTTAGCTGAGTTGCTCTTGAGGCATGTGCAGGTAAATATGGGCAGAGCTGAGAGTAATCAAGTTGTTTCATTTAAGTGAGTTTCGAAATCACATTCCTCCTTTCAACATTTGGTTCTGCTTTATTTTTTTTGGAGAAAGCACAGAAAATACCACAGAGGCACTAGCTTTAATTTGTTAGCTTAACCATTGTGTTTCTTGCAACACTGTAAAGTAGTAACTATAGTCTTTGCTGTGACTGACAATTGTAATAAATCTCTGAGCAGCAGGTGCAAGTGCTAAATTATGCAAATTGTTTTGAGAACAGAAAGAGAGGACAATCAGTATTAAAAACTGATGGAAAGGCCACATCTCTGTGCGTGAGGCTGTTGAATAACAGAGTGTGAGAGCTAAAACCCCATGGGAACATCCAGATAGGAAGAAAAAGTTATTTAAGAAGAAGTACTATTTAAGAAGTACTAGTTAAAAGAAGCAGAATTCAAAGAGAGCATCAGTGACCATTGTTTGAGCTGCATTTTGGTGGAGGAGGCAGCCCTACGATAGGCCCTCCTATCGTGGAAGTCCCAGATGAATTAGGAGAGGAGAAACTCTGCTGTCAAACATGAACTACATGTGAGAGCTCACTGTGGCCTCTCTGCTGCTCTGACAATTATTAAACTTTTATAATCCCTCTTAGCTCACAGCCGAGCTGCCCAAGGCCGTGGCTAGACGGTAACCACAGGACCCTCTGTCAGTCCTTGCTCTGGGGTAACTGCGGGTGCTCTCCTGTTCGCAGCTCTCCACACCCATGCTGTTCTCGTCTTGCCTTCTGTATTTTGTCTCTCCCAGGGGTAATTCCTGTGGTGCTGTTTAGTGTTCACCATCCACAGTTTGTTCCGTCCATGCTTATCCACATGATGATATTATTTGTCTGGAGAATTTTTCCTTCCCTGTCATTTTTTCAGACCATTCCAAAGACGTATTCTATTTTAATTTCACATCTGTTTCTGTTTCAGGCTCTGTTCCAACACAGAGCTGTCATTCTGCCTTCTGTAATGTCTGTACTGAGTGCTATCTTGCATCCCATTTGACTGGTGGGAAACAACCATTTACACATCTGCACTTCTTAAAAATGTTTTGTGTCAGTTTTAAACCAGTACAAAATGGCTCTTCCTAGTCAGGGGAGCCAAAAATTTGGCCAGTAAAGTCATATTCTATTTCCAAGCCACTGCAAATCTGTTCTTTAAGACATATCTTGCCTTTCAAATCCACTGCAAATCCAAGCACATTTTATCACTTGATCATATCTGGGCTAAGTAGCAATTTCTTGTTGCTCCTTGTCAAGATATATATATTCCAGGTCCTACTTAATAATGCAGCTTTCTAAGGTGACCTCTTTTCTGTAGGAGTGTTAGCTCTGACCTTCATTTTGTTGAGCTCAGTTCATTACATATTCTCTCTTACTTGCCTCTGCGTTCTCTGGGGAATTCTCTCATTTCAGTGCACCGGGGCTTTCACTGCTAATGAAGATCCCTAAATATCACAATTAAAATTTAGTCTAGTGTGCTCTGTCTACAAAAATGAACGTGTATTGCAGTTAATAATCTCAATCTGATTAAAACCAACTTATTTCTTTCTGCGTGAAGCCAAAGTCATTTATATGCATACAATAAAGCTATATCAAAAAAGTTTAACAAAATGAGCCAGAATCTGATCTTAATCTCACCCAGAACCGTGTGCATCTGCTCCAGTGGAGCTTACTGAAGAGCCCCCTTCAAAATAAGTTGTTCAAATATTTCTTTCCTCATATCAGTCAAAACAAGCTAATTGCCCCGGTGCTGAGAAGGCACATTTACTCCATTATTGCTCATCTCCATTTTCTTGTGCTGTCTGACCTCTTCCCGTGCTGAGAACTCTGCCTGACCTGAGCAATCTAGAAATACTTAAGAGTAAAAGCTTTTCTTCAAAAAAATCTATTATGGCTATTCCTTCTACATGCTCTAATTCAATTAGTTTTTTTTTTTTTTTTTAAACAACTTAGCATGAGCACACAAATGCTCAGCATATGATGGAGGGAAGCGGTAAAAAAGTGTTTATCAGTCTCTTTGGTGAAATCTGTCTAATCTATTTGTGATACAGCCATCTCTGATGTAAATACTTCTGAATTTCATCTCTCTGTGCACATCTCTCTCATTCCTCCTCTGTTGAAATTAGTTCTCTGATTTAATGAAATGTTAAATAATGATAGAGGTCCAACTCATCTCAATCGCCTCAATCTGACATAACAGTTCACAGAAGCCGTAGAGATTTGAGCATGCAGCAGGCAGTAAATGTCCCTGCCTTCATTACCACCCTTACAGAGCACAATCCCAAACCCCTCTAATGCTGAGAGGGGAGTCAAAATATTTTTTAAGACAGTTTTGTCTTTAAGAAAATGCCCCATTTGTTTGCAGGCTCAAATGACCCAACTATCCCACTAACAGATGCTTAGAAGAGGGATCTACCCCATGGCCATCTCCTGAGGCAACCCACCAACGGGTGCTACAGCAGCAAGGGCTGTGACATTCAATTTACTTTTAATTCGTCCCTTGGGAATGAGTCCATGAATCAAATCTCCATGTCTGCCAAACACTGACTCTTGGCATTGGTGCTGACACCTCGTCTGTTTGGCTTCGAGCCTCTACACAGTTCCAGCTCCAGAGGTATTTGTCAGCGCAGTGCTTCACTGTCAGCTCTGCTAAAGCTCCACTATAATTTGAATGATTGGAAAATTAACTGAATTCCACAGACTTTAAGGGAAGATCCTGACTTGATCACAATGCATCAGGGTATTTTATATGCTTTTGTTTAACCTAAGTCAAGAATACAAATTTTGGAATTAGAAAGGTAATTCAGTTACTCAAGTTGACTCTTAAATAAAATGAATGGTGACAGTACACTGCGATGAAAGTGAGATGTATGTCTCAAAAGTCTATCCCCGTGAACAGGATTTTAAATTCTAAGATAGGTAATAAAGGAGCAGTCAGGTTTTGTATTCATTTATGTCTCTTCCATCATAACTGTCATCTTCACATTAATTCTATTACAATTTCATTCAGCACAATTTTGTCCCATTTTTGCTCTTCATTATAACTTTAAATTTGAAAGGTATTTTCTCTTACAAACAACCATGATAAGTCGGATTATGTTTGTGACGTACCACAAAGATTGAGCTTTAAACTAGAACTCTTGTTCACTGAAACTCTCAAGGCGTACAAAGTCAGCGAGGCTCAATGTTAGTAGAAGTACCAAGAAGAGCAGCCTTGGACGTCCCAGGATCCCCTTAGAGTTTTCCTTCAGGAACAATAAAGTAGCGGGAGTCTTCAAGGTAAGTAAATTCAGTGACAAAATTTCAAACTGTGATTTGGACAAGAAAACATTTTTGAAATTTCAACAGCATGTTAAGAAATGTGAACTCAAAGGTTCCTTTATGCTCAAGTGATAATTATACTGGGACTTGTCATTAGAATATTTCTTATGTTGACAATTTGCTTGCTAATCTGTTAGTAGAATTTGAATTCTAATACTTTCATTTAAGTTCATTCTTATTGTGAGCTCCATTATCAGCTACATTTTTGTCCTATTTGAGACCATTTCTTCAGACGCTAGTAGTAAATTGCAGTGATGTAGATTTTCAGAACTACAGAAAGGCAAACTCTTTAGTATTAGTATTGTGTAGTATTTTGTATTAGTATTATTATTAGTGTAATAGTATTATTTTCTTTGTATTACTGTGTTTGTATAGTGTTACTGTTATGAGGGAATTTTGTATTGCTGTTGATGTGTTCCTATTTCATGCTCCACCTAGCAATATTTGAACCTCATATAGTACCATGGCATTATTCTGAGTGGCTTTTCACAAAAGGGTTGTTGAATCCAAGACGATTTGGGAATATCATGCATACATATGGCACTGTCTCACAAGGTAGAGAAGCTGCCTTATACATTGCCAATAACAGGTGCAAAAGATGAAGTCTCAATTTGTGAAAGAAGTGGTGTGTTGCAACTTACTCATATTTGCAGAAACTAGGCAGATAAATGGAGATTAGGTGTGACATTCTGCATAGATTTAGGAAGGAGAAATGTTCTGCATGTACAAGCCCGAACAAGAGATTTGTTCGTTAAATAATGACCGTAGGGTAGCTTGAATGTGCAAAAAGTAGAACTGTAGCATTCATAGCTGGAAGATTAACAAAAGAATTCTCTGAAAGATGTGCTTTGGGTTTAGGCACAGATCTTTAGGCGTGTCTCCGAGAGCTGAATTTCCTTTAAAAAACGATCAATATTTTATTGTTAAATGGTAAAATGATGTTGCTAAGATGTGTCTCACAAGGTTGCTACTCTATGTACCAACTTTGTCATGGAAAGCAGCAACCAATTTAAGAAGTGTGAGGTTTATGGTGCTTTTTCAGAAATAAGGGAAGCAGGAATTTTGACATTTATATGCAAAAGGCAGATCTTCTGACATGAATTCACAATTGCATTTCTTCTGGTCAGCGTATCTCATTGTGCTTGTCAGTGACTAGGATCCAAGGTAAGCTGAGTGTAGCTAGAATCTTTTATGTGTGCATTTATGATTTACAATAAACTTGGGTCTCTAGGGAAGAGCTAGAGCAGAGGAAAAAAATAAAGAAGAAAACATATAAAGATTTAAAGTAATTTTATTTTTCAAATCTCAGTGTGAGGATAACTGACTAAAGGAACCCTGTTGCTCAATTACTAATTTCCTATTCCTGTGCAGCGTAAGATTTTCTGGATAAAATGCATCATGAACACCTATTTTATTAAAAGGTACTGTACCGTCAAAGGCAGGAAACGTGCCCTGAAAGTATTTTACACTGCACACGAAGCACTTTTATTTAAATAAATTCGATACTCAAGCGTTGTAAAAATACCAAGATATATTTTCCTTTTTTAGCAGCATAATTTATGAGGTAGAATTACTGGAACTACAGCTGTTTGCTTAGTTTCCATTTTCTTCCCTTTTCTCAGCAAAACAATCATGTCCCTTATTAGCAACAAGAAGAAAAGGGAACTCTTTATCCACAACTGTAGGAATTGAGCCCCTAGAAAGTGGCACAATTTGAAACTCGGACTTGGGCTCCCTGTGACCATGCTGATGCTGATGGGCCTGGCAGGACATAACTGTGGGCAGGACCAAGCCAAGACCTCGAGTCTGTATCTGCTGTTTGAGCATTGTCCTGATCAGTTGCGTTCCTGCAGAGCATCCTTCAGCACATTGAGAAGGTGCAGGAGAAGAGATGACAAAGCTGGAGTCACAGTGACAACAACCATCACCTTGAAGGTGTCTGATAGGCCTGGAACACAGAAAGCCCCTCTGTGATGGCTAGAAGAT
This sequence comes from Crypturellus soui, assembly GCA_032275445.1. Taxonomy (NCBI): domain Eukaryota; kingdom Metazoa; phylum Chordata; class Aves; order Tinamiformes; family Tinamidae; genus Crypturellus; species Crypturellus soui. Next base: position 373,352 of record JAUBNY010000146.1, on the reverse strand, counting down.
CTTTTGTGAGCGGGAAGCAGGTAGCAGATGTTGAAATGTTGTTGGCCATGCAGATAGCAAGACGAGTTTGAGGACACCAGCCTACTGGGCAGAGCTGCAGAAGGGCCTAATTAATGGGCAGATTTCATTCTATAGCACAAGGACTGTCATCATCGTCTTAGCAGAGGATATTGCAGAGCTTGCTTCCTTGAGAAAAGCAGCCCAAGTCCTACGGTGAAGTTCCCCTGAGACGGAAGTGAGAGGAGCTCTGCTTTGGGCCTCTGAGCAGGCCCAAACCAACGCACTACATCAGCAGCCATGGGAATACAGAACAGGAGTGTCATTGCCTTCTAACAGGAGGATTTGGTGTACAAATCCTATCTAATCTCCGCAACCCAGTTATTGGCCTAAGAAGTGCTGAATAATATACAGTAAATGAGCAGATAGAAGCCTCTCTCTGAAGAGGAGATAGCTCGAGCCTTTTGCAGCCGAGCCTGGGACAGGTTCTGCCTGGGAAGGATGGTCAGGGGGAGCTGAGGGACCTGTCCCTGTGTGGCCAGCTCCAGCCATGCCTCCCTGCAGGGCCTTTTGTGCTTTTTGTGGAGGGGTTGGCAAAGGGATCAGGTGTGAGTGATGTTGTCTGCAGGATTCCCAGCGGCGATCTGAATTCCTCTCCATGGCAAGGCGCAGCTGGGTCTGCGCAGGTAGGCCAGGGCGTAATCCTTCCTTCACTGCGTTAAGATATTGGTTGTGAAGAACAGGTGAAAAACTGAGTGCACGGCTGCTCGCATGAGGTGAAATTCTGCTGTCATCTCTCTTAACCTTCAATGCAGCTTAAAATGCTCAAGCAGCTGCTGCCCACCTGCTCCCATGCAGATCCTCCCGCCCCGTGTTTCCAGCTCAAGAGGCTTTCCCTTCTCTGCATCAGTGAAATGCTGCTTTTCCATATTCTTCTAAGTCAATTTTGTGTTGCGCTTACGGTGTTACACTTGGGTTACATTATCTTCTCCTCTTAATTTGTTTGTTTATCAGGAAAAAATAAGACTGAAGACGAAAAAGATAAGAAATTTAAAATATTCTGTGATATATTTATGCATTATTTATACAAATTGGGAGTGCATGGGTATTATATGTACGAAATCTAGAGCTGCTGAGAAAGTGAAAATTCTGTCCCAGGAGGCTTTCAACATTTTGATGTTGGCTTTATCTTCAAGTGAGATGATAATCAAAATATTGCTACGCTTTTCAGAATAAAACTGGGAAAAAAAAAACATAAATTAAAACACACTGACGTGAAAATATGTGACAGAAATTACATAAAATATCAACATACTGCTTTTATGCAAAATACCTCAGAATTGCTGACTAAAAGTTAATAGAGTTAATTTCTTTTCTCTTTTTAATTTCTAAATTTAACTTTTTTAATTAGATACATCTTCACATTTCAGTACTGTTCTTTGCAGTAAAAATAAAAATGTAAGCAGTTGGTATTTAGTGCTATTCCAGAAGAAATCTGAGGTCTAATTTATAAGTTCTAGTGGATTCCTTATATAGTTTGTATAAAATTGATTGCCTTGAAATAAGGTTCAGCTCTCTAGTCCTTAATGACAAGCTCTGCACTGGTTGTGCTTTTCATGTGAATGACTTGGAGCCCCAGAAACTAGGTCCCAGGTTTTCTGATTGGATTTAGACCTGTCTAAGAGCAAAAAGTCTGCCTAAAACATTACACTGGCAATTCATCTTGGACTGCAGTTGCCATTATCCTTCTTAAAGCCTTACAGTGCATCAACAAACATACATACACCAAATCAGGCTGCAATAACCTAGTGTAAAAGTGCAAGCTTTCATTTCTGAGATTTCCTGTTCTGAGCAGGAAGCTGGACACGTACAGCAGCCATTCAGTATAACATATTTTAATCTCTGAAGACCTTTATGAAGACCAGATGACTTGCAAGATGAGTATAAATGTGATCCATGGACACTAAAAATGCTTCTCAAGTGCTTTGTCTTCTGCACTAAAACCTTAAGTGAACAAGCTGCAGGGAGAAAGACACAAGAAGAAAATGTATATGAAACCAGAATAAGTTATATAAAATTTACATTCCATTCCAAAGGTGAACAATATGATCAGTGGCTATTTGAAAAATCAAATCCTAACATTTAGTACAACAGCTAGAGAGAGTGTTCTGCAAGCACTCACTAATATCTCCCTCAACACCCTCATGAAATAGAGTTTTCTTCTTAAAGATGAGGGGAAATGGCACACACAGAGGTGACTGACTCGACAAACCCAAGGTGCTGCTACAGGTGCATTTAACTTGCTTATCATGGTGAGTTCTTATGACAGATAAGAAGGGTAATAGACAATATTTACAGCAGCCAGGAGTTGAGGCTCAAAGGCCAAAATGTTTGTACTTGTCTGTTCAGACTGAGACACAAATGTTCGTATTCTTGTACATGGCAGAGGTGGTTTTCAGAGGTGCTGAGAACCATCATGTTCTCTAAGCAGAGGCAAAAATCCCCTTTGTTGGGGGAAACCAGGTAAGATACTCAGTCCAGTTTAAGCGCATACTGTAAATTATATCTGTCCAAGACCAAGATATTCTTGCTTACAGTCTCACCGTTGTTACTTCAGCCATTAAATCTTGCCTTTATTAGCTTAATTAAGTTGCCTTGAATAACATAAACATAAACCAGTGGGTTTAGCTATTAACTGTGAAAGACAGCAGGATGATGAGAAAATTGCAGAATATGACAAATAACAAAATGCACACATGCCTTTGACATCAGAAGGGAGTGCTGCCTCCCTCCTTTTTTTTTTCCCTTATTTTTTTCTCTCTAACTGCACCATCTGTTTTCTGCTGTTTTTATTTCAAGGGAGTTCTGTGAATTAGTATGAGACACATGAGAAATCATGGGGAAGTGTGCTTACAAGATATCCTTTCTTTTTGTAAAATACCTTAATGCTTCCTGATAAATTTGGGTCAATTTTCTTAATGGTTGTCATCTTCTCAGAATTGGAACTAGTTTATTTTCTATCTTCAAAGCTAAAAATAAAATACTATCATAGCAAGTGACAGGGCATTTTCAGCCTTTTTTTGGAGCTTGGTTTGCCCTGGATGTTTCTATGATGAAGTTCAGACTTCAGTCTGTGTGCAAATTTAGCTATTGCTATTTTGTATTCACTCAGCTTCTATGTCATTGCTTTCTCCCTCACTGGGAAGCCAACCTCTAAGGCTCTGAACATCTGCTGTCATGTAGCAGAAAGGCAGTGCTGGTGTCGGCATGTGACACTGGAGCTGGAATTAGGGACAACCCTACTCTAGTTTAGCATATGGCAACACGTGTTCTCATCAGTCATTTATCTGCTAATCTATACCTACATCTGAATCTTAATGAGGAAAAGACACTGATGAGTGAAAGCTTGCCCTTGCATCTGTACAGTGCTCCAGAATCACAACACATAAGGTCAAACAAAGATCTGTTGAAATAAGTTGCCCTCAGAAGCCCACAGTGCAGTCATTACTAATTTCTGTGAGTAACTGGAGATCTTTTAAAATTTCTAATGATAAGTTTCTATGGACTGTTCCAATAGGTGCTATCTTCACAAGAGGCATGTTCAGGTTACTGGTAGCTATCAATCAGGAATATGTCCATAAAATATTCAGTAGAAGCAGTCTCAACTGAGTAAACTGTGTATTGGGAAAAGATTACTAGATTTGACTTTAATAAGGCAAATAGAGTAGTATTCTTTGCATAGTAACTAGCTAAGTCTGTAAGGCAGCAGATTAATTCATTCACAAACTGATAATTGTTCCACATTTATGAAGAATAAGATAATAAAAAACCAGAGAATTATATTCAAATAGTTTGGCAGAAGTGTTACACTGAACAATAAACATAGGATATAGTCATAAAACCAAATGGATGCAAGACTATATGGCTTCACTAAAGGATCTTCACATTCTGTGTTGTTTTTACCTTTCCAGATTGAACACATTATACACACACCGTTTTGCATATTTCTATAAACCTGTGTTATTGAAATAAATATTTGTCACAATTTAATCCATTCTACCTCAGTGGAGCTCATGTGTGAATACTCTGCATCATATGTGTTAAATGGTAAGAACTGTGAATCTCATCCAAAACTTGAAAACAACTGCAGTCTCCCCTATATAATAACAGATATTTTTATAATCAGAACACAGGGTTGAATACATGTCAACAGGACCATTAAAAGATCTGCTATAGCTGTGACAAGATGCAGCCCTACCAGAAGAGCCCAGTCCCTGCTTGGATCAATAGTAATCTTTCCAGTCCCTTTAAATGTTTCTGGGTTGGATCCAAAACTATCTTCAAGTGTCTTAAGCTCTAAGTGCAAACATTTTTTTCTTAGAAAAGGCCATACCTGAACAGGTGATGTCCGGTTGTTTGGAAAATGCAGTTATGCCTTTGTGGAAAGATAAGCCTTGTGGCAGATAAAAGAAAGTATGTAACTTTTTGCAAGAATGTTTTTCAGTTAGTGCTTGGCTGAGAATATACCACAGTACTTGGCTTTCCTTTTAATGAGGAAGACTAGTCCTATCTTAAATCAATTACTGTTCCTTTGTATATACCCCATGACATTGAAATCTGTGACTCAAACTACTGTAATGTTCAATGCTTAAATCAGCTTTGTCTGTTTAAATGACACCTTCAGCTTTTGTTCCCAGGAACTGATTTTGCAGTGGGAAATGAAGGACAGCAGAATAATAAAAGAGAAATAAGAGTATGTTTGGTTGTCAGGTAGCTAAAATTGAACAATTGTTGCTTTCAGTAATAACAAGAGCTGGCCAAGAGCATTTAGAGCAAATGATTCATCCAAAACAACTGTTCTGTGGGACGGCAGCAGTGTGAGCCCAGTTTGCAAGGTGGGCTGTAAGGGCATCCAGAGTTCCATTCAGCTTCCCTGTGTGGGTCATTTATCGGCCAGGACTGGAAAGATTTCCCATTCTCTGCCTCAAATCTAGAGCTTCCAGACACTGCGGGCAAAGCAAAACACCCAACTTGATGAGTCCTGGCTCTAAATGAGAGTCTCACTGTGCCTCATTTCCCTGCTACACTTCACTTGACTTGGCCATTGCTAGGACTATCCTCATATATGAATCCAATGTTAGTATCACTTCCTCTCACAAACCTATTTCCATTTCCCTGAAATATTTATATATATTTTTTTCAATATAAGTCTATCAAAAATGTTGATATTTCTAATGTGAATGCTGATGTTTCCAAAGATAATTTTCCAAAGAACAAAAAGTCTTTGAGTATCAAGCATGTTCTAAAGAGTCAGTCTGAGTAGTTTTGTGGCAGCAAACGTCTATACAGGAAGGTTCTCAGATACTCTGGGATACGAAGACGCCCCAGAGGTTTTTCTTGATGCAGCTGTAGTTAGAAACCTTCACTGTGTCAGTGTCACACCATTGTCCCCTCAGTGATGGCAGGGCAACACATGGGGCCTGATGATGAAGATCAGGAAGCTGACCGGGGGAAATAATAAATCTCCATTTTTGTTTTTCATTTCTCCGGTCCCATAAACTCTCTACCAAAATAAATGAGAAATGCAATACAGATGAGAAACAAGTATTTATGGATGCAGGGGGTAGGAAGGGGAACTGCTTGTGTTGAAACTATTGCATGCATTTTACAGGTGAAGGAGGCTGGTGGGGTTCAAAGGGTTTCTATGATTTCCACACAGCTTGCTCTGTTGGCAGAGGGTAAGCTGAAGCAAGAAGCATTAGCTTCAGCTTCTGGAATTTGAAATTAGCACAGGAGAATGTTCTAAGATGGCCAAGTCATTCAGTGATGCCAGAGCAGCACTGCCCATGTGTTTG
>JAUBNY010000146.1:347842-367400 GCA_032275445.1 Crypturellus soui | reverse complement strand
TTGAAATTAGCACAGGAGAATGTTCTAAGATGGCCAAGTCATTCAGTGATGCCAGAGCAGCACTGCCCATGTGTTTGTTCCCAGCTCTGTTTGGTGTTTATCGAGACCCACCTGGGCAGCAATGCAAAGCAGCAGCTCTGGGGGCTGATGTTCCCTTATTCTGCCCAGTGAGCTTTGCTCAGCATCGGATCCCTGAGTAGCCAAGTGGACATTTCTGGCTGAAGTGAGAGGAGGCGCCCCCTGACAACGGGGCAGCCCTGGCTCATGCCACCTTTTAGTGCTCAAGGGACCCCAGTTCTCAAGGAAGAACTCTCCTTTTAAAACTGGGAGACAGAGGGAGCAGTGGCCACCTTAGCCCTGACACTGGGCTCACCGTGGCTCATGCATTTGTAAATCAATATTGCATAGCATAGTGCACGCATTGCTAAGCCCACAAATGAGATTTAAGAGTGCGTGCCCTCTGCAAAGCACTGAGCTTTGTGCAACGCCTATTAACACTGAGTTAAAAATATAGCCCAAAGCAGGAATCCAGGATAAATATCAGATGTGGAGAATAAAAGGTATGCTTTACTCCATCCTTCATCTGGACACCTGCAGTTTCATGACTCCTTCCCAGCTTATTTGTGTTAATCTGACTTTATATCACACTCAGCTTCTTGTCTTGCTTCTCCACTGATGCTCCCTCTGGGGCAGATTGTTCCTGGCTGTGTTGTGAGTGCAAAGGGAGGGTCATCATCTTTTTTTTTTAACTTCTCCTCCTTTTTTTTTTTTTCTTTTCCAACCTGTGCAACATCAGGACGTGGCTGCTGCTCCTGTATTTCCCTGTGGTGGTTTTCTATGTCCAGTTCAAATTTAGGATACATATGGATGGGGACCATATTGTGTCATGTCTTGGTTTATACCTACCGTTACATGAGCATTGCACTATAAAGAGCCAAGGCAGAAGAGATATTCTTATCCATTTTACTGGGCCTCACATGTTACTTGGCCACCTGCAATTATACTGACCCGATGCTTCAAGTTGCCATTTTCAGCACTATGTTCCCAGCTTCTCTCACCTCACTATACTCCTGCTTGTAGAAAATAGTCAAATCTTTTTACCTACTATTATTATTTATTTCACAAACTAACATTCTCACCTGGGCTGAGGCTTTGTACCCAAGTGTCACTGCCATGTGAGTTCTTTATGCTTAAGCTAAAAAGGCAGGAAGGAAAAGATTTTCATAATAGAAATGCTCACACATGGCAATAGCCGTATCAGCATGAACTGTGGCACTACAATAAAAGTTGTTTTAATTTGACTAAAAATGAATAGATTGCTGAGAATCAATTGCAATCTAATAAGGTTCTTATTGTAAAACTTAATGATAAGATGGAGTGTCCTTGTTGTGAGCTGGGCTTCCTGGGGAGGAAATTGCAAAAGAACAATACTGAATTTTATAAATCTCTGCTCAGTGATGCTAATGGGACTTTAGGAGCAGTGAACTCCAGTGTTTCAGGAACCTGTTGTTAGATTACTTTTAAAAGCTTATTCTGTTCCTTTGAGCTTAAATCTGAGAGGGACTGAGCAGTTCCTCCTAGGTGCAGTTTTGTGCTCTTAACTCTTAATGTCTGTATGGGAGGCAGAGAGATCCAAGCTGGGAGCGAAGCACAGAGCTGTCTTTGCCTGAAGGAAAGGCCGAATCGGAGCCCAGGACGCTGCTTCTCCCAGTGCCCATGGTAGAAGACCACATGCTCAGTGAGGAGAAGCAGCAGGGGCACTATGTCATCAAATCCTGTCTTTGTGTCTCTTGAGGCTTCTCCCAGAAACAATTTGTAACCTCCTAATAACACATACCCAGCATTTCTTCCCGTTCTTAAAAGGAAAAGAAAATCTTAGTTTCTGAAGAATTCTTTTATTATCCCAGAATTTCTTCTCAATACTCTCATTGCTGTAGCTCATTGAGGGCCCTAAAGCTCTGATTCATTATTAGTAACGCCACATTTAGGTTTTTAGTACTGGTAGACACACATGTACTTGTTTTGACAGCTTGTAAGTGTTGTTGAATGTGTTGATGATCTTCAAAGTTTCTTAAATGACAGTTTGATTAAACCCATGTGCCAAAAAGCTGTATTTGTCATTTGCTATTTTGAAAACAATCAAATTCAAAATAAATTGGCATGTATAAAATACCAGGAATATCAACAGATGGAATTAGTACTGAAGACAACATTAGGAAGCACTTTGACTTCTTGTCTTCAAGATGTTAACCAGTCTCAACTGTTCAGCCAAAGAACAATGTGAGTTTTCTTGTAATTTGCTCCTTACTGTCACAGATCTTTTCCCTCTTTTTCAGGGATCCAGTAGTGAAAACTGTGAGCTACAAAATACTGCAATATTTGCCAGGTGGTTTATTCCAGGAGGGCAGTTCCTGTGATCCTAAAGGCTCTTTCTCATTTGTAATGTTCATATATTTTTTACTTTCTTATAGAAAGCTTCAGTTACACTGTCAAGAAGTGGAAATAACTTCATGTGATTTCTGTGACTAAATATGTCACAAATCACGAACAATGACTAGTCCTGTAGTTAATGGTTAAAGAAAAAGAAACAGTCAAAAGAAAATTATATACCTAAACTATGTGGCAAACTCTTACTGATAGCAAATGCATTTGTGGATGTTAGGAATGGCTCATGAATGATTCATAAACAGAATGGAGATAGATCTTGCAGCAAATAAGATCAGCAGCAAATAACTTGAAAATCTTGGAAATACAATGTATAATTTTCTCAGATTAATCACTTGACTAGGGCTCTATCATTTGAATTAGTAATCGGTAAATTCTTGCAGTTTTATTATTTATCTGAATCACCTTGACCTAACTGTAGACTTATTACGTGCACGGCTAGGCAGAATGCTAAGCAAAATGGGTCTCTGTACTTTATTTTGGTGTTAGAAATACTCAGTTATGTTTTGCTCAGGTATTTTGTCATTTCTGATTCTGGTCCCAATCAGATCTAGAAGAATAAAAGGTGCAAAAAAAAAAAACTGAATTTAAATTCAGTTGGAATTTAGTTGACTGAAGATCAGATTATTGTTTATTTTAAATTAATTTGTTTGCTTACAGCCTATTTATAATCTCCTTTCATGACAGAATAAAAGAGTAACAATCTCTGGCACCATTATCTTCCTGAGAACTTCACATATATAACCACCAAACACACAAATGGATTTTAGCCTTCTGGAGTGAGAAGCATACATTCACACTCCCAAACAATCCTTCATACACTCTAAGATACATAAAGAATTCCTTGCTCTTATATTTCTTCATTAGCAAGCACTGAAGCAGAGAAGCATTAGGCTAGATGATTGCCATTGGTAACTGTCTTTGGTACATCTACCAGGAGAAACTTATTATTCTCTCCTTTAGAAGTAAATTCAGTGGGCACCATAAAGCAGAAGGAGGAGGCGGGCAAGTGAGTTCCATGGCTCCTCACATGGCACCGCCACCCTCACACGGGGCCTTTCCAGTCTGCGCAACGCCAGGCTATGTAGCCTGAATGGGGGAGCTTCTGGGCTCTGTTTCCATTCCAACATGCTTCTGCTCTGCTGAGAAGAAGAGACCACTTGAAATTGAGGTTTTTTTCCCTTTATTTCCAAGAATTTAGGGGTTCAGTCACCCACTTGGAATGTGGAAGATGTTGGTTAAAATCCACTGCCCAGGTGTTAGAGTGCAAGGGTTGATGTCCAGGACTCTCAGCTCTTGGGAACATCTTAACATAGGATTTTAAAGAAATTCTTGATATTCTTCTGGACTCCATTCTGGAAAAGAGGGCTGGAGAGAAAATAAATCCCTCTATGGTATGTATTGTTCAATAATCTACCATTATGCCACTGAGACTGTGCCTTTGTTGTTGTTAGCTAGAGGCTTTTGCTTAATTGTTTACTTACTGTTTTGGTGTTCTTTGACACCCAGTATATCCACAGCAAACATTACAGGTGTGGCTCTGAATATAAGAACAGTCAAGGAAACACTGGATGCTGAGAAGAGTCAAGTCAGTGTGATTTTCTGTGAAGACTACAGGTAGGTTAGGTAGGTGGACTTTGCAAGTGAGTGGAGGGCACTTGCTTTGTGCATGATGGGGGCTGGCTTGAAGGAGTTCTGGAGGTGAAAAGACAGTGAAGCATAAAGACGATGGGAGAATAATGAGCTACTTGGAAGATGAAGGTAAGGTGACTAATGCTCAGTCTGGCTTTCAGTCCTTATATGATGCCAAGACTGTGTTAAATCTTTGTTATCAGAGGAGCTTAAGGGTGACATTGCATATTGCCATTAAGGAACCATCCTGGTGGTCACTCAAGTCCAGCAAATTTAACCTTTGTGAGCCTGACCGTGCTGCTTGACCCTGGTTTTATGCCTATAGGCCTAAGTCGACATTGCCCAGTGCAAAAAGAGAAAATGGCTGTTAGGATTTGGTGCCATTTGTGTGCACGTTGCTCCTGCTGCGCTGCCTCTGACACAGCCCTACCTCCCACTAAGTGTAAGTATTAATGGGCATCAGTGAATCCCTTGCAGCGGTTCTGGAGGTATTTCAGACATTCCCTATCTGCCCTGAGAGGGCTGCATGTAGCGCTCCAGCCTCCCTTTCTTCGGAATCTTTCCAGATCTCTCTTGACTGTTGCAGAGCACTAAGTTGTTCAAAAGGCTGATAGTCATGCAGATAGAAGTAATGCCTCTTTCTCCACAATTAACTGATTTATTCTTGATCCATAATAGCAGCTCATTTCAAACACTTTGCATTCATTGAGAAAGCTACATCATTCAGGTATGCTGTATAGATTTTTAATTTTCTCCTGTAAATGTTATATGATGCTTGTCAATTACTGCTTTGGACTAAGGCTTTAGGAATTAGATCAGCCACATTAGTTAAAGTAGGACAAAGTAATTTCAAAGTACACTGTGAATGTTACATGCTGAGCAGCTGAAAAGAAGACATGGCTATTTTGATATTGATAGAATCAGCCAGGCTTTTTATTTTCTCCTTGAAAAGCTGCATAACGTATTTCAATTCAAATTTGTTATGGACATAATTACTAATCTTGAGGGTTGCCTTTTGCAACTGGTGGAGGTAGCAGGCAGAGTGTTTTCTGTCACTGCCTGACCTTAACACTGTCATCTAAGTTTGCATTCCCATTCCCAAGTACATGTAGGGGTATGGAGAGTTTGGTCTCTTTTAAGGACCTCTTCCATATTCACAATGAGAACTTAAGTCTATTACTGAGCATATGTGAAAGCTCCTGGGAGCAAAAAAAGATTTGGGTTTAACTGTATTAAAGTTTAATACTGTTAAAGTTAAGCACATATTAATGTTTTGCTGAATAAAGAAAGATTTAACTGTTGCTTAAACATTTTCCTGAGTCAGGGCTCTTGGTTTGGTCCATTAGAGTATAAGGCCATCTGTGACTTTCAGACGTAAATCTGAAGTCTGGGAGTCTTTGGAACAGAGATGTGTGTTGTGTTTTCTAAGTTCCGATGCAAAAACTTTAGAATAATGATGTTAACATTGTTTGCAAAATAACTGTGATAGCAATATATTCTATCTAGTCCAGATGGGTAAAATCTCTAAGGGACATTTGTGTTTATGGCCTCTAGTTTATTATTTCAGCGCCTAACCGCTACGAGGGAAACTCATTATTTTTAGCAGTCTTTTACTGTCTCTTAAATACAGCGAAAGGCAGCAGAGGACCACAAATCTGTTATATTTAAGGCTACTGAGCAAAATCTCAACAACTACCTGAGTCCTTCAGCATTTCTTAAATAAAAATAAGGGTAACTGTCTTTTGACCCATATTTCCCCTCCTTGAATCAAACCCCAGAAGTTACATCAAGGATGTGTCTACAGCACCACGTTAGTGGCATTCGGGGATAACATGCTGTCTGGCTCCATTAAAGTCAATATGATTTGGCTCAGAGTTCAGGCCAATACATGCAATGCATAATAAGTATCCTGAGTTGTGAAGCTGCGATAATCCCAAATATATGAGTAAGGAACCATACAGAACCATAAGAATAGGACTGATGTGACAAAACAGAGACAGATCCAGCTTTATCTGAAAGTGTTTGACGGCCATTTGCCTCACCTATTTTGAAGTACTGATGCTGTAGCAGCCACCTCCTCTGGACTTCAACACTGGACTGTCTTCTCCTTCAGATGTTCTTGATGTGTAGCCTGAGCCTCCCTTGTGGCAACTTAAATCCATTACTTGTTGTTCTGGAGAAGACATTAGGGTTTTCCTCTCTTTGCCAACCTTGAGAGGACACCGGCCGTTCAGTGACGCTGTAGTTGGGCCTTCCCGTGGCCTTCTCCGGACAGTACAAGGCCAGTGTTTTCGGGTTCTCTTCACAGGCTTTGCTATTCAGATCTCAGCATGTCTTGGTCTCTTCCGGACTCACTTTGATCCATCTGTAAAGCTGCGCTGGAAGCTGGTGTGTGCTCTGGTAGAGCTGTTCCGCGGCTGCGGAGAAGAGGATCATTGCTTCAGACCGGTCGCATATGGCACTCCTACACACACCTGCCAATACATTAGGGGCCTGTTGACACATTTCATTTTTGATCATTAACTCCCAGCTCATCTTCCACAGAGCTATTCCTATTAGTCAGTCTTCCTATGTCTTGTAGCTGTGTGTCACTTGGTATTTATTGCCGCTGAATTATTTAATATTTTGCTGATATCACCACATCACTTTGAATTTTCATTCCTGTCCCCTGAAGTGCCTGCAGTCCCTCCCAGATCGTTATCATCTGCAAACGGAAAGTCCTTTCAACCCTGTCATCTAAATCATCAGTGATGAATCTAATGGCTAGGGTATGCAGCAGAGGTTTGGGGTGGCAGAGTGCAGTTCTTCAAACCTGAAGTTCTTCTTGGGATCTATCTTCAGAACCAGTTAATTCTCTCTCCTTTTACTGCGGCTGTTTCTTTGTAGTGCACTGGTGTTCAGTGTTCTGAGAACTGACACTCCTGTGTCCTGGCACAGGCAGACGAGGCAAAGGTAATTCTTCTTGTGACTACGGCCTGAATATTGTTATTTCTCATTAATGAGGGAGAGACCTCAGAAAATATGCACGGTCAATACGGACTGAAAAAACACGCGGAGATGGCATGAGGGTTTGGATTCCTCCGATCTGTTAGTATTGGAATGCCAGCGGAACCATTTAACCAACCCCCAGTTCAAGTGTCTGCTTGCTACTGAGACATTGCTATTCCTTTTCAATACTCCTTAAATATGTATAATTCTTGGATACTGTGCTGGTAAACTCCCACGTAAAGCCAGAGTTCTTGGATATTTAAAGGAGTGGATTTTTTTTCTCATATTTATTAAACAATTGACATAATTTCACTAAAATACAATTTAAAACAACATCTTAGAACTTTGTGTTGAAGAATATAATGGAGATTCATGCTGAAAAAAATGATCTAAAAGAGTTTTGTTTATATTTTGCCAGAAACTTAAAAATAAAAGTTTTAGGAGGTGTCAAACTTTTATCCAAAACTAATTTCTATTTTTTGTCTCATATAAAAATGGTCCTAAAGAAGTGTGCAATGGAAATGAAATACAACTAAGTTTAATCAGATTTTATTTGCTAAAAGCAAAGATAATCTTCGTATTTTTTAAAGGATTCATTTTATTAGCCTATTGTACTAAAACATGTAAGGAAAGAAGATATTTTATTCTTGTATGGAACATAAGCAAACCAGAAAATTTACAGCCATTTGCATCCTTCCATATCTAGACCATCATATTGATACAAAACACTGAAAATTTCTCTGAATATATCTGTTTCTGGAAAACCGTAAAGTAATGTTTTAGCCAAGCAAAGTTTTATTTGAATTGAAAATAGCCACTTAAACTTTTCCTTTAAAAAGTTCAATACTGTACGCACCTGTATCAGCAATTTGTTGAGATACAGAATTAAATCTGAAAGCAGGGATAATAAGAAATCCTCTTAGGAAAAAATCTGTTTGGCTGTCAAAAATTGTTTATGATAGATTTAATTTATTATTCCAAGCAAATTACCTAGTTTTGCTTCTTTTGCACTCTAGTATAATTAGATCTTGGATGATGTGTAACGGATTCTAACTGAAGATCCCACAGAACACTATGGATCAGGATATTGATGATTTCAGGGGGAAAAACAGCTTAGAGACACAGGGGTCTGGACACTTTTCTGAAGTTCTGCAGCATGCTAAGAGCATAACCTTGGGCTTTCCTAACTGCTGAAGGGCACCCATATGCGACAAGGGTTTTCTGCTAATTACAGCATCCATAGAGCAGAGAGCCCGCAGACTCTGAGCATACCTGGCCGCCAGAAGAGCCCAAATAAAGGCAGCTTTCCTGTACGCTGGGATCAGCACTGGGCTCAGGCTTTGCTGAGGGGAGTGTTATTCAAAGATGCTACTATTTATTCCATAGCAGCTCTGAGACATTTAATCTCTGGTTTGATTAATTTTGTCATAAACTCTCCAAACCTAGCATAAATGTCAGAATATTTTTATGTTTGCATTTTTGTGAAAATGTCTTCTCTTCTTACAGCTCTTAGCTGCTGACATGAGATGTGCCTTAAGTGTTCAGGGACACCTGGCCCTTGACAGAAAAAGCAGATAATCTTGATGCTTTGCTGCATCAATTTGCTGATGGACTTTTCCTGATCACAATCAGCTTAATTCAATTTACCTGCACAGCCAAACTCTGTGGAAGTTCTTTGTAAGAAAATTTAACAAGATGGGCTGTTTTTAGCTGGCATTCACAGGTTCGCTTTCACATTATTACTGATTGAAGTCCAGTCTACACCACCAATGTGTTAATAAACATATCTGACCATATTTGAGTAAGTAATTATCACTCACTGGTATGATGCACTCTGAATTTTTAAAGCTGTTAAGGAAGAGGTTAAACATGAAGTGGATTTTTATTTCGGGAAGCGATGAAGGAAACAAATACAGTGGAAATTTAATTAAGTGAACAGGATGATACATTTTAAAAATGGTTTTGGCAAAGTGCAGAGAAACTGGAAATGACCTGAGTTATGTGAGCACAAAATTGATGGAGTTATTCTGGAATTATATTAAGAAAGTGTCCTTCGGAGGCATGTTTAGGTCTGTAGGGAATTAAATAGACAATTAGAAAATATTTGAAGATGTTGAGTGGGGCAGCCCTGGAGATGATTTGGGCTTGTTGAGAAATCTTAAGAATGAGCTTTGTGTAAAGTAAAAGAGATTAGTCGTCATTAAGAGTTATTTAACTGTAAGATTGGAAGGCTTTAGAAGAGATGAAATGCTTCAAAAAACTGCGTGAACTGCAAGTTGGTTGGGTATAGGCACTTTTCAGTAAATGTTTAATGAATCCATCACATTTAATGATTAATGTTTTCATAAACATGATTCTTTAATCTGCTTGATAAAAGCACAGAGGAAGCTAATATCTGGGACTTGAAGTAGCAAAATTCAAATAAAGAAATTCAAATATAGAAAACATGTAAATGTACAAAATTATGGGAATTATTTGCATTAGAGAATTGCTGAATTCTCTCTCACATACTGCTCTAAATCAGCACTAGATATCACTTTAGAAGGTTTCATACTGCTTGCAGACCGTTTGAAGTTCCATAGCTTCCTCATGCAACAGAACAGTTGAAGTTATCCCCCTGTTTTTCCCTTGGTCATCCTCTCTTAGATGGTGAGGAGCGATGCTTCATATTCTGAAAGGTGATCTGTGCCTGCACGTTAAATCTGGCGCCATCAGTGCCTTGAAGGTGCGGAGCTTGCACAGATATTTCTCTAGGGCAATGTTCAGAGTTGCCAGATTCTTGAAATTCTGCACATAAATGAAAACCTGCCCAGTCACAATACCTGTCATTATTTTTTTGGAAGAGGAGAGCTTTTATAGAGCAGTTTCTAGAAAATTCATTTATTTTAATTGCCTTTTGTTTTGATGTAATGCAGACTCATTGATCCCAAGAACTGCAGAGTTCAAAGGGAATTTCTACAAATTGTCTTTCCTAACAATATTCATTCTAAACTTGTCTTATGAATAAGGGTTCTTGAACGAATAGGGTGTATTTCCAATCTTCAGGGTATTCTGGAGCAGCACAGTGTGTTCTGCAGGGCCAAAATTCTTCCCTGATGTAGCTTCAAGAATGAATCTGGCCCACCCTCAAGAATTACTAACTCATATCCAACCTGAAAGCTGAATTGATTTTTTGTTTATCTTTCATCTCCAAGTCGAGTATAGTGTCAGAGTTGGATAACTCAGAGAAAAAAAAAATGTGGTTATTATCTGATATAGACCAAATAAATACAAAAATCCTTTCTCATCAACCTTCTCTTTGAAGACATGATTTAGAATTTACATACTAGGGCTATCTGGAGGTCAAGTCCAAAGAGTGCACATTTTTAACTGAAAACATGGATTCCAAAATGCTGGGCATCCCCACAATAAATAGTTGCATGTCCAAGTACTTCAAAGCAGCCTGTAAGAAATTCAGCTTTCTTTTAGCTGCTGTTTTCCTTGTTGGAAGCGAGTGAAAAGTGATAAAGGGGACACTGTGCACAAATCCACTTCTCACCTATGGCTCATGTAAAGTGGTTTTGAATTTTCAGCAGTAAGGGCCCATGTGTGCATTAATGCTTAAGTGAAAAAATTCTCAGGAGTAAAACAAGACATGATGAAGGAAGTGTTAAAAATGTATGTAATTTGCCTGGATGTTTTTTGTTTTTTACCTATCCTTAAGCAATTATCTAAATATTAGTGAATAGGTAAGTTGGTCTTTTTAAGAACTGTCTTCTGTTTCTAGGAATTTTTGGTACAAAATCTTGATCTCCATCTTTATTGCAAAGGAAGTGATAGGTAGTAGTATTTTCAAGGGGATGGAATTATTTTGGGGCAAAGTAATTAAAGCAATTTCCATACATAAATCTTTAATTTATTTCTTCCTATGGAATGAACACCACTGTTGAAATAAAAGTCTATGAAGGCTGGCTGGGCCATGAGCATGCATGTGCAAAATCTTGCATGTATTTTACCAAAATTATTGAGAACAAAACTCAGATGAATCCTGGATGCCCTGTTGTGCCATAAGCCATAGACAAAGCACAAGGACTACAAGCAAAATGTGTTTTGTTTTTCAGATTTTTTTTTGTGAATACTTCAGGGACTTCAAAAGATTTTGATGAGCTCTGAAAGACAATATATCAACTTGAAATCCCAGAAAGAAGTAGTATCTTTATTTCTATATAAACCCACTTGGTTTTGTTTAACTCCACTGTACCTTGGCATTAAAGCTCATCTGCAGTCACAGTGATCTTGCTCTGCATCACCAAAGTTGATGCAGAAAAACACACAAAAACCACCTCCTAAGATATTAATGAGGAAACTGGGATAATTCACATGTTGTTATCTCTGTTTTTGTCCATTCTGTTCTATGGAAATACAGCCATATAGTGGGGAATTTTAGTGAGTTCAATTTCCTCAGGAAATAATGTTAATGTTATGAGCAAGAACTGTCCTCCAATACGTGCAGAAAACATTTCTGAACTGTATCTGTGCCCATTCTTCACCGATTCCCAGCATCCCTGTCTGCCCTGGATCTCATTATGCTATTCAGATCAGCTCTCCCCAGTAAAAAACGCTTTAGAAGCAAAAGCAATAATCTTCACAGCAACTTTTCACATTACTGATTCTGAGGTTTGACCTGTTTATTGGTTTGTTTGCTGGCTTGACAGGTTTATCGGTTGCTTTTTTTTCCTACCAATCCAAAATTTTTCCATTTCTCTTTCACTTCTCTGTATTTGCCTTTTGAAACACTTTTCAGGTTTGAAACCAATGCCAAGTATTTTGCTTCTTGTTTTCCCTGGAAGGAAATAAAAGCATAATGAAATGAAACAGCTTTTTAAATTAAATATTTATTTTCAGAAAAAAAATGTATTTTTTACTGACTCTAAAGGCCACATGTATATAATCTGGTTCATTTTACACTGGAGGATCTATCCTTAATCTCTGTGAATGTGGGAAAGAAGGTGCTCACTGTCTTCTCCCTACGAGCACAAGAGCATTTTCCACGGTGCTAAAAGCAGGTTTCTGAGAAAAGTATTGAAGGAAAGCAGTTAGTTGGATAGATAATTGCAAGCTCTTCCTCCCAGGAATGAAAGGCAAGCCAGGCAAAAGCAGTAAGATGCTGAACTGCTGCTTTGAACATGTTTTAACGGGCAAGAGATACTGACCACTGGCCCCAAAGGAGGCAGGACACAACACGAATACCTTAGCACATAAGAAATAGGTGCTTGTGAGTCCATGAGAAACTTCAAGGTGGAGCCTGTACAAGTTCGTACAAAGCAATCGCTTTAAAGAAGTTCACTTTAAAATAAAACTCCTTTCTTAGGTGAGCCTCATGCAGTTTTGGCTAGTCTGTTTCCAAAAGGAATACGGTAAAACACAACAGCAGCAGCCCTACCTCACAGAATGGATATTGCCACGAAGAAGTAGTTCATGGTACAGGAAAACTCCACATTCCACAGTTTTGGTAGTTTTATTATGCAAGCTCTTTTCCATCTGCTCTGGTCACTCATGCTCTTGGTTTCATCAAGATAAAAATCAAGATAACCTTAGAGTAAATTGTTTAATGGGGAGCTAGATCAGAGTGGCACACAGGGTCACGCTCCCTGTGTTACAGCTCAGTTAGCCAATGCCTGCAAGTGCAATCAGAAAGACTTTTAAAATTAAATCTCATAATTGGGCCTAAAACTCGCAATCAACGGGCCACGGAAATCAACAATTCTGTAACTGCAATAGGGCCGAACTCCGGAGTGGGTGAAACTGTGGAGGCGGAAACAACATAATTTTATTCTGCTTTCTTGATGCTGGCAATGTCATAAACATCCTGCCATCCTGATATTATTGTGTTAATGTTAAAATATTTGGTTGATGCAAATAGGAGTTGAGATGTAATATTCTTTATATGGCATTGCCCAGAGCAAAGTAAGAACACCATGACAACAAGTAGCCTGCAAGCTGTCATGTTATTTGTGTTCAACTTGCAGAACAGCTTATAAAAAGGCATTAGCTGACAGGCATCCTGAACATCAATAGTAATTGAGAAAGAAAGAATAAAAGAATAGCAAATAGTGAACGTGGAAAAAAAAAGACAACAATACACCCTATGAACAATACTTCTGCAAACACTTAGTATTTTCTTGAGTGGCAATCATTTATCCAAAAATACCACTTCTGAACCAAAGGCCCTTGAATGTAACCGCGTCAGCCCTCAGCCGTTATCATCCCCCCTATAGAGAAGTTTACTAATTGACGGTGACAGCACACAAGAAACCATTCTAACTCACTCTAGTGAACAAAACCACCCAGCAATTATGAAATTGACACAGATGACTACAGGGATACGAAGAAATTTCTCTTAAAAGAGTAAGCTGTTCCTAGATTATAAAGAAAATATATCAGAAGAAAAATAAACACTGTGGACCAGTAACACAGCGTTTATGTTGCCCATGGCGCTGTCGGCATCTTTATAACTGCTAAGATTGATCTTCACTGCAGTTATTTATTTATCTCTACATTTTATCCTGCAGCATCTCTCACTGTCTAGGGCTTCGGATTAAGACTCTATGGGCCACACGAGGAAGTGCTAACCCAAAGACTGCAGCTATGCACCGAGTTGTGCTGGCAGCCTGATGGCACAGGACACTGCACAGAAGTTCAGCTACAGAGAGCAGACAGCGAGCAGGAGGACAGCTGTTACACAGCAGCTTAGCTTCAACGGGACTATTTGAGAGAGTCAAGGGAGTGCGATTTGGTCCTTTAACTATTCATAAGTCATTTTGAATTTCAAAGTATGTGCAATTGCAACCACATGTATTTTTGAAACTTAATTTTTACATACAATGCTCCATAAAGACACTGCAGTTGCATGCCATTCCCCAATGTGTACACTATTCTGTCTGTAGCAAAAATAAAAAAGACATTAGAAATCCAAAAAACATTATTGACCAGTATTTCTAGTTTTCCTGGGTTTTTGGGATCCCTTGACACCTAACATGGGCATATGTCAGGAAATACAGAGATACTGTGTCTTGCAGATGCAAGGCAGTATTTTAGTACTTATTCACCTGTAAAACAATAAAATTTGTCAGAGAGGGTGCAGGGCATCGTCAACATGACTTATCCCAGGAGAAGGCTGATTTTTTCCATGTCACAGATTTAGCATAGCTGGTTTCCTTGAATGACACATAGCAGCTAATATATTGCTCTTGCAAGATACCGCAGCGCTTACCTAACCCCAGGAAGCTGGAAGTGTAAACTTGTGTTTTGTTTCGTTAATGATGTTCATATGAAGTACGCACAGTTCTGCTGCCAGGCCATCTGCTTGCTGTCAGCGAGGACGGGCTGCCGTGGCCCTCAACTGCATTAGCTGCATAGGAGCTTCTTGAGGAAATCAGTGTGCGTAATTGCTCTCATCCTGGCTGCCACTGCAAGACATTAACATCTCCACTTTTCTCTGGGTGTTAAGAGAGAGAAAAAATGATAATACATTATTCATGGCAGGGAAAGAGAGAGGCCACGAGGGACAAAGTTAAGCAAACAGACTAGCAAGGGTACAGTTCCTGTTTTCTTAAATAACTAATAAATAGACTTCTGAAGTTCACAGAGCTGCTCCTCAGTAGTTTTCCGACATGCAGAATGTTGATCATCTTGGGCAGCACTGCTTTGACTCATGGCGGGCTGTAGATGAGATTATGATTCCCTGGGGAAAAGCAAGGTGGTGTTCCCTCACTTTGTCCGTAGATGAGTGTTTTTAGTGGCATCAACAGAATTAATGTCCAGGTTTGCTGTGGCAGCAAGAGCTTTCCATAGTGAAGTTTAGACATGCACAAACAGAGGAGGAAGTGAAGCCAGGTTGCAGGCCATGGGGTCGGTGTGCTAACCATCAGGTAACCAGGAAGAAGATCCTCATCCCACCATGGGGCTTGCGCTTCATCCCAGGAAGCAGACGAGGCTGCTTCTCTCCAAAGAGCGTCCAGCTGCACCGTCTGGCAGGTGGTATCCTGTGAATAACAGACCTCACACCAGGAAAAAGGTAGAAATCAAAATGGGTCCTGGTCCTCAGCATTTCCTTCCCACCCAGTAGGTCAGCCTCTACCTGTGATGATTTTGAGGACATGGTCCTTCATTGTACAGGTACTTGCTGCCCCTCACACAGGGAAACAGCATTTGCTCCAAGCCCCAGAGCTCTGAAGTAAGTGAGGTGTGAGCACACCCATGGGCCTGTTTGGAATCAGCTCTGCTGTGCTGAAGAACAGGGACAAGAAACGGGGATTTCATCATCTGTGAGGAGAAGTCTAAGCACCGAGTCATGGTCCTGCAGCACTGAGCATCTCACCTGCAGCACGATGGAGCGAACCCAGCATCATGCCCCGAGGAAAAGGCATTGGGATAACCGCAGTGGGATCATGAACCACTGCCAAGGCCAGGCTGAACCCCTCCAGCCCCCTGAATCTCCCCAAAACCTGAAACAACATCAGCTCCATAGAATATAGTTTATCTGCTACCGAACTATAAACAGCGGAGTCAAACCTGCTGGCATTTGCAGCCATAAAGTTGATCCAATTATTGGAATTGCCAGCACCTTGCTGTAAAAATAAAATAACACCACTTCACCTGGGGCTTCTACAGAGCACCCTTCATTCCAGGCCCTCCTCGAGCTCGCTGCGAGCTCACGCGCAGGCTGTACACAGCAGCCATCACCCAGCGCCCATGCAAGTCAGCGCACGCCGCGTCGCACCATGTTGCACCACAGAGCGCAGCTGCCTGGCACCCATCGGTCCCACGCGCGGCTCCCGGTACAGTTATTCCTGCCCGACGCTGAGGAAGCAGGCGATAACCTGATTTGCTTTTTGTCTTTATTTTTTTTAATTTAGCTTACAGACTAATATTTATCACTTATTATTAGCAACCTAATTAAAAAAGCAAAAGAAAAGAGGAATCAAGAAAACATCACATTTGACCCGGATATAAAGTTTCGTTAGCACAGCTGTATGATGCAAACATATACAAATATATGTATTATTGCATCTCACAGTTACTAATGGATTATCATAATCTTAATTCATGGAAAATACTGTTTTCCATCACAGATCCAAACAAAAAGCCAGTTTCTTTGTCACTTGTAGCATCCAGCTCTAGCATCGTCACCCAGCGGGGCCAGCGACGCACAGGTCATCCTGCAACCATCCCACGGGATCTGCACTGCGATCCAGAGGCAACACTGCTGAGAGATCAGCTTTATTTATTTATTTTTAACCAAAATTATATTCCTTGTGGGAACTATGAAAGCCTTGTGAAAGCAGCATAGCCTTGACTTTTAAATGAACCGTTTTACCACGGAATTCTTTCTATTCAAAGATTTAAAGAATATGTTTTTTACAACCTACTGCTTTCGTTTTCAGCTTTTAAGCACAGAGAAAGAATCTCTTACATTTAAAATAAAATAGAAGACTGAGAATAGGTTGAAATTATCAGCTTAGTTCTAAAAGCTGCAACAATTCACTTTTTTTGGCATATGCTAACTCAAAAAAGCTCACAGTTTCCAAAGCGTTTCTCAGAGGAAGCAGTTTTGCTCTTTTGAGTCAATTTCTGAAAATTCACTGTTCCTATTTCTGAAATTCAATCCAATTTTCACTCACCAAAAATGCTACACTTGGGAAAGAAAAAAAAAGAGAGATGCAGATTAGCTGCCTTCTCCTTCTCCTTCTCTGCCTTCTCCTAATACTGCCTCATCTTGCAGGCTCTTCCTTATGTCGCTATGTGCATGCAGTCGGTAGTGAGCCGAGAAAACACACCTGCGTGGGAGGGTCTGCTGGATTTGGCACATTCCGACTGTGGAGATGGGCACCTCTCCCCGCACCGCGCACGGAAAGTTCCGATGTCAAATCCTGATCACATTGCTGAGTCCCTCTGTCCCCACCATGGGACTTTTCAGCAGCATCTGCAGAGTAAATCTGTGAATTTAATAAACCTTTCAGTCACGAGGTATAGGATGTAGTTGTTCCTGTCCATCAGCTAAAATTTAGGAACATGCATAAAATTTACATGCATCAGTGCCTCCATAATGCACTTAAATGAGTCACAAGAGATCCAGTCATGAATCTGCTCTAACAACTGGAACTTTTCCTACGTGGATTGCTTTTTTGAGGAAATGGCACCAATTATTTCAAATTGAGACTGATGAACTTGGGGACACGCGTATTGATAGACTGTTTCCCTGTGCACTGAGTCTCACAGCAGCAGCTACGCGCGAGCTGAGGCATTGTAAAGAACTGACAGTTGATGTTGTGTAGGAGCCTCAACTGGAAAGCACGTCAAAATTGCTCAGCTAAAGTGCTATGGTGTAAAATCACAGGCCATGGATTTATGTCTCACTCTTTTTCTTGCTTTTATTTGTTATTATTTAATTTAATTTAGCTCCTTTCATGATTTGCAGAAGAAATAATGTAGTTTGTTTCAGGTAAGATCATTCCTAAAGTTGGCAATTGCTGCAGTAATCACATAAGAAAAGATAAATTTCTACAACAGTAACCTTAATGATTTGGAATAATGTAGCAGTTTTTCACTTTTCTATGATTACTTAAAAATTTTTATCGTGCTCTACAGTAATTTCATTTTATTTTGTTTTGGCAATATTAAAGGATACAGATTTTCAAAACAGTATTCATACACAATGGAAAAGGAAACTTTTTGAGATTAATATTCTACCAATAGACGTATCAGAATTTAGTTAGCATTTGTGACTTACATTCAATGTCTGTTCACAGTTTGTATTTTGATAGTTCATTTGGGGACTTACTACCAATAAGCAATGTATATTCCATATTATAGAGCATTACTAGAGTGCAAGTCCTTCATAGACTTATATAATCTTAGAATGCACCATGATGATTTTGGTGGGAAAATATGGAGCACACTGAAACATACATTTAGATTTCACAGATGTCATATATTTATTATTCACATTTATATTATATATTATTATAGTCGTAATAATTGTTATTTAATTGTAAAGATTTGAAAATATGTGTATATATTTTTTTTTACAAATTATTTGCACAAATTCTAGTGGAAACATTTGAACTATTGATTATTCAGCATTGACACAACGATGTTTCTTCTAAGACAGCCAATCTGCTGGCTCAGCTGCAGCTTTCCTTTTGTGCCTTTGGACAATCAACATGGTTTTGGATCCACAAAGGACATTAGCGTGGCCGAGGATAAAATATTGATCTTCAAATCTGCCACTTGTCATCTCAGAGCCAAAGTTTCTCTGTAATTTCTTTATAAATTCTCTGTAATTTTGTCACATGGCTCTAACCTTCTGTGTTGTAAAGACATTCTCTCCTCAGGCTCTATGACCAAATGCTTATTTTCATATTTTATAGGATGTGGAACAGCTTTGGAAGGTGAAAGTGCCTCTTACTTTAATGTACTGGCAGAAATGCTTTCCTGATTTTTTTTTGTGAAGATATTGAGCTAACTTAGTTTCCTGGCCTGACAAGAAGAGCAGGACTGCGATTCCCAAATGGAGGCTGCATCATGGTCCAGGCCAAATCACAGGCCTGGCTGACGCAGTTCATCTCAGCTGGTTTGACTGCCCTTCTTGGTTGCTCTCCACCCTTTGCCTTGCTCATCTGTCGAAGAAGAAACACACAGCTCAAACAACGTGTGCTGTGAAGGTGAACTTACATCTTCATAATACCCTTGTTGTCTCTTTGTCCTGATTTTCAAAATATTTTCCTTATTTTATTGGGATACTGAACTATAGATAAAGGTGGTAGTGGGAGGAGATGATGATATGTAGACCCAGAGTCCTGAAGCATCGGTTCTCCCAGTGTGCGAGCTCCTTTTCATGCTACAGGTCCCTCAAGGCTCTGTAAGGCTACAACAGTAGCCCAGTTATAACCACATCTTCAGTACCGCAGGTCACAATCAGGGCTACTTCCTCACCTGTGGAGTTTTCTTTGGATTTTCCGACCTCCTGGAAACTGCCTAGTAGTCATGCAGTACTGCTTCATTTCCACTTCAGAAAGGGCTAAGCAAATTTTGATTTTTCTTTTTTAACGATTAGCATCATTTTTTTTTTAATTTTCCTTCCATGGGAAATTTAGAAAACTTTACTTTCATCTCCACACTGAAAGAAAAACTTGTTCAAAATATCCTAATTTCCCATGAAACAAATTGAATTTCAGCCAGCTTTGATCTAAGCAGCAAAGACTTTCCCAACTCCAGAGCCCAAATTCAACCTTTAAAAAGCTATTAAAATACTGAAGCCTTGTGATAAATCTCAGCCTGTAAAAGGAATTTTGTGACAAAATGCTAACCTCAAGAAAATGGTGTCAGGGTCATAATATTGCTACTATGAATAGAAACACACACAGTTTACCTCAGTTTTCACTTAACCTGGAGGTCCTGATTTATGTGCCATACAGACCCATAGCAACTAATGACTGAATTTGTGAAATGG
>JAUBNY010000146.1:258180-297104 GCA_032275445.1 Crypturellus soui | reverse complement strand
TGCCTTCAACAGCAGCAGGATCACACCCACAATTGCTTCATCAAGGAAAGGGAATCTGATTGACTGTAGAAAAAATGTTATTTTTTCTTAGAAAAAAGTTCCTACATTATGTTCCTTGTTTCTTCTATCGGAATTGAGAAACTGAGCAGTACTTTAAATGACAATATCTTCTGAAGAGGTTTTTCAAACATTGTGAATTGTGTTTCAGCAGTTCTGTGTCTGGAATAAGTTGTATTTCAGCACTAATCACCTGAGAAATTAAAACAGATGACTGATCTGTTGACTGCTCAGATGGCTGGCATTATTTCTAGGCTGCCCCATAGGGTAAAGAACTGAGTGCTTTTTCAAATGGCACAATCATTGTTAATTAGATAGAAACGTGTAAGAAGGCAGCAATGAAATTAAAATAATAATTTCATTTAATAAACTTGAAAGTCTAAACATTAATATCTGAACCGGAGAAGCCCTGAATTACACTGAAGCAAGTTCTAGAACTAGTTTATTATTCAACAAGCAGCCTATTTGCAATATTTAACAAATCAAATATTTGACAAATAATCACTGGCAGATCTTGTGTGCTGCACTGCTTTACACAGAACTCCAGTGCTGAGGCCAGACGCAGCATATGTCTAGGAAGTTTCATAAACTTTCCTAAGCTTTTGTATAATTAATTTGCTGAAATTCATCAAGGAGGTGTTAATATTGTCCCTTAGTCAGCATCACTTTTTAACGTGTTGGGAGGAACCAGAAATCTCCTCAACAGGTTCACACTGCTGCCCTGTGGAAAAGCCCCAAGGCCCACGGAGTTCCAGCCCATGGAACACCCTGTGAGGGGGAACTCACCTGCACGGGGTGCTGAACTCTGTTCTGGTCTCTGCAGATTTCCTTGGCTCCAAACTCTTGCCTTTAATGTGGAATAGGAGAACATACAACTCATCCCACCTGCATTTTGCTTTGCAAGGAGATGAGTTGAAATGTTTTGTTGCAAACCCAAAAAGGGCATCGGGCTGAACTTCAGGTTTGCTTCTGTTAAGCAAGCTTCATTCAGGCTGTAGGCACTACCCACTTGTGCTTCCATGACTGTGGCTTGTGCCATGGGGGATCTGACAGATACAGAGCTAACGATGCTGCAACCACAGACCAAACCTGAGCAAACCATCCTGTTTCATATTATAGCTGAGCTATTTACTGGAGATGGCCAAGATGTAGTGGGAGCAGAGAACAGTGTGTGTGATTCTCTAGAGTGTACTTGAATGTTATGGTATGGTAATTCATCTCCTTTTTTACTAACTTATGGACAGATTGCACAGAAACATGCCTTAGATTTGTTATCATCTATTAATAGGCAGGCGTTCCTGGTTTTGTCTCTGTTCCAAAAATGGATTAACATAAGCTGCAGGAATGTTCTTAATCATTCAGTCTCTCTCTAAATATAAATTGTGACTGATCTTTGCTAGCATCCAAAATATTATAATTAACATACCATGATAAAAATGGTATGTTTTCCACTCTTGGAAAGTGCTCTCTATTAATACAACGGTGCAAGTGAATAACTACTACTATTACCATAAGTATAGTTTAAAATGATATTCACCAGGGAGATATAATTTGGGGCTGTACCTGCACTTTGCTAACTCCCTCAGTCTGGCTTGCTGCTGAGCATCAAGGGGGAAGGACTGTTAAGAACAGCAAGCCCTGCCCTGACACCAATGGTGGCATTGAAGCCACTGGGGAGAAGCGGAGCCCTCTTTATTTTAAGCACAGGTCATCTTTATCCACGAGATGGCACTCTGTTTGCCACTTCTGTGCTAGGCAGGACTGGCTACAGTCAGAGAAAGTCTAACAGCAGAAAACTAATCCAAACATAAAATACAGGAAAACAACAGTGTTCATGCTAATTCTTAACATATTCAGAGAAGAAGTAAATTCTCATCATTTTTATGGGTGCGTATTTCAGCTATATCAAACTCAACTTACATTATAATGGACTAAAGTGGATATTCTTCCTCAATGTCAAGGCAGATAAAATTACATATCCACATTTTCCCCAAAGCTGTGCATTCAAATCTATCACTAATTTCCATATCAACCAAAAAATGGTACAGGCTGACTCACAAGTTGCTGAAACTTTGTGATCCTTTCAGGAGAGCTGGCAATGTGCATAGTTTAATAACAATCAGAGATAGTTGGATGCCTTATTAGTCTTGGATATAATAAAATATTTCAGGAGTTATTTTTTAATATAAGGTATTATGGAAACCTCCAAAGGGAGCCTTGGAAAGGAAGTATCATAATATGATTCGAAGACCCTGCTGGTGTGATGGCCCCATTGAATTAAATATTATACAAGACAAATTTACGAGCATCTCTGCAATATGCATCTTTAAAACAATAACACAATATCTGATAGATTTTACTTTTGATAATCTCCGGGTTCATCTAATGCAACATGAAGAAAAAAGACCTTGTTAAAAAACACCTACTACTGTCTGCTTTGTTCTATAAAATAATAAATATACATAATATGTCTGCATATGCGTGTATAAAATAAAGTACTGCCTGCCACACTTGGGACAATTAATAAGCACAAGTGCAGCCACTGCAGATCCGATGCCATGGCCATAGCACAGTGCAAAAGGCAGCGAGCCCCAAGGACGGCGTTTTGCTCCTGCTGGAGCACAAGGACCTTCCCACTTCTTTAAAGGGGGGGGAGCCCCTCACTGCAGTACTAAGTATCCCTGGGAGGTCCCCCAATTTCCTTGTGCTTATTTTCACCTTTAAGGCATTTTTAGCGACTGCTTGTGCGTGTGGGGGTCATGCACAGAACTCTTCACTGCAGCAAGGGAGCAGGAAGACGTTAACAGCAGCTGTAAAGACAATAAAATTGCAGCACACATTTCTATGCTGCGGGAATCAAGATGTAAATTTCTTAGCAACTGTTTCTATTTAACTGACTACAGATACACACAAACCTTGTCTGGAGAGGGAGGGAAGAAGATAATGACAACTGAAGAAGAGGACATCAGAATATGCAAACAAGTAATGTGGAGGACAACTTACAGGGACGGCACGGGCTCCCAAGACTTAAATGCTCAAATCAATCCTAAACTCAGATCAATCTGTCTTTGTTTTGGCCTGATGTGCTGTCAGCAGGGGCTAGAAGCCTGGTAAATCCACTGCCAAGGAGCCGCCAGCTCAGCACGACTACTGCCTGGGACGGACAGGAGGGTTCTGGGACCCAGGGCCGAGCAGGGCCGCAGGGACAACATCACCTCATGTGTGAGCAGTGCTGCTACCCTCACCTGAGACCACATCTGGGGCAGAACTGGTGTTTATTCCCCCCAATGGGTGCATGCAGATCCTGTTTGCCCACATAGGCACCTTCTGTAGGGGGAGCAGCTGTGCTCAGGTGAAGCTTGTGCAGCCAATTGCTCCCATCAGTGAGAAAAGTAGCATAAATATAAGATAGGTTATAAAATTGCATATATTTTTCAGAACTATGCTGATACAATTCCCTTTTCATATGATTACTGTGTAGGCTGGAAACCCACACATTTAACACCTTCCAGTCTACCCTAATCCTCATTTGCACTGCTCCCCTCAAGCCCTACCACGCGCTGCAGACCTTGCTGTGTGCCTGTGGCTTCAGACCCTCCACCTGAACGAAGGAACGGCGCTACTTGAGTCCACGGTGACAGAAGACAGGGTATAACTAGTCACACTGCCCTGCTTAGCTGACATTCCCATGATGGGTACCTGGTAACTGTTAACTGTGGTTAACATGTGAAAAAGAACCAACAAACTCATACTCAGAAGCCACTTGCTAGCAACCACTACCACAGGCTCTTGCCATGGTGATTTAGAAGACTGCAAGAGCCCACAGTCTTCCCAGCAAACACATTTATTTCCCAGGCAGGAGAAGTCAGAGGCAACTGCTCTAACATTCCTGTAATAGGCAGGAACTTGCAGGAAAATGTGGGAAAGGCCTGGAGGAGACAGAAGGTAGTGGACACACATCCTGGTATTGGACTCCCAAGTTTATGTCAACACTTGCAAAAGAAAAGGAAACAAAGCCTCTTGGCTCCATCACTAATGTGAAAAGAAGGATTTTTATTTTATATGAGCAGGTGATAGGCAAGGATGCTTTTCTAGGGGACAGATTAGCTCTTTCTTGGGCAGCAGAATATTTTCTGAGGAAAAGCCAAGGCTGGCTTAACTCTGCTATGCATTTTCATCTACAAACGAAGCTGGAGATGGGGATTTGTAGCCTGGGGTGTGGGCTATGAAAAGCTTTTCAGCATACATGTCCAGCTCGATTTTTTTTTCGAGTCAAAAGCCATTTTCTTTTTTCCAAAGAATAATTCTGATCCATAAGCAAATCTTACTAAGCACAACTTGCTCCCTAATGACTGAAATTAAGCACAAATAGCCTTTTTTTTTTTTTTTCTTTTTCCCTGTGGAGACTCCAATTCCTCAGAGCGTTGGATTTTGATTTGTGGAGTCTAATCTCACACAGTGCTCTGCTTTTGTTTGTTGTAAGGGATATTCTTCTAATTTTAGCCTGTTACGTTCGTCTTCTGTGTTTGTGTCTCCTGAAAGAAATCCAATATAAAGACTGCGAGAGAAAGGGTACGACCAGCTGACTTCAGCTGTCCGTGGAAGCTGGAAACCGCTCAACATTTCTGTTAAATGGTTTTCACCCTTTTTCTTCTATGCTAGTCTGCATAGGAACAAGTAATTAATCCCAATAATGATAAAATATGTATACACATCTACTAACTTACATTCTGCCCCTTTTCTGGAGGTACTGCTGAAGACAGTCCCAGAGCACAGCATTTTGCACCTTTGATTTTCTCAGCATTTTCCCTTTCTGTTTACAGACAATCAGTAAGAAAATTCCTCTGCGAGGACTGAGTTCACATGTTCTATGCTATGAACTCTGACTTGGCTTTTGCTGAAGATATTGGACATTTCACATTTTGTCTTCAGAAAACTTGTTTTGTCTTCTCTTTTCTTTGCAGAGTTACTGCTGCAATTCTAGTGGACGTGCAGCCAGTGGCACATACTTTGTTTGATATTTTAATTCCAATGAGGGTCTCAAAATTAGAACAAGCCCTTTATAGTGACAGTGAATGATGACTCACCACATAAAAGTCTCCTAGACGGATAATTATTTAGGCATGTATTTCAGGGGATCATCCATTAGGTGTCTCAGAGGAAGAGATTATTTTTTTATCAACAGAGAAGACGAGACAGCTAGTTAAATTACCTTGAAGGCAATACTGACACATGAGGGGTAATGGGAAGTGATTTGGGAGATAGAGACATGACCTGAGTAAATGTGGCTTTTCTTGTTTAGCATGTGGCATTTAAAGCTTGCTAATTGTCAAGGTTTTCTCGAGCATGTAATGATCTGAGACTAACGGTAGGCCCAGCC
The DNA here is from genome assembly GCA_032275445.1 of Crypturellus soui. Classification (NCBI taxonomy): domain Eukaryota; kingdom Metazoa; phylum Chordata; class Aves; order Tinamiformes; family Tinamidae; genus Crypturellus; species Crypturellus soui. Next base: position 291,667 of record JAUBNY010000146.1, on the reverse strand, counting down.
TGGAGTTTGTTGCCTAAGGGAGGGTTGTTCTTAGATTATGGGTCGGACACTGTCTCCCCAGACCCAGCCTTGGGATGAAACGTGGGGACCACAGAGGCTAATGTGGTCCAGGCTGCCTCCAGTGACTGCTGTGGTCACTGCAAACCCTGCTCGCAAAGCAGCCTGTGTAGCCCCTGATGGTATAGATATGTATGTTCTTTGTCATTCTTCCTGAATGAAATCATCATGGGCCAGAGGAAATTCGTGACACTTTTGAGGTGCTTGAAAATGGACTTCAAATTGTTGCCTCGAAAATTATCGCCTGAGTGATTTGACCACCACAGCAACCTTATTACACTTAGATGAGCTCATTATGAGTTCTACCTGGGGGCTTTGCTGTGCTCGCTGCGCCGGGTCCAGCCTCATCTCCCGTCGCTGCTCTGATCCCCGGTGCGGGAGCTGGCTGCAGTGGGGCTCAGGGACACCCGGCAGGATCTCAGAGCCTGCACAAGGCTATTTGTGAAATCTTGAGCTGCCAAAATAGACCAGAAAGTGTCTGGAGGTATATGAGGGTACAAACAATGATTTCTGATAAAAGGCAAATATTATGCATTTTAAAAAATCCTCTTTCCTTGTGATGCCTTTGAAGTATTTTGCCTGTGAATCTTGGATCTGCATGAACTTAGCTTTACAACTACTTCAGCATTAATCTTGCTATGAAAACGTTGTAGGTCAGTTATCATAGTTCAAATTAAGCCACGTTAACATTCAAATAATTATACTTAGTGCTGCATCAAGTTACTAGGTCATTACTTCCTCTTGCCCCTAATTTGTGCTTTCAGGCTTTACGCACAGCATCTTCCCTAGTGACCAACCTCCTACAATTACGCTTTTGAGAACTATCACAGGTTGCAGTAGGCAAAATCGTGCGTAGTTTAATGTAAAAAAAGTGTGAATAATTTGGGTACTGGCTAGCTATCCTGCATAAATGCTGCCTTTCTGACACAAAGCCGGTGGAAGATGATTTTCTCTAGCATCGAGGACAAATTATAGCCTTAGGGCTGAAAGATCATATATTCCCCAAACCACCTAATCTCTGCAGCTTCTTAAAACTGCTACCCTATTTCCTATTTTGCTTTTTACATTAACAAAAACAAACAAACTCTTCATAGGAAAGTAAAACCATAGGATAGGGCCCTTTACATTTGGATCAATGAGTACATACTGTAAAAAAAAAAGAAAAAGGAAAACAAAGGAGAACTACTTACGTATGTGAAAATTAATTAAATTCCCTTATGCAGTCTTTGAGACAGATTCATCCTGCCTGGGTTAATTTGACTTAATTTTAAATGTTTGCATGATCCCATATTCCCACTTCCTTTATCTAATGCTCACATATTTTCCCCTCCTTTTTTTTTTTTAAGCAAGAAATGATGCTTATGCTAAAATAGCTCCATAAACCAGCTCACACCTGAAAATGAAAACACATTTCCTTTCAGACGCGACGCCAGTAATTGGAGCGATTATGCAACAGCCAATGCTGGCACGTGCAGGCAGCGATCGCAGATCAACCCCAGGATCCTCCCTGCAGAACCACCGCTTTGCAGCGGGACGGCAGCAAAACACATTCGCCTTAGGAATGATCAGGAAAGAGGAATGCAGAAAGCCTTATGCATCACCGCAGTCCCTAAATGCAGTCGCTAAATTAATACGTCTCCAACCTGGGGTGTTGCTGTGGGTCCACACAAATGTAGCATGATCCAAGTTACAGTGAGTATTGAACTGGAGGATGAAATATTGCTAATAGAATGCAACACTGCCATGCCCTTTAGCTCTGCACGAGCAGTCCCCATGGCAGGTGAAGAGTTCCCATGTCACCACCTCAGTAAGTCTATTTGCTGGTCACTTGACACTGCTAAATCAGTGCCAAGAGCAGGCACAGCCCCTGCCAGCCCCCTGAACAAACAGTGTCTTCTCATCTGCCAGCCCCTTCCTAGCCATAATGTTCCACTTCTCCCACAAGAACTGAAGTTGCCTTGCTATGAACATGCACACCGTGATAAAAACAGCAGTGTGTTTTCATGGAAACCAGCCTCTCCATGCCCTTTGCAAAGAACAGGATATTATTACTTTTCCATTATTATTTGTATTGTGAAATTTCAATACATATTTCTGTCAGCCTTTTGGCCTTGCATATATTCTGGCTCTGGATTTAATTTCTGTGGAAAGTAAATTGCATTTCCCTTAATTTATGCAATCAGTAGTTTTAGTCAATGTGTAACCATGAAACTTCAGTAGCTATGATTAAAACCAGCAAAGCACATTACCATTTGTCCATCTTTGTGCTGGGGAAAGAAATGTAAACAGCCTTTTCCTCTAGGGACTTAAGCAATCAAAAAAGCTGCACAACATTGCTACTAGAGCTTACATCCAGAATGAAAGTACGAGCATAAACAGCACTTTCCCATTGTAATGATGTTCATATCCCGCTTCAAGAGTGCTTGAAACCCCACAGGGTTTGACTAAGCATGGGTTGGTTATCGTATGTTTTAATGCTAGATCCAGCCTGCTGATTCCTTGTCATTCTCGCCCAAAACGAAAGAGATTGTGGCTTGCTTGAATAAAATCACATCCCTTATTGGGCTGTTCCAAATGTAAGGCCTTTGTCCTAAGGAAAAAACAATACCAAAAACAAGCTACAGACTATTACAAACAAAGCAGCAGAATAGGATCATAAAGAGTAAAAACACTAAATAACCCAACACCAAACTATTTTTAGAAAGAGGAAGAACCTAAATGAATAAATATTTGCTCTAAATTATCCAAATTCTGAAAATACGATCAAAATATCATGGAAAAAAAGTGTTTTCATGAGGGAATGAAAAATCTTGTTCATCCCCTTTCATTATCATTTATCATTTATCATTATCTAACTCTTGAGTTAGTGGATAATATTCAATGTTTCAAAATTTTCATCAACAGTAGATTTAGCAGCATATTTTAAAAAGCTGAAATATCAAAATTCAGTTAAAAATATTTACTAGAAACTTCTGAAAACTGTAAAGAATTTTCTCTTTTTCAATCCTATGTAACGCTGTGAAAATCAAGACGGAAAATGTACAGCAACTGGAAGAGTGTCTAGTGTTCATTTTGCACTAAGAAGAGATCAGAAATGTCACCAAGACTGTTTAAAGCAGTGATTAGAAAACCCACAGATGAAGACTGTATCAGTCTTGACAAAACTTATACTTTCTATTATATTACTTACAATTATTTTTGGTCATCTTAGTATTGTCAGAAAACTGAAATATGATAGAACAGTCAACAAATAATCAGGAAAGTTAAACATATACACATCTTTACATATACATACATACATGTGTTTTATATACACACACAAATATATATATATATATATACATGAATATGTATATACACAATCATAAAAAATGAAATTAAATGTAATAGCTAAAAACACATAAGGAGCAAATGTGCTGACTTTCTGGTTGGCAATCACCGGGAATTGTTTGCACATGATAAAGATTTATAAGGACAGGAAGTAAATTATAGGACCACACTTGGCAATCATGAAGAACTTGAGAGTTACTGGTATGTAGAGGAAGAGAGCATACTATTGGTATGACAATTCAAAAGTTAATTCAGCCAAAGAAACATCACAAGTAACCACTCTAACCTGGCAAAATAATTCAACAATAACCTAGCAGATTCTTCCAGTTCTTTTTTCCACCTTCTTTGTGTTTGTCCTTATGATACATTTTATTAGGTTATGCTACAGGAAATGTAAAATGGCTGCAAATTTAGAAGTAAAAGATAAGATATAACTCAGTGCTGCACCTGACAAAGCACCGTTTGTCAGATACATTCATTCTGTAATATTCCAAACCAAATTTTTGTATCTTAATTCTCAGTTGCATGGTCACAAAGCCAAAGATGAACCCTTCATTAACCGCCTTTCTTTTTTTTTTTTCATTTAACTAACTGAAACTTTACTTATCCTTGCAAAAACATACACTGAAATCCTGCTAGAAATGGAACAGGAAAAAGCCAAAGTAACCAGCTACCTGAAAGGCATTTAAACACAGTGAGAAACTGTCCTTGGGCCTGAAGAGAGGAGAAACATGTCAATAAGTGTACAGATAAGAAGAGAGAGAAAACTGTGTGAATTTCCCTGTAGTAAGCTAAAGGGCCAGCGAGGAAAAAAAGAACTCCAAACAAGGAAGCATTACACACATTTTCAGAAATGTTGACTGTTATTTACTGACTTCAATGGGGTCAATATTCTGCCGGGTCCTGCGCAGGTCTCGTGGCTGCCGGGTAATGGGGACGCGGGGGACGGCCGCACCGGGGCTGCGACGGCATCGCAGAAACCCAACATGAGCGCAGAGCGGGTAATGCTCACAGTGTCTCCACGCACGGGCAGTAACGCGCTGAGGGATCCAACACCTACCCTGACACATCAGGGTCCATCTCTTTGGGCCTGGGAAGGCAACGTCCAGTTCAAAGCGAGTCCCATGGAGCAGAGCCCGCGTAGGCACAGGGGAGCATGTGCCCCATTTGGTAACACACTCCTTGGTGCAAGACATTCCCTGCAGGCAGGTCTCACATGTCCACCCCTCCTCTCACCAGACACTATAACTGCTGGGAACCACTTTGCAACAAAGGGATGATATTTTAAATTTACGGTAATATGTCATTTCTTAAATGCAAAAATGCCTTTCCTCAGCTAGCACATAAAAGTCATAAAAATTTCCTCTCTAATTTGTTTTGCTGAAAGGTGCATTAGCACCTATTAGAAGGAAATGCATGAACAACGGTCCTTAAAAGATAAAAGCTTCCAAAACCTGTATTCTCTAATGCACTGCACACTTTCCATAAGATTCCCTGATGTGTTGTTATGTATACTTTTGTTAAAAGTTACTGAATAAGACTAAAAATCTCTGCTCTCTGGAAAAAAAACATGATTTTAAAACAATTTAAAAGTAGCTGGGGGATAATTAGGTGATAACAAATGCTGAAGTATATGAAGAACTAATCGTGCCATACCAATCTATCTTCCTATTTGACACTGTAACCAGTAACTGTATGAGAAAGAGATGTGATCGAAACTTCATTTTTATTTTAGTAATGTCATTGACATTCTAAAAAGCCAGTTGGGACATGTATCTATTACAAAACCATCTTAAAAGAAAGAAGACACCTAAAGAAAGAAGAAAGTCTCTTGGAGTGGACATCAGTGCTTCATTGTCCAAGTGGGACTTCAAGAAAAGACCGTGAGGAGGCCTGTCCTGCCCCTGCTCTAGTCCACATTTCATTAGTGACTCTGGTGATGGAATGAGGAGATTGACTATTTAGGGAAGGCATCAAGCACACATTAATTTCTCTTCATGCTTTGCTTTCAGCAAAGATTTTTTATATTTGATATATAGAAAAAAAGCCTTCCCATCGGAAGATTATTGAATCATGAAAGAGGCTATCAAGGTTTGTTACCAAAACTCCTAGACTACCGGCTTTAAAATGCAACTTGGGTAAATAGCATAAATGTTCTTAGGGCACCTCAGCCCGGGGACATGGACAGGATGGCATCTGACAAGGTGGTCTTGGTCAGTGCTTCAGCTCCAGCGTCCTCAGGTCAAAGCACACCGAACATGGTGTTTCTGAAATACAGAACTGCACGTGCTTAGGATATTAGTTAATATTAAAGACTGACTGTAAGAGAGTGGCGAGAATCAAAAGGACCACTTTAGAAGCCAGTATATTGGCATTACTATATGAAATCTGTATTTAAAAATCTAACAGCAAGAACAACTCACTCAGTTTGCCTGCCAATCTTTTTTAAATGATTGTTAGAGTTGAGATTTGAGTGAAAGTTATGAAAGAAAGAACTATTTGCCTAATTTTGCTGTGTGATTTTACTGTCCAGAATTATTCTTGTCTAAGACAGACTCATTTCTTAATTCAGTTTCTAAGGCAAGGGAAATAAAACAGATCTCATATTGATTGGCATCCATCTGGAGCCCTAAACATGACCCAATTTGCAACATGGCAGTGGTAGAAATTTCTGTCATCTGGTGCAATTGATACTTGTTTTATAGCACTTGGAAAGAAATATTAATCTGGCAACTTCACTGAAACCTTCGGCAGTACAGAGAGGGTACCAGACACTCATGCTCTTGGTCTGCACAGGACAGAAATTCGACCAAAAAATGCAGCTACCGGATTCATGAAAAAGGTAGGGTTATTTGCAACACATGAATAGGCCACATAAAATACCATTTGCTGTGACGAGATATCCGACTGTGTTTAAAACAGGACATATTGTACACTAACAGAACCGTGCTTAAAATCTCTTTTTCTTACAATCTTTTTCTCTGATTTTAAGAATTGTTGAAAAATTTTGAAATTCACGATAGGTTTTCGGAGTGTCCTGTTAGATTTTGCTTTGACAAGATCAAAGAATGAAGATAAATTTTTGAGACAGTCTCCAAAATTAGTTTGATACAAGCTCTCATTAAATAAGAATCATTTAGTGAATTACTAAGATCCTCTTTGTAGAAAGTTATGGCATTTGCTAGAGCCTGAACAATAATTTTAATGAGTATGATCAAAAAGAATGATTAAAATGCCATGTGTTTTGACCTGAAATTTATACATAATTTTAATCTAGTGCTTACATTTCCTTTCTATTCTTAAATTTGAGTTCCACCTCTAAGTAAACATATGGGATTAAAATCTTTGCAATGTGGACAGTTGCTTGTATTTGTCTCTCACTCAAGGTCTTTGGGGAGGTAGATCCTCTCTAATGACAAAGCATGGTAACTTTGCACCCACATAGTACAAGAAAAAATATTTCTTTGGAATAGATCAATTTTAGATCATAGAATTTTAGTTCTTCAGACTCTATAAAAGTACTTCATGTATTTTTTTTGTCAGTAATGTTATGCTCATATATCAAGAAGTTTTGTTTTCAGCAGATACAATTAGCATCACAAATTTATCTTGTTAGATAGCAGAAATATTAATAATGTACAATTTAATACAGACTTACATGGGGTAATCATTCTTTCATGTGGCTGAATCTTGGTTGCTCCCATTAGCTTCAGCTATCAAACTTTTTGCTTTAGCTCATTTTATCTTAATCAGTGGAACATAGTGACTGAAGGACTAATTTATAGATTCATGGAATAGAGACATAAGAAGTTTAAACAAAGAAAATTGTAATAGTAAAAACAAACAAAAAAATGGTACATTAACTTGTGGCTCAGCAGGACAATGCAGGATTAGCCACAATGATAATATGCCTGGCCTATTTTTTGCATATAAACTTGCAGAAAACATAGCTGGGAGTAATTACATAAAACATAGTTAATAATATATATATCACAATGATCAAAATGCACCACATTCCCTCTATGAAGCTAATTGTGAGGTTCAATGGTAGGGAATGGCATGCATGCACAGCACAGGAAATCTCATGCTTAACATCATCTGAAATTTTCTCCCCACTCCAAACCTTGGGTGAATGTACGTGTGGGTAAGCACGGGTCAAGGGGACTCCACAACTCCCTCTGTACTGTTCCATCCTTACCCTAAGGGCATGGCCACAGGATTTGCACAGTTTGCAATGCCCCCCTTGCCATCCTCATCTCTTCCTGCATGTATTTACAGCGCATGATGCTGCAAAGCATGAAGAGATGCTGGTGTCAATGGTCTGTCGGCTCTCTCACCCTCTCCACTCTCAGGTAATGAAACTGGCCCTTCAGCATTATTTGGGACCTGTGTAGTCTCCAACTGTAAAGGTTTTCCCTGCAATTAATGCATTTGGATACTTCACTTATTACTAAGCCCATTTACCTATGGGTAACCGAGTTGTTTCAACATCTTCTCATCTGCTATTCCATGGGTTCAGACAGTACCAAACTGTTGTTATAACTACTTCTTTCAGCAGTATGCTGAGAAATGCTCTTGCATTGATAATGTAATCATTAGCCTATGGAGATGACAGGATTGCTTTCTTTTTTTTTTTTAATACTCATCCACAGTGAGAAATGCTTGATATTATTGTACAAACATAAAATAAGACCTCAAATTTGCATTTCACTCCTGTGATCTCTTATCTTTAAAGAAGGATTAAAAGCTAAGCCTCTTTACCAAATCACTGAACATATTAATTATATACTTCGTAAATAATTTAATTGCATACACAGAATAGACTTTCCTAAAGTTTCATGCATACTTGTCTTTATATTCTGAAAATTATTTTTAAACTAGAGCAATTTCTCTCTTAATACTTTTCACGGTGAAAATCTATCCTGCTTAATGAATAATGCGATGATCTACAACAGCAACGGCTAATGCTCCTGCTTTGTAGTAAACAGGCAAGTCTGTTAAAATTCTGCAATAGTAAAGAGGTTATGATCATGACGTGCCTCTTGTTGACAGAACAGTTCAGACCACTGGCGGTTTAACTCAGTCTAGCTGCACTAAAGTCCGTGGAGCCTCCTCCATACACCAGAACTGGGACTTGCCCACGATGTTCCTTGATTCACCATCCGAAAGCTTCGCAAGGGAAACCTGGCACAGCGGCTTGACCCTGCACTCATTTTAATTTTAAACTAGAGTAACCACCAGCTTGTCCCTGTTCTCTGGAGAAATTGTCAAAGACAGGAGAGTTCTGTGACAAACTTTATGGCCTTAGTTGTGCGAAATATTAATGTTTCTAATGTTTCTAACCAGCAGCCTTCACTAACCCTTAAATCACACTGTTGAGTGCTCGCTCTCAACAACCATTTTGTAGAAATACGACATTTGCTAAAGTAATTTGCCCAGAACCACTTTTCTCAAGCCATCCATCCTATATAAGGTATTGCGACTTTGTCATGTTTTCATTCTCTCTCATTTAATCTCTGAATTTAAACTATAAAAATGTTATTTTCAGGACCTCTGTGTAGTCTCTGTGAGTAATTGACTTGTATGTCTCTAAATTTGGATATTCCTATTTTCCAAAGTCCTCTTTTTATTTTTTTTTTCAAAGAAAAATTACTGCAATTTAAAGGAAAAGTTGTCAAAAGATGTGTCCTGGTCTAAGAAGGATGGAAGCACAAGCACATATTTATTAAACCACAATTGGTAATTCTATCATATGATGTCTTCAGCAGGTAACTAATGTACACTGTCTGCTTAGCTTCAGAAAAGTTTCATTATTGACTTACGATTGCCTCTCAGGTAGATCATCTTCCTATTTTCCTGTCTCAGCAGGGATTTATACGCCTGGCTGTAGCATTTGTCTCAGCTTGGCTTTGGCTCTGCGTGTGCGGGATGGCTTTGCGGGGCTCCAAGCCTTACAACCACTGCCACTGGAAGAGGAAGGACAGGACAGCTGTCAGTTAAAGATACCAAGACAGATTATGCTCACAATTATGGCAATTTTGCCATGACACAATGCTGTTGAACTCTGTGCAAGTCATTGCAATTGTCGACTTCAGGGCTATTAACTTCAGTAGTCCTAGTATAGAGTCTTTGAGGTTAAAATAAGGGCAAGTGTAGTAGTCTATGATGAAGATGAATAGGACCCTTGGATACTAGTGTTTTGTTAACTCATCTACATTATATTACATAAACTTATATATTTGAGGGTGGTATTATGAGTTTAAAATGCCATCCGTAATTTCCTTTCATGCAGAGGTTGTGGAGTCTCCTTCTCTGGAGATCTTCAAGACCCGCTTGAATGCGGCCCTGTGCCAGGTGCTCTAGGTGGCCCTGCGTGTGCAGGGGGGTTGGACTAGATGACCTCCAGAGGTCCCTTCCAACCTTAGGCATTCTATGATTCTATGATTCTATGATTCTATCAGATGGGGAAGTGAGATTCTTAACTAACTTACTAAGTTAAAACTTCTCAACTTCCCCAAATTACATTTAGACATGCAAATAAATACATTTTCTGAATATTCCTCGAAACTGATAAGCAGCAATAGCATTATATAAATTTGCTTTTACTTGCATGCTATCTTTGCAGTTGGAAAAGCACAGACAGCCCGGAGGGCAGGTTCTCTTACAGAGTTCCCATTGACATTAATGGACGATCTGCACACATACGAAGGAAAAACATATTGGTGCATATTCACATAAAAGAAAATAAATTAAACAGTCAATGACTGACTGTTTTCCCTTTTTTATTTTTTTCCCAGATGTCGCTTGCTCTTCTTATCTGCAGATACCCTGTTTCACTCTATGAATGTCACACAAGCTAAGAAGGGCCATGGGAGGCCAATAAGCCAAAAAGCCACATTGCAGCTGAACCAATGCCACAGCCGAGTGTCATCTTGCCTGAGACATCAGGACACATTTTGTATTCTTGAAGCTGTGAAAGAATTTACTGAACTTTTAACACAGCAGGCATTGCAATCCTGCTCTCCATACTCAACCTCAGATATCCACATCTTGATTAACAAAAGGCTTCTGGCAGAGAAGTTCAACACTTGCATTTCCTGCTCTGACCACGGCACAATAACAACTGTGTAATTCTGAACAGCTGTAGAGCCTCATAAAAAGTGCATGATGGCTGCATATGTAAACATGTCTCTTCCTTTCATTTTTTGCTGAAAGAATAAAGAAGGATGTGATATCTTATCAATAAGCAGCAATTTCCCGATTTTTATTATCCCACACTTTTCTGTGTCCCTGTCAAGACTGTGAAAATCATCCAGCATTTCCTCCAGGCTCAAAAAATTATAATAAAAAGGAACTTCCTCTAGGAGAAGAGTTGCTAAAAATCACGGGAACATTTTCAAATAACCACCAGAAAAATTAGGCGCTCAAAACACAACAAAGATACAACCTTTCCTTTTACAAGACATTTCCAAAGGATCTGTTCTTATTGTAAATTATACCAGTGTAGCTCACAGTCACTTTAGGGTTCTCTAGGGATCACACAATTATTTTCTTTCAAGTCATTCTGAATGGTTTCCTATCTGGTTTATGGTTAATGCCTTCCCAGAAGCGTGAAGTATGGACTTACCATTCCTCTCTATGAAAATGTAATGGATCTTCTCCTCAGTATCCATTCTAGTAAATATCTTAGTATAGCTGTTCGTTTGCTAGAATACCATATTCTTAAAGCCTAGGGTAACTGATTTTGAATTCAGTTCCTTTGTGTAAGTTATGAACGAATAACCACAAATCTGATTATCGTACAATAGAATCAGATAGTATTTAATCCAAATCAATGTGTCAAGAGATCTCAAAAGGAGTGAGATCGAGTTTTTATCTCACTCTTTAAGGAACTTTATGCGCTTTTCTTACTAGAGGCCTATAAAGTAAAAAGGCTATTTTCATAGTTAGCACAATATCTATCACGTCAAACAACCCTCTGTAACTCTAAACAGCTTTGTGGGTAGCATTTATTCTTCTCACTCTTCCCTTTCACCGCTGATATAATTCTATTTTTAGTATTGATGTGATTTTTAAGAATGACACTGATTTGACAATTATATTACCCATCTACTGTTGAGTTATTCCATTAATATTAGTGTCATATGTGCCTACAGCATTTTACAAAGTAAATAAAAAGACAAGACTGTGCTCTATGGATTTTATGATCCAGCCTTTCCAATATTTTGTGCAACAGAGCAAAGGAAGATAAAAATTGTTACACTGGATAAGACCTGTTATCCATTTAATACTAGCAACCTGTCTCTGGGTAAAAGCATTTTCTGGGATACAGTGGCTTTTATTTAAACATTTTTCTTCCATGTTTCCCAAATTGGTAAGATATTGGTAAGATTTGAGCACTGCCACGAGGGCAGCAGATCAACATCACAGTTATGAGACAGAGCCCATACAATCACATAAGAAAAGTGGCTCCATTCACACCCTGCATGTGTTTGCCCAAGTCAGCACAAACAGATACATAGGCAAGAAAGCAATATAGTATATAGACAAATCATACTCAGCAGAAAGTAAAATATTATTTTGTAGCTATGTTTTTACAAACATCTCAAAGGGACTGAAGTACTTGAGTTAGACAAATACTTCAGCTTTATGGAGGGAGAAAGCAGAAAAACTAAACGATTTATCTCAGGCTAAACAAATAAACAAAAAAAGGCAAAGTTGAAAATAAAATGAAGGATCTGACTCTTTACAGCACCTTGTAAAGTTATTTATACAAGTGCAGGAGGAAACAACGGGACTGCAACTTCTCATGTACAGGATATCTCAAGGCAAGAGGACAAGAAAGGTGAAACACACATTAGCCGTGGGAAAATCCTTTCTCATACCATGTGGCGCAAAATGAAGCAGCACTCCAGGCAACCGTACAGTGACTGCATTGCTGAGGTCAAATGATGCCCTCTCAAACTTTCTTTAAATCTGAGGGATGCATAGAGAAACTTTAATGCAAAGGTTTCAAAATTTTGAGTGTAATAGAAAAGCAAAGCAGACAAAAACCTACAGACTATGGCTCTCATCAAAAAAAATTGCCCCAATTCCCATCGTTTTTTGTAAATTATTATCCTTCTCCTCATCAAGATGTTTCATTCTCAATCTAATAAGTATAAGCTTATTAATTGGGTAGAGAGCACTAATTATGTATTGTGAAATATTGTATCTGTATAATTCTTCTAAGTAGCATTGCCACTTCTCTAAACAACTTGGTGGATTTATTTAATGAGTGTTACTGAACTGTGGGCAAGAAGAGAATTTTGACTGCAGCCCAAAGCTGGGACTTGCACAAAAATTTTCCTTCAAGTGGTGCTGTTGACTTGAGTGCCTACACTCCCGGGCAATACCTACAGAACTGCTCCCTGAAGAGTTGACAGTCTTAATGTTTTAAACATTCATCTCACTGCATTGCACTGTCTAGGTATTTATTTTTTTAAGGGAGCATTTTTTTCCTCATTATTTATAGGAGTCCCCTTAACACTGCCAGGCACAAATCGATGAGCCCTTTGATTGGAAGTGAAAAAATGGGAAGAAGGGACACGATGAAGGTTCAGATCCTAACAATATGCCTGCAGTTGTAAAAGATAAGATGCAATTCCCATGTCTCTGCGTTCACTTCTAATACAGATTTTAAGATAGAAATCATACTTATGGTTACCTTTGACAACCCATCCTTGTTTGTTCCATTGTTGTTTCATTTTTTCCTCTCTTCCATACAACATAAAATATTTCCTCAAATAGAATTGGGTTGCAATCATTTTGGTAAACCGAATCCAGTATTGATCTTGATGCATTTCTGAAATCCAATCAGCTTACAGTCAGAATTTTTACTATAATTTCTGCTTCATAAATCTAATTACTACTCATGCTTAGTTGGAGGCATGAGATATTGTTAGTTACAATTCAGTGAACCTTTCCAGGATGCTGTAACACTCAACTGTCTTATTCAATAAATACATCCAATTTATTCTTGGAGAATGAAAATGTCTTTTATGATTCATTACCACTTTTCTTTGTTCTGTATAAGATATCAAATCATTAGACGGAAATTATCTGAAACTATTGCCTGCCAGCAACTTGATGATCACTGAGTACAAACAAGAAAATCTAATACCCAATCCATATGGCAGGTCTCTGAAGCCGTTCCGATATGAGAACTCTTGTAGCCTAAGGAGATTATTAAAATACCAAATCATAATTGTTTATAATATGGTGTTCTTTGTGGTGCATTTTTCTTTAATTTTAAAACTTGATTTTTTAAAAGAAACTCAAGTTTCTACTTGTAAGGTCCTCAAAAGAGCTCTGGACTTTCTATTTAACAAACAAATAAATAAATAAATAAAAGCTAGATGAGGTAATTCTTAGGCTAGCAAGAATTAAAGAAAAGCACTCTGTGGAGACACCGGCTTGGCCAAAGTCAGTAGTAGAATTCCTTTTATTTCAATGGAGTCAAGATTCCATCTTATATTTTTTTTTATTGCCTCTTTTAAACCACAGTGCAGAAGACTACTGTAAATAATTGTCATAGTTGCCAGGAAGAGAAACTAGAGTGAGCAATGAACATAAGAGCACATATATTCTCCAAAACGGTCCTTGCACATAAAAATGTCTCATAAAATCTCTTGGAAGTGCTCAACGTTGCAAATGAATCCTTATTCATTTTTCATAAATAATGAGCATCAAGGAGAAAGCGAATTCATGCATTAAGTTTGTGCCATGACAGAAGGCTTTACTAAAGCCGTAAAGTCTCAACAGTGGCTCTGGATAAGCATTTCTGCAGAACCTGTTATTGCATTCTTTATGTACACAAAATGCTCATTGATCTTAGCAGGAGATGGGTGGGTGGGTGTGCAAGGAATGTAACAACGTATTCCAGCGTGATGAGCCTAAAATAATCATCAATCCATTCTTCAAACTTACTCAAAACTCCTCAGGTGTCCAAAGGCAAATGCCATCATAAAGACCCAATAAATCCTACAGCTTCATCTTGCTGCTTCTAAGTCCAGAAACTTTTCCTTTCTCTTGCCAATTGTCAATGACTAATGCTAAAATGAAACAAAAGTCTTTATATTTGCATTTTTTTTCTGAACACTCAAGACTCTTTGGCTGGGGCAGAGGTATTCAGCTTGGAGCACATGGACCTTGTTCTTTGCTGCTTTGGTTTGGGGCAGCTGTATCTTGGGCCGGTCTCTGAGGCCGAGACAACGAACATTCAGTGTGTGTCACCGAGAGGAATCTCACACAGTCACGGTGGAGGGTTTTTAGTCATGTCAAATATTAATAACCCCCAAGAAGTCAATACAGAAGCTGGATATAAAGAACTCCCATTTCAGGGGGAGTTTTTTGCACAAAGCCCAAGACTTGCAGAGAAGTTACCTTGTCCCAGATCTATGGCCAAGAAAAACGCTTTTAAGATGCTGTTGTGGCAACAAGAAGGTATAAATCTACCATGTGAAGCAGCAGGACTGAATCTGTATCTTGAAGTAATGTACACATTTTGAGTAGTAGTTGTGGTTGTTCTCCCATTTTGTTTTGCCACATGTACAGTCACAGCAAACCTGCTGGATACCACAGTTTCCACTGACAGTGTTAATGGTTCCTTAAGGCATTTTTGGAAGCACCACTCAAATATCTTCATTCTGGGGATCTTTTCCACCTACTCCCTCATTTAAACTATGCAGGACATACACTCAGCTAAATAAAGAATGAGGAAATACTCAGGAAAAACAAAACAAAACAAAAAAGAAAACCAAAAAAATAAACACACCCAGTCATATCTCTGTATTCAAAGGCAAGTAAAACATAAAAACAGTAACCAAAATGCAGCCTTCCATCAAACAAATCATGTAATAATTATGAATGGAAAGTGTGTGGGAATGAGGTACCTGGTAATTAGTTATAGAGATGGCCACATCTAACAGCCTTGTGTGACTGGTGTAACATAACACTGAGCCGGACAGGTAGACAAGTGCAAGGTACAAAACTGAGAAATAGAAATGCCCAGCTGAGCCCCTTCTGGACCCATCATTTCAGTTTAATAGTTGTGGTCTTAATGTGGCATAGAAATGGCACCAGAAATGTAACACTATGATGTGTCTTACATGAGAATGTAAAAGTAAATTGTACTCGTGTTGATAGGTATCTTTAATTCACTTCTGTTGGCACAATCAGGTTACAGACAGTATTTTTTAAAATATGCTAAGTTCAGGTACAATACTAGTGAATATTGATCCTTTGTGATGTGCATCACTGAGAAGCATCACATCATTGTTCCAGTTCCAGAGAAGCCTCATAAAATAAACGCAATTGATTTTCTAGCCATAAAGAGTTTCCTTCTCGGGAATATAAAAGTATATATCCTCTATAGATGCATACTAATACCATGTCACACTGCTTCTCCTGAGATTTTAACAGGTCAAGGTGTTTTATGAGAGAATGGTTGGCCTACTACATCTAACAGGTTTCAGGATTGAGGAAGACTCCTTCAAAAGCCCCTGGAAGTTATTCTCTAGAAATCAGTATGGCTGCTTGTGAAATAAGCTACCACTCACCATAAATCAAGGAGATCTTCATGAACATGGGGAATGCGCCAAAGGAATCCAAAGAGAAAAGATGCATGGGATTGAATACAGGTTGGATACTACTTCTGTGGCACACCTGGTTGGTCCCTGAGTCTGAACCTGTATTTGTTGTTATGTAAAGTGCTTTCAAGGTGAAACTACAACTTGAAAAAATTGCTGCTGTTGTTAAAACTATATTTTTAACTATACTATTCACAAACAATTATTTTGGTGATTGTGGCAATGATACAGCCACAAACTGAAGACAACAACAAAATAAACAGCTGGGTAGGTTAGCAAACAGGAACATCTTAAGATATTTCAGTGAGTTTCTCTCATGTATTAGGCTATTATTATAACATACTAATATTAGGTACAGCAAACAATTCCAAAAATGCATTGAAAAGCATAAATGATAACAGTAAAATGCCTGTGTTGAAAACACAATCACCATGAAGTAGCGCTTTCCTCTACCCCCATAAGAAAACAGAGCCAGGAGCTTTGACAGTCATGAGCACTGTCAGATAAATGAACAAAAACTGCTACTTAGACATGTCGACACATTCAAAACTGGGACTCTCATAACTTCACCTTCTGTAGAAAATTCCCTTTACCAAAGACTGGCAGAACCGAGACTGCTCTGAAATGCTGCTACAAAACATCCACCTAAAATACAGAGTGCATTTTTTTTCCATGACACTGTTCTCTTGACAAGGAAACAGGTACAGACAGGGGAGCAAGAGGTTTTAAATAAGTCCTCTCCAAAACTGCACAACCTGAGATCATGTTCTGCACAGCGCAGCATTACAGCTGGAATAGGCTGTATTATCCTGTTCTGAGTAAGATAAGGAGGTTTTTATCACAAGGTCATTGCTTCAAGCCAAGTGCAACTTAGCAGACCACAACCCAAAACCACTATGATCCAGAAATCTTTGATATAAAATCATTTAACACTTTTCAAATTAAAACTAAATTGATATTTCTATATAAAACTACTGTTCTAACTGGCACTAAGTGGATCCCTGCTACACTAATGCTGCCGCTCAGATTGAAGGATGTGAAAAATTGTTCCTGGTGGTGATCCCACCGGAAAAGTATAAGGGATCTCACCCACAGGTTTTCTGCTGGCCTGGAAGGCTGAAGTGACACAGATTATTAAGCACTGTTCAGAAGGAAGAATTCTTTTACAAATTTGAGGGAAAGATGAAACAAAAAGTCTCAAAGCTTTTTTTTTTTTTAATGAAACTTCTGTGAATCTTTGCAGCAAAAACACTGTAAGAAATGATGAGCCTCAGGCTTTTCTGCAATGATTTTGCTTACAGTGCCTTTTATATTCATTGCATTCTGCATTCACATCAGTGGTACAGGAACAAGCAATGTACCACGTTTTATTGTGCTTTATTGTGACAGCAGTATAAAAAATATGAAAGCTGACTGAAAGACATTATTGAACATATTTTTGCATTACAAATTCATACATTTGACAAAATTTCACAATCTGTAAGACTTAAACAGCATGTAGCAAACGGAGCTTTAATTAAAGGAAAGCCAGAGGCAGGAAATGATGCCTGTAAAATTTGTTTACTTAACTCATCTTGATAAGGGCCAAGTGTCTTCATCTTGAGGATCCACTCACCTACTGAAAGTAGATCCATGAGGTTCCCTTCAAGGCAGAAGGTCATATCATTTCCTTGATAAATCATTCTTGCTTTTCTAAAAGACCATAAAGGGTTTAGTGCTACAGGAATTACCAAAGCTTTTATACATTGGGGCAATCGAGCAAATCTTAACCTTTTAAGAAACCCTTTCACAGGCTTCCTACTTGCAAGGCTGTGACTGCAGAGCATGACATCCTACCAAGTGATGTCATCTCCAGCAATTATTTTTTCTTAGATGATATTAGCTTAAGAAAATAAAATGAAGGCAATAGAAAAACAAAGGAACTTAATTAGGACTGAAAATCTTCCTTATGAAGCCAAAAGAAAAAGCCTAAGTAATTCTAAGTTAGAAAAATGAACAAATAAACATAGAGGGGGTTGATCACCCCCTTGTGCAGATATTTACACAAGCAAATAGAATTACGCTTGAAGAAAGGCACCATGCTAGGTGAGTGTTTTAGATGAAACAGTGTTTGATGGATACTGTGGCTAGGTTTCTTACAAAGGTAGATAAATATGAAATAAAATTATACTCTTGACTACTTGTTAATGGAAAACTGTATTTATTGGTTTCTGCTACTCTTTCTCCCTCTCTTTCTTTTATCCGTTTGTTTTAATAACTACTGTGCATATTTTTTTTCCCATTCAGTTCCATTTTTCACCCTTTGTGGGCAACAGCCAGTGAAAAAATAATTTAGAAGAAATTTCCTTCTAAATTATTTTCAAATTAAAATACTTCCCTTTCCAAATTAAAATACTCAAATACATGTGAAACAGGTGGGTCAATAAGAAGCCTGTCTATCCCATTCCAGACTCTGGACATCCTGCCGGGCCAGGGACCGCCAGCCTTGGAGCCAGAGCACAGAGCATGAGGCTGTGCAGGAGGGAGGGTATGAGACAGGGCAATCCATATCAGACATAGAGTGCAAGGTAGATGGAGGAGGGAATACAGCAGTGCTGAAATACTGGTCAGAAACAAAAACGAAGCACTTAATTAGCCAGCAGTGTTGGTGTTGCAAACAGCTTGGGAAAAAGGTGCTTGAGAGGAGACATGGGAATAATGAGGCTAGGAAATATTTTAATTTGACCGTAACGAAAAGATTTGGCCTTTTCTCAGCTGACTCCCAAAACCAAATTGATTTTGAATACATCTGAAAGACGGAAAACTGGGTAGTTAGGAGATACCTGCGTTAGTGTTATATGAGCTTACCTGGGCAGTGAGTGCTGTATAGCCATGACAAAACGGAGATCAGGAAGATTAATTTACCTTGATCTTGGCAAAGACTCGCAGTATCCAAGATATATCTTTTAAAACTCAGGTTTGCCTACAGTATACCTCAGTCTCCAGGGCAGACACTTTTATGATGTTACTCTAGTGAATGATAGGCAGGAGGATTGCTATTGATGATGCTACTAATTGTGCCATAACTCATTCCACATGCTGTATATGTTGCAGTGCAGCTTGAGACGAAGATGTGTTAGTCTGGATCTGTCCAGGAGCTGTTTTTTTTTTTTTTTTTTTTTTCCAAAAAATTGTATGTCTATCTTAGCAAATCTGCCCTTATCAACAATTGCCAGGCACAATAATTCCCCAGCACGTTTTTCTTTGCCCCATGACATGGCAGTGAACTCATCACAATGCCCTGATTTGCTCTTTCAAATGAAGTATCTGTTACTAGGGAAAAAATGAAGATTTGCTTTTCAGCTAATGTTACCTATTCTGAAAATCAGCACTATTTTAAGGATTAGAGTTCAGTTACATGAAAGGATCTGATTACCTAAGTGGAATAACGCTCCTCAAAAACCAATGTTTTTGCCATTTGCTTCCATTAAACTTCCCTGTGAGGTCGGATCTAGCAGGCTGGCTTAGAGCCCACCAGCAGGTACTAATAGGCCTCGCAGTAGACAGTCACCCCTTCAGAAACCCTTAAGAAATCAGAAAGAGATGTTACATATGTAAGTATGCACATCTTCGTGTGTATGCATGTGTGCATATATATATATACACATACACACAACCACACAGATCAGCCACATGACTAGTGAAGTGACTTCTTTCCCCAGAAGATGGGAGAAAATTTTTCTGTATTTTCATTTACGTAGCCAGTACCTGGAAGTGCCCTCCCTGTGCATCCACCACCATCACCATTTCATGTGAGGAATCCGTGTCTCCTCCTTGGCAGCTACCCAATGCCATGCTCTCTCCTTGCACTTTTCCTAACAGATGAGTTTCAGTCTTTTTTTGCCATACAGGAGAGCTCCAAAACCAAGCAGGGCATAAAAGGCAGCTCTGTTCCTGTGCTGACTACAGAGAGGTTTTACAGGGGCAGCACCGCAGTGCCAGCCATCATTTGAAGAGCAGCAAGTTTTAGCTAAGCCTTCCAGAGGCTGCTGAGACTGTCCAAAACCGTAGGAGGGAGAAGGATCTCAGGTGTTGAGTGTGTATGTGTAGAAGGGGCTGCTTAAGTGGCTCAGAGCAGCAGATCCGTCCCAAAGCATCCGTATAAACGTCAGGCACTGCCACAGCCACCGCACCAGCCTGGCTCCTCCAAGGAGTGAGGTTGAACCGTGCCGGGTCACTCTGCGCAATGACACTGCTTGGCTCCAAGTACAACCAAGCAGACAGTGCAATAATAGAAATCCCAACAACAGAAATATTCACTCAGACTAATTAATTAGGCACAACAATCCCATGGTGTTGGTATCAAATGCTTTCTGTCATCAGATTTCCAAAGAACTTTTATCCTTGTTTCTGCACAGGAATAAGGAAATGCAAAGAGCATAAATATTTCAAACTGCTTATAATTAAAACTGCATGTGTTTGGCCTGAAACCACTCTGGCAAAGCAAGCCAGTTGCCTACTGGTTACAGTGCCAGCGTGTCCCCTTTCACGGTAGCAGCTGGGCAGTAACATTCTGTGGCTCTGCCTTGACACGGAAATATCCTCAACATGCTTCTGGTAGCAATGAAATAGTGTCACTTGTATTATGAAATATTGTGACATTCATACATAAAGCAAAGTCAAATGTTCATCAGGGCATCCATCTCCTAACTTTTTGTCCTCCTCTCCCTGCTACATTTCTTTTTTTTTTTTTTTTGCATTTGGAAAGAGCTATATACTGTAAAGGAAGAAGTGCTCCACCTGAGTCACATTGCCTGGGAAAAGGGAAGTACTGAAATCACAGAGGGAATTAAATGATGTTGTAATGAAGATGCCCTGTAGTATGAAAGACCCACCCTGACAGAGCTCTCATTTAGGTTAAGCAGCACAGGCCAAATTCTGCGCTCAGTAACACCAAGCCAATACTAATTAAATTGACAGGACAAAGCAGAATATGACCCCTCGTCCCTTCTGGAAGAAAAAATTTCAGCTGGAGGGAAAAAACCCCAACCGCACAACATATTATTTTTGATGAATACCAGGTTTAAGATGAAATCTGCAGCGGCCTCAGGAGACTTTGTGCCACTTAAAATTGAATTCCTGACAGAGGCTTTCTGAGATGCGGAGCTGCTGATTTATCAGTTCTGGAGCGAGGAGAAGGGCACATCCTTCAGCCTCGGCGACCTTCACGCACACAAAGAGGACCTGCTCCTGTCCAGCACTGCCAGATCCACTGTTTAGCCCAAGTGAAGACAGGGATATTTGGATTCACGCCAGGGAAGGCATTTTTCCAGGCATTTCTTTTTGCAGCACCCTGGCCAAATTTCCAACAAAATCACACAGGCAGCAAGTCTCACTAGTTCTCTTGTCTCAATTGTTATAATATACAGTCAGAGATACCTTAGTTATTGGTCTCGTTTGAATCATAGAAAACCCTTGTTCTCAGCCTCAAGCCATGTGTCCTTAATTTTCCCTCTCCACCCTACCATGCATTTTTCCCGCTTTGGCCTTCAAAACCAGGCTCAGTACTTCAACAACCAGCTGCCAATACGATTGCATCCATCCACTTGTGCTTAAAGGCAGCCAGTGGACGCACTCTTTTCCTGCCCCTGCTTCCTGTTAATTATAAAACTCCATTTCTATAGACTAAATCATCCCTAATAATATTGAGCCAGGGTCGGTTCAATTTGCAGAGCTGCATGAAGGCATTTTATTATTTTTACTAGTGCAATTATTTTCTTTCATCTACATAGAGAGCCAAGGGTAAGGTCAATAGTATACAATTTGCTTCTAGTCCAGTTTAAGAAGGTCAAATACATAATGATTCTGCATTATATTATCATTCATTTATTTTCCACAAAAAAAAAGAAAAAAAAGAGTGAAACTGGTTAGGATAATGCAGCCTACCATTTTTGCACACTTTGCGCATATCTAAAATTAGTCTTTGTGGCCAAGCTGTAAGTTCAGACTTACTGCTGCTGTGTTCATATGTACCACATATCCTCATAGAGTGAATCCAGGCCTCAGTTATGTGTTGCAAAATATTTTAAAGCATAATCACAGCTTAGCGCAGAATGAGGGGGTTCATCATTTACAGACAAAATGGATAAAATCAAGCAAATTATGGGTACAACCCTGTCTCAATCCAACGTAATGCAGTAGTACCTTCCTAATTAAAAGCATTATGAAGTTTTCTTTGTGGACTCTAGATTTTTAAAAGCATATAATTTTCCTTTAAAATTTATTGTGAGGTGAAACATAGCAATTTGATAGCAATACCTCCTGGAAAGCTGAAACATGGCTGTGTCAGTAATTACAATGAAAACAGTGCCAGTACTGCACCATTTGAGAAGCGGTGCTTCAACAACCACTTTTTTCACCCTGCAGACAGTGTCGCGGACTTTAAGAAACGTGTGGTGTCACTAGCCATGCACACAACACACGGCGCCGTCATGGAAGTTGTCATGCCGAATGTGACAACTGCGTAAGGACAAATGTTCTACATCAGGGGCTGTTCGCAGCCGCTATCCGTGATGAAATGTCCACTGATGTTCAGCTAATCCAATCTCTGCTTTGGCTAAACATTCTTAACCCCTTCATTCTGCAAACAGAAAATTGCCTTCTGTTTTGGTACTCAGTGCTCTTGAACTCTCTTTGCTCAGTTCTGAGAGGGTAGATCGTTTTGAAAAATATGTTATTAGTTTCTTTATGACATATTCATTATTTCATGATAAAGGCATACCATGCCCTCGGGTTAACTCCTTTTATATTTTGCACTGTGTGGCTTATCTGGGATGAAGGGTTTGTGAATTACGACAGCTCGGTTCTGTGAGCTCTCCCTCAAACAGCATCCAGCAAAAGACAACTTCTACACACATACAGATGCAGGACGCTCACTATGCTTAGAGACATAGAAAAAATAATTCTATTAGGTTTCTGAACTAAAGGCATTATATAAAGCATCATTTGACCCTGATCTAATTGTTATTTTGCTTGCTTTTTTAAATGAAATTATATTTAAATGCATGGGAAAATCAGTGATATTACTGAGCCACCTTTACTAATAGGTACTTGTATTTGTTCGTGCTTTCTATGATAAACTCAGTTTTGTTACTGTTCATAAACCACTCTGCTTCCTTCTATCCAGTGGCCCAAATAGGTTGAAAATGTCAAAGTGCCAAAAATAGATATTTATGAAAAAAAAAGATGAGGTGCATAGTTACATATGACATAGTGTTAACTATTTCAAAAAAAAATCTTCATCCTGTTCCTTGAATTAGAGTAACCTTGGAATTTTGTCCTTAGAATCCTGTTCAGAAATAAGCCCTTTTCCTGCCATCGTCATCAATATCAATGCTGGATCCATTTTTAATGGTAACATTTAAACAATGTTAAAACAAGGAAATCTGGACTACTTCTGCTTTTCTACTCAGAAAACAAGTTGTTAATGTTACTGCTACCATTGCTGCAGCTTCCTTTCATACAGATTACAGACAGACCTCTTGGATTTTGAAGAAGATATGTATCTATCTGAGCTTGTAGCTAACAGAATTGTCAGATAAAACAGAATTCAGACTGAATTGATTATATTAAAAAAAAACAGTTGCTTGGAGGAAAACACTTTTCTTTATGATTTTCATCATTTTTAGTAGTAGACACAAAAATATCAAATGGCATGGGCTTCATGTGAAGAGTCATTCCATCTCATCAAGAAAAGCAAACATCCTGATTTTTCAGAGCATTTGGGAGGAGTCAGATGCAGAATGAACAACCAGGCAAAATAAACTGGAATGAATAAATGTCTTCCATTTACTAAGTCTAAGGGATTTTGTTCCATAAATGTTCATCCAACTTTAGTATAGCATTCTTTGAGTCTTGGGGGTTTACAGTGCTATTTTTTTGCCTTCCAGATTCTTCTTTACAAATACCCACCCATGTGAAAGAACACTCGCCACCCGGTTCAGAGGCAACCTCCAGGCAATCCGTCTATCTAGTGCAGTTCCAAAGAAATAAAGGCTAGAAGATATTCCACATGAGTAGCCATGCAAGGAAAGCAGAACAGAGTTGCAGACTATTTTTATCGGCTAATGCTGTTTTCTCAAAAATAGATTTTCAGCCTTTTCTTTGGTTATTCTCTGCAAGGAATTCCTCAGCATATACTTATATGAAACCTATACCTCTAGGTATACACCTATATAGATATACCTAGATACCTATAGATTTTATATTCCTATATTCCCCAGCATATACCTATATGACAAATCTCTATCTTAGGCCACGGTTCTCTACGTGTTGTCACACATGCCGGTCTGCCTAAGCAGCTCGGTTTGGCTTCCTTGGCCAGACAGTGGGGCCACGAGGCTGGAGCTATGGAGCAAGACTGAAGGTGCTGTATTTATATTTTGTCTCTTTCGACAAGAGCACTGGAGTCGGCACATGCATTATATACCCTGAACACCATACGGAGAGAGGAACATGCCCGAGAAGGCAGAGGTGGCTGCATGAGGGGAGCACGGTGACCTGACACGGGGATGACTGTGGCAGAGAGAGTTCTGGAAGGTTTTTTAAAAAAACAGGAGGACATGGAGGGTATTTTTGCCATTGCTTTACATAATAAAATGGAGAAATTTAAAAGATTTGAAGCAAAAGAGAAATTTAAAAACATCTGAAAAACAGTTACATGCTGGACTGAACCTCTGTTCCTTTTTTTTTACCTCATTCTGAGAGAACTTCATAGACTTGGAAGGGCCTAAATGCCTAGAAAGGGTCTCTCTTTTTTCAAACTAAGCTAAAACTTACCTAATTCCACACTAATTCACCAGCATATGGCATCACTGCACTACTTGCTTTTACACTCCACAGTTTAGAAAGAAATGTGTGAGAAGAGGGGGAATAACCATCCCAAGAGGCTGAATCAGCAGAAGAGATCTCAGTCTTCTTGGCAGTAGAAGCCCAGAGGATTTAAACTGTTAGAGAGGATGATCTTCCCTTTGGAGAGATCTGGAAGCTTTTAACCTCAGTAATGAGTGGAAAACTTGGGTTGAGCTGTGATAAACAGTAATACAGAAAGAACGCAGCACAGAGATTTTTCTTTTTTTTGAAATCACCAAATTATTGACCAAATTCCCTCCTCCCTCCAAAATCTGATGGCAAACAATGCTCAATATTAGGGTACAAGGAGATCTGTCAGGATCAGCTCCAGCCCATTGCTCATGGCTAGTACTCTGCCATAGAGTCCCACATTCATGTGTTCTGCTTGCTGATACATAACTAACCATAATTGAGAAGATCTCTAGTTGTGTGATAAATTATAACACGCCTCAAATGGAAATGCATAAGCAGACAGCCCCATAATAGATAAAAATATGACAGGGACAGAGTGTAATTTTCTCAAGACATCATGCTGTCCTAAATCAGATCTCCTCGTCTCCTTTCCCAGAAGACTCTTAAATAATTTGTAAATTATTTTCTTCCCAGAAGCATATGGTAATACTGGTTGCTAATATAGCTCTGGTCATATTTGTGGGAAATTAACATACTAATTACAAGAATTTTCTTAGAAAAGCAATACATATGGTTAATTGTCGCAGTTTAAGTTTCTTCAGCTTTATTGAAATGGTAAACAAATAGCACAGAAAATGTAGTGCTGAATGCGAAGTAAGCCTAGAAAATCAGAGAATTGAGAACAGAGAGGAACACAGAGGCATCCTCAACATGCAAAACTACCAAAATTGCTGCTGCTGCAGGAAGAGGCAGGGCTGAGAGCAGGTCTTTTTGCTGACTTTTGCAGAGAGGTAAAAAGGAAAGCGCCCCTAAATCTGCCTGTGAGGCCTTTCAGGCAGGTGACGGGGAGGAAGATAACCCCACCAAGCTGGGCAGCAAGGACCTCACCTTGGAAACATCCTGCAAGGTGCAGAAGATGCAGAAGGAGACGGGAGCTTCTACACACCCAAAACACAGACGTGTAGAGGGTCTTTGCATGTGATTTCTTCATAGGAAATGAAGATGCTCCTTGTTAACAGGAAATGCAGAGATTTTTCTGGGATTATGCCATAGTTTTCCTTAAGGTATTTTTCTTTAAGCCTATTTCCCCTGAGTGAACATGACTCAGGACAGCCTGCTGGCCTTGCACAGAAGTCACTGACGTCACTGGCATTAAAGCTATGAGTAAAGTGTGTACGACCGAGCCCGCTGTCGACTGCCGTTAAGTGCCATCCACTGAAGGGATTTGATTTTTTTTTGTACCATCTTTTTAATGCAAGATGATGAGTATTCTAATTATAAGATTCTTTTACAGTTGGTTTTATGTATACTGTCATAAAACTTGGCAGGCACAAATGGAAAAAATGCGCTGCCAATAATATATTTTACAAAAGATCACTCTGTTCTTTACCATTGTAATAGGAGATTGACCTTTTTTTTTTTTAAAATGCCTCCTACATTTAATTTTTTACCTTCTCCAGAGAACGGTACATCGATGCTGAATTTCATAGGAATAGAATGGCTTGATCTTATTGCCCAATATGTTCCCAACTTCCAGTTACCTTTGGGCATGTTATGGCTAAATTAAATGATACTTATACACTTCAGCTATCTGAATTTTATTGTATATAACTTATTTGTAAGCTAAATACTTACAGTTAGCATAAAGTATATCTGCTCCCAAGGAAAATAGCCGACACTGGTGGCTGGAGCTCACATGCCGGGTCCTGGGCTGGGCTGTGTCCGGTGTCAGTCTAGCAGGGCTGCCCCGAGCTCATCAGCAACCAATTCATTTTCGGCCAGGTTGTCCTACACAGTTCACTACATGGCTGGGCATCTACACTGGATTTGCTGGATAATTATTTTAAGCTCACATATCTCTGCAAGACATCTATCCTCCTCTCACACTTTCTGTACTACTTGATTGAATGCAATAGAGTTTGGTGGCTCAGGGCTGTTGCTCAGAGTTACACCACGAACTGAGAGCTCTTCAGCAGGACTTAGGTGCCACCACACAACTGGGAAATGGGGCCTTTCCTGCATATAAGAAAGATGTGAGCATAACTTCCATTACACTATCGAAATCAAAGTTGTTATGGGAATAATCTATAATACATTTACATTGACATCAAACTGCATTTTCTGAGAGAAAAATTTCCCATCAGGCGAAAGAAAAAAAGATTAAAAATCTAAAAAGGAAGCTGATACGTAGATTCACTTTAAGAAGCTCCTCCATGAATGAGATTTCTTGCAGGGCCAGGTAACAGACTGCATGGTGGCAGAAGATAATTAAAAGTAAAATCTGGGCCTCATATCATTCTCTGAAAGTCATCCATAGTTTATTTTAAGGATTAGTAATAAGAACACTCTCCATTCAAAACTCCCCTCTCTGGAAGAAATAAAATTAAAAACAGCTACAACCTCTATATGCCTGCTATTTGCTGTAGAACTTCTGATTATAGCTGAGTAAATCCACAAGGTGAAGGAGCCGCCTTTTCTAAATAGCATCAAATAAATCCTGCGGGGCTGTGGAGAACCTGCTCAGCCTTAAGCACAGCACCACGGATGCCGCGTTTGTGGAGCAGCTGCACACATACAGCTGTTCCTCCCCGGCAAACAGGTGTTTCCACTGTTATTTGCGGCTGACATTTGCTTCTCCTAGTTTCCACTCTATTCTTCACTTACAAAATGTTACCCTTGCAGGGTATGTTTGATAGGCCACGGGGGGACTGTCTGACAAGGAGGGTTGTGTTTGCCTGGTGGGCGGGGGAACACGCAGCATGCGGGTGCGCTGAGAGGGATGGACACTCCTATGGTTGTGCGTGTCCCAGAGGCGAAGGGCCCGCGCAGGGGACACCACCAACACTGCTCTTCTCTGTGACCCCCAGCTCTTCCCCCCATGGATATCACACTCAAAGAGAGCTAAGGTCCTTGTCTGGCACCTGGACTGCCCTTAGCCACTGTCCTCAGGTTGGACATGTCCTGTGAGGGCCTGCCCAACGCCTTGGGCATTACACAGCATTCTTCGGGTATTTCTAAAGGTACAGGTTGACACCAAGTCATGCTGTGAAAAATTTCATAAACCATACAAACCTAAACCCCCAAATCAATGAAATCGGAGTACTTTCCCTTACTACTCATATTGAAAAATCTCACAAGGTGTTACCTGAACCTATAAACCACTGGTGTGTAGAGGAAGGAGACTGGCATTTACCTGCAAGTTACAGACCATCTTGCCAGGAAGAGATGACTGTCCTTACGGTGCAAACTGAAAGCCAGGACAATAACAATGCTGAATAGTACAAAAGTAGCCCAGAGAACAGCACTGAGTGAAAACATGAGCTACCAATGGGCATGATATTCTTTTGAGTCTCCAGGGAAATACTCAGAAGAGTACTCATAGACAATACTGTTCTGCTTAATGCATTGGGATGGGATGAGGTTTGTGAGTGGGATACACAACCTCTACTACCTATACTCATCCTCTGAGTTCCTCTTCCTGTCAGGACATGCATCAAACAGCTCACCCTCATTTATCATACTCAATAACATTCCTTTATTCTCTGCCCCATAGCTCTGTGCATGCTAGGCAGCCAAACGTATGTTTTTACGTCCTAATCCATTTATTTTCCCCTCATGCAGCTTGAGGTTTTGGCAACATTCACTCTCATTACTCAGGGCCAAATCCAAAGCAGCCAGCTGATGTGGGGTCCTGTCACTTTGCTTTTCCTTGATCTCTGAGGAAGAGCACAGCGTGCAAGCATGGCATGCCCATGCTCCCCTCTCCTCACTGGAGCGTGGCCTGCCTTTCCTGAGACCTCACGGGCTGCCTTTAATTAGCCTCTGCTTTTCCAAATGCTGCTCTGCTGTTTCCACATAGTCATTATATTATCCTGAGCAACACTGGGCATGAGGTTTCAGCGAGGTTTCAGAATTACTGAGTATAATTTTTTACCCTTAAGAATGTCAATAACAAATAATTGCTTTACTCCATGTCCTGCAGTCTGCAGTCGACACAGCAATCTGCTGCTAATGCAATGTGTGAATCGCGATGAGTCTTTGTTGTGTTTCTGGAGCTCAGGAATAATGTGCAATGAGGAGTACTGGTATATGCAGTCTCCAGCTCCTCTCCTCTCCCCGTGGAATCACTTTGATGTGAGGAACCCACACATTCCAGCAAGAACATTTATAAAATATTTAACTATGCTATCACCACATGTCTTCCACACAGCAAATGATATACTTCGGTCTGAACAAATAACCTGAGTGGGATGACTGTTACTAGCATTAAAGCCAGCAGTTCTGCACCTAGCATTTTTAACCGTGAAAACTCTTGAGTTCAGAGATGTTGCAGCTGGCAGATACTTCCTATTCTGAGGTAAAGCGATAACAGCGTCGCAACAGTCTATCACTCCATGGTGCATTGCCATGGTCTGCCTTGCTTTCATCGGCTTTTCTGGTTTAAATGGGATAGAAATACTTTGCAATATGTGTTTTCATCCTAAAAAACCCATAGGTGATTGTGGGAAAAAAGAACCTCTCTAAAAAAAAAAAAAACCCTTGGAGACTTTGATTCATTCCCAGATAGGATGCGTGATATCCCAGTGCATCCCAGAATCCAGATGTTCTGGCGACACTGTACCTTTACGATATACCTAGAGCAATTCCTCTGCCCTGCCTAACACTGCAGATAGGGGTCCTCATTGGCAACCCTCCTAATGCATAAGCTAAGAAAACAAAGCTATGATGCTTGCTTTTGTTTTGAAGCACTTCTTACAAACAAAAAGTGTTGTGTCACTTCAATATAATGAGTCACTCCAACTTAGGCTGAATCACTTCAGAACACTTTGATAACATTGACATTTTCCAGAGAAAAGAAAAAGAGCTTTTATTTTTAACTAGACAGAGTTATGTAACAAGCTCAGCTCAACATCGTACTTTGGTACAGGTAAAGAAACACAGTCATCTGGATCCACACATGTAGGGGTTGACCTGCTGGAAAGCAGCTCCATGCAGAAGGATTTGAGAACAACCTGGTTGACACTCAGTTACTCATGAGGCAGCAATGTGCCCTCGTGGCCAAGAAGGTCAATGGGCTCCTGGCTGCAGCAGGAGCAGCGTTGCCAGCAGGGCGAGGGGGAGGATCCTGCCCTCTGCCCAGCTCTGGGGAGGCACCTGGAGTGTTGGGGGCACCTCTGGGCTCCCCAGGACAAGAGGGACGTGGAGCTGCTAGAGAGGGGCCAGCGCAGGGCCACGAAGATGATTAAGGGACTGGAGCATCTATTGTGTGAGGAAAGACTGGGTCTGTTTAGCCTGGAGAAGAGAAGATTGAGAGGGAATCTGATCAATATGTGTAAGTACCTGAAGGGAGAATGTAAGGAGGATGGGGCCAGGCTCTTCTCCATGGTGGCCAGTGACAGGACAAGGGGTAATGGGTACAAGTTGAACCCTAGGCAGCTCCATCTCCATGTGAGGACAAACTTCTTCGCTGTGAGGGTGCCCGAGCCCAGAGAGGCTGTTGAGGCTCCTTCTCTGGAGATCTTCAAACCCGCCTGGATGCCACTCTGTGCCCCATGCTCTGGGTGTCCCTGCTGGAGCAGGGGTTCGACTGGGTGATCCCTAGAGGTCCCTTCCAGCATTCTGTGATTCTGTGATGTAGTAACAGCCCAATGTTAGACAGAAGTAAATCTACATGCTGGTGTTTTTATTTACAAGTTGTGCTTTTCTGTTTTGTTTTTAAGACTAAATTAAAGAAGATGGAAAATGAAGAGGAAAGAAATACTAGTTTCCTGCTGATCACTAAATCCCTTAAATCAAAGGATTCAAAATATACCCGTGCTAGGTTTTGACATATTGTTCTTATTTAACAACACAACATGAATATAACTTATTTATATAATAAGTGGATATAAAACCATATATTTATTAAATTATATTTTCTTCCTAGACAAAGAATAAAATGCTTAATCAGACCACTACAGAAAAGGGATGACAACTGAAAATGCAAATTATTAATTTCTTATGGGATAGCAAAGAAAAAATATTGCTCTTCTTCAGAAACTGGGTAAGTAAGTAGATTGGTTTTCAATTAAACTTTCACTGAAATTTTCCAAATAACTTGATTAAAATTAGCGTTTTCCACACTTCACTGCTCACCTAAATAAAGGCCTTCAAAATATTTCTAGGAACCTGTACCTTTCAGGAGCTCTAATCAAATCTGAGAAACCATAGCACATCGTGGGGGGCAGCTCAGGATCTTTCTTGGGTGCCCTAAGCAGACAGACTGTCCCACTGTGCAATGGGCACCTCACTTTACATGTATACTTTTCATGTTTATTTTTGAGGTAGATTCTAGCAGTTCTACTAAATCCCCTTTTGAGTTCAATAGCATAGTTTTTATTTGTGCTAGCTTAAAGGTTATAACCCAGTTAATGTCACTAATAAACAGATGCAGTCACCTTTCCCTGACATGAAACTTGGAAACGCGCAGTGTCAGCTTCTGTTATTGCACAATTAGTTAGATGACTCCTCTGACTTCAGTGCATGAATGATTATGACCTACCAGGTCAGTACAATAGGTGCAAGAGACAATGAAGTGGCTGCAAAATAGCTGTAATAACTAGCATTCCAAAAGCGACATTTCTGAACCCACGGCACAAAATAATCAAGTAATAACATTATCACTATGAAGTAAAAATTTCTCATGCAGTTACACATCACACTGATCTCTTCTTATGAGAAAATTAACATTATGGATATCCTGGGATTAATGTTTAGCCCAATCACTAAGCAAACAAAGGCCTATGAGTGCCTGTGAGATTTTCTAGCAACACAGAAGTCCTCAAAAGTGAAGTTATAAGAGGCCTTGAATTGTCCTCTAATTCAGGCCTCTGTCCTTCAGGCAGAGTCAACTATGTCATTCCTGGTATATAATGTATAAGCTATTTTTAAGAGACCATTGTTTAAGGTTCTGGTCTCTCATTCTAGCCCTAATTATCAGAAATCTTCTTCTATTGCCACAAATCCCTTGCTGCACTCAAGCTCAGTTCCAGTGGACCCAGCAAACAGGATCACTCTATGTCTATAGTCCCCTACAGAAAAGTCTCCTGTCTTCTTTAAGTCTTTAGACTTAAAGTTTCCACATTAGTCTAGGCTGTCTGCTAACTTACTGTCTGCTGACTTACCTGTTAGGCCACCTGGACACATCTTTCTTAAAGCTGAGAGCACTTGACAGTCCATAGCTTTTCCACAGCCAAGATGCTCCAGCACTGGAAAATGTGGTTTCCAGGAGCCAACTTGTAAAGCTCCCCAGAGAGCTGCACCTCTTACTACCAGGCAATCACACAGGGACAATGCTCCAGATTCTCATCTCTTCTACACGGCTAACTTCCAGCCTCCATTCATTGTAATATTGGAGATGACATTCAGTAAATTCAAAAGGAAAACAGGTAATAACATGGGGAAAATATGTCCGATCTAATTTTCAGCACCTCTTCATTTTACTTTGAGAAGACAGGTTACATAGAGGTGTGAAAGAAAGCAAAATAAGGGTTACATATACAGGGATGAAAGATAACATGAAGAATTAAAGGTTTGATTGCAAATAGAAAGGGGGTGCTCTAAGAAGCTGGGGAAGAAAAAGCCCTGAATGAAAACACCTAAGGTGAGAAAGTGAAACAAGAATGCAGTTAATCTAAAACAAATAGAATCGGGGAGGTTAGTTCTGACATTGCCCCTTCAAAAGCAAAATGGGTCAGAATTTCATTCAGTTTAAGTCTGGACATAAGTAATTTAGGTTCAGATGGTAGGAGGACTTCATCTACATATAGGAATAACTGAGGTATATTGTGCTGTACGCTACTGTTTGCTTGTTCTGTTTCTGTGTCTAATGGATATAATGGAGTGGTGTGGGTTATACTGGAGTCATTTTTATTTTAAAATTATATTACATGTAAACTATACAGAGAACAAAACAGACTTTAAATTATACAGATACTAAAAATGCTGTCATAGTGAAAGTTGCAACAAATATTTCCTACTCAAAAATACAGAATCTCCATTTTAATAGTTGCCAATGGAAGCTGTCTTAGCTTGACTCTATCATACAGTGTAGTTCATGAACTTTGGTATACAAGTCTTAGTAGGAAATGGTATAATGTTGGGGGACATAGGGAGATCTTTACAGGCCTCAAGTGAGGCCTAGGTCTGTGTAGGCCTTGGGCTGCCCACAGGTGACCCCTGGTGCCTGCACAGGCTCAGTCATGCCACTTGGCACGGCTGAGCAGTCTTGCAGAGCACCAGGTGGTTCATTGCACCCATGAAAGAACATTCTGGCAGCCCAAAGGCGGGGGCTAGGCACTCCCCGAAGGTAGGCGCAGCTCGCTGTGTGACAGAGGAGCGCAGCCACTGAGGACATCTTGGCAACAGCCCTCACCCAATCATGTATCTCCCTCCTCCCATCATCCCTCCTA